>WNWK01001497.1:70000-130000 GCA_009830355.1 Cherax destructor | reverse complement strand
GGAGTTGCTCACCTGGGCACTAGATGGAGGGAGAGAGAGGGACGAGGGAGCTAAGGGAGGGAGGGAAGGAGGGATGGGGACGAGGGATGGAGGAATGGGGTAGGTGGACGAAGGAGGGACGGAAGGAGAGGAGGGTTGGAGATGAGTGGATGAGAGAGGGAGGGAAGGAGAGAAGGAGGGATGAGGATGGGTGGACCATGGAGGGAGGAGAGGGTGGGGAGGAGATGAACGATGGAGGGAGGGAGAAAGAGGAATAAAAAAAAATAAGGGAGAAAGAGGAGTGAAAAAGTAATTGAAAGAAATTAAGAGGATATAGAGATAGCAGAGAGAGGAAAGAGAGGCAAAGTTAAAGACTGGAAGTGGAGAGATAATGAAAGAAATGAATTAGGGAAAAGTGAAGTAAGGGAGGGAGAAATGTAGAAAAAATGAAAAAGAAGAGGTTAGAGATAAAATAAATATGGAAGAAGATGAAGAGGAATGAGTGGGAGGGGGGAACGAGAGGGAAGAAGAGGAAGAAAAACGTAAAGGAGGAAGAAATATAAAACAAATAGAGCGAGAGGAAGAAAAAGACAAGAATGGAAAGGGAGGAGAAGCATTTTGTAGAAAAAGAGAAGTTATAGAGAGCAACACTTGAAAGAGAAAAGTATTGGTAAAGGAGGTAGAGAGAGTAAGGTGAGTTAAGAAAATAATGGATCAGAAAGAGAAACGAGGAGAAGAGGAGGAAAAAAGAGAAACAGAATCGGCTTTGAGGGAGAGAAGAAGGAGAGAGAGAGAGAGAGAGAGGGAGGGATATAAAGAATGGGAGGGAGGGGAGGAAGATAAATAGAATTCAGAATGTGGGAAGGGAGAAGAAAATAAGAGAGTAAAAGGAGAGGGGGCGGGATAAGGAGAAAACGAAGATAAACGAGGCAGTTAGTAAAAAATAAAATAAAAATGGAATGAAGAATATAGCTAGCTAGTAAATGGTTGAAGAAAGAAAATAACAAGATAGTGGAAATGTATGGAAACAAATAAGGTAGAACAGAGATAAAGTTAAAATATAAAAAAAAAAATCCTCTCTCTCTCTCTCTCTCTCTCTCCTCTCTCTCTCTCTCTCTCTCTTTCTCTCTCTCTCTCCTTCTCCCGTCTTTGTAATAATCTCTGTTTCCCTCGAAAAATAGCTGAAGTCGTTTACTTACATTATTTACCTTGAATGTAATATAACGCAAATAATTTTAGGCATCTTGTAATTTGAAATAGAATACAGTATTAAAAATATTAATAATACATATATACGTATATATATATATATATATATATATATATATATATATATATATATATATATATATATATATATATATATATATATATATATACGTATATATATATATATATATATATATATATATATATATATATATATATATATATATATATATATATTGGATAAGGGTAAAGATGTTTTTGTGGCATTTATGGATTTGGAAAAGGCGTATGATAGGGTAGATAGGGGGCAATGTGGCAGATGTTGCAGGTGTATGGAATAGGAGGAAGGTTACTGAAAGCAGTGAAGAGTTTTTATGAGGATAGTGAGGCTCAGGTTAGAGTGTGTAGGAGGGAAGGGGACTATTTCCCAGTAAAAGTGGGCCTTAGACAAGGATGTGTGATGTCACCGTGGTTGTTCAATATATTTATAGATGGGGTTGTAAGAGAAGTGAATGCGAGGGTCTTGGCAAGAGGTGTTGGGCTAAAAGATAAAGAAGCAAATACAAAGTGGGAGTTGTCACAGTTGCTTTTTGCTGATGACACTGTGCTTTTGGGAGATTCTGAAGAGAAGCTGCAGAGGTTGGTGGATGAATTTGGTAGGGTGTGTAAAAGAAGAAAATTGAAAGTGAATATAGGAAAGAGTAAGGTGATGAGGATAACAAAAAGAATAGGTGACGAAAGATTGGATATCAGATTGGAGGGAGAGAGTATGGAGGAGGTGAATGTATTCAGATATTTGGGAGTGGACATGTCGGCGGATGGGTCTATGAAGGATGAGGTGAATCATAGAATTGATGAGGGGAAAAGGGTGAGTGGAGCACTTCGGAGTCTGTGGAGACAAAGAACCTTGTCCATGGAAGTAAAGAGGGGAATGTATGAGAGTATAGTTATACCAACGCTCTTATATGGGTGTGAAGCATGGGTGATGAATGTTGCAACGAGGAGAAGGCTGGAGGCAGTGGAGATGTCATGTCTGAGGTCAATGTGTGGTGTGAATATAATGCAGAGAATTCGGAGTTTGGAAATTAGGAGGAGGTGCGGGATTACCAAAACGATTGTCCAGAGAGCTGAGGAGGGGTTGTTGAGGTGGTTTGGACATGTAGAGAGAATGGAACGAGACAGAGTGACTTCGAGAGTGTATAAATCTGTAGTGGAGGGAAGGCGGGGTAGGGGTCGGCCTAGGAAAGGTTGGAGGGATGGGGTAAAGGAAGTTTTGTGTGCGAGGGGCTTGGATTTCCAGCAAGCATGTGTGAGCGTATTTGATAGGAGTGAATGGAGGCATATGGTTTTTAATACTTGACGTGCTGTTGGAGTGTGAGCAAAGTAACATTTATGAAGGGATTCAGGGAAACCGGCAGGCCGGACTTGAGTTCTGGATATGGGAAGTACAGTGCCGGCACTCTGAAGGAGGGGTGTAAATGTTGCAGTTTTATAACTGTAGTGTAAAGCACCCTTCTGGCAAGACAGTGATGGAGTGAATGATGATGAAAGTTTTTCTTTTCGGGCCACCCTGCCTTGGTGGGAATCGGCCGATGTGTTAATAAAAATAAAAAAAAATATATATATATATATATATATATATATATATATATATATATCTTGGGAGGTACCACCTCTGGAATTGTGGTGGGGACCCTCATCCTCAGAGAAAAGAATAAACTTACTTCTGGGAAAACTCAAGGTTCTTCCTGGAGCTGTTTGAATATTGTCTTCTCCTACCACCCCTTATATTCTATATTCTATGTAGACTTTATTTAAAGACAAAATACATTGACAAAAATACAATAGGGAGTAGAACAACATAGATAAGTGAACTTGACCTGACCTGACTATGTTAAGGCGTTGACTTAAGCCGATAGGAGAATTGGACCTGCCTCGCTTGGGCCAGCAGGCCTGCTGCAGTGTTCCTTCTTTCTTATGTTCTTATAGCATCTCAGAGCTACATCTCGAATACTTCGTCCAATTTCCCGGCGGTGGAGCCGCGTGCCCAGAATGCTGCAAGCATTTTCCCTCTGGATCGCAACACTGAGTCTCTGAAAGAGGAAGCTGGCCGCACTGTGATCCTTGGTTTCTATGATGAGTTTTTCACCCAGCTCTTTCAGGACCTCCAGAACACACTTGCCCCATACTCCAAGGGTCTCCGACCCTATTGGGATGAAGTTATAGCAAGGGGAAAGGCCTTCATATTTTTCGGGTCTTCTGGGTCTCCCTGTAGCTGGCAGGTCCACCCCCTTCAGCTACGGAGTATGGCAAGTAGGTGTCTGCCAATGTGACAGGAAAATTAAAACGTTGACGTATTTGAGTACAATCGTGTATATATTTTTGCATCCTCAGAAGACGCTAACTTTAATGAGTACCTAAAGTATTTATAAGAAGATAGCTGCTAATTTGAAAGGTCAGGAAATAAAATACAAGTGACATGAGACGATTACAAATTACAAGTAAGATAATTACAGGATACAACCTGCTGGGTTCCACTAAGCCCTTAAGCCTGTTACCGAAGTCGACACGGAACATGGTAATTATGAGAGAGGGAAGCCTGAGTGAACCTTGATTTATGTATATATTATATCCGTTACCAATATAGTATATGACTCGCTAACTGTACACCCAGTTGTTCAATGGCTAAAGTATCTCGCAAATGTTGCTGTCAACAGTCTATCTTCCTTAAGCAATGGTTAAGTTATGTAGATAGATTTTGTTTTGGATTTTGGGGGACATAAAATGTGAAATGTTTCTTCTCGCAGGGTGGATGTTCGCTCGAACTTTTCCATGGGGAGACATGGGGTGGACACGCTCGCTTGCAAGCTCAATATAGTTGTTTTTACCCTTGACACTGGCTTGATACAGTGGGGAAGGGGCAACTGCCCCTCTAGTCATTTCATCCCTTCTTCAGTGTCACACAAATTATAGTTGGAATGTCAAAAATTATTGAGGAAAGAGGGAAATATTTTATCCGGAGAGCTATAGACGCCTCCCTCTTTATTTTCGTCTTTAAATCTTTGCCAGTTCGTCCAGTGTAAAACTAGCAACAACCTTTACGAGGTAAATTCTTGATTGCTATACCATTTTTTAACAGTTGATCTTTAACAGAAGATTTGTAGTGTGATATCAAGAGTAAATATTTAAATTACAATCAAACCTGATTACTTCCAGTCCTCAGGTGCTGTATGACCCCAATATGTTTAGTGTTTTCAAATGAATAAAATAATAATAATAATAATAATCTGTTCTGTATTACTGTGTGTAATATCAAGCTTTCTCCAAGCCTAATAAAGTTCGTTATATAGACTGAAATATAAAAACAATTCTGGATGAGTTGTTCCATAAGGAATAATCTGGCTTTGCACATGACATTTATATCCAGCAGAGTTTTTATAATTCAGCCGTTTCCCAGCAAAGCAGGGCGACCTAAAGAAGAAAACATTGCCTTCTTTGTCTGCACTGTTATGACCACCAAGAGTAGGACTGATCTATCTTCTTCGCTTGGCACTTTAGTATCTTTTTACGACATCCATAATTTATAAAGGAAGGATCTTCACCTAATATATTGTACATGCAAAATTTTGATTTTTTTTTTTGTTTTTCTTCTAAATATTACGAAGTTTTTGTCAGAAATCTTGTATATTTGAAAATTATTTAAATTATATTTGTGATTTTGAGAAACGAAGGCGAGGGAAATGATGGAAGAGAATGAGGACGAAACATCAAATTTTACTGACTATGAAATACTAGGATGCGAGGCTTGCAAGCAATATAGCCAAGACACTCACAGCACGAAGACACATCTCGTCCTCGTTCGACAGCATGTGGCGTGTTTCAAGCAAAGTAACCAAGACACTCACAGCACGAAGGCACATCTCGTCCTTGCTCGACAGCAGACGCTGCAAAATTCAATACGAGGCACAAGTTCGATCTCACATTGAGTATGCACCACTCTCTTGGATTGCCTGCTCCCATTACGTAACCGACCACTGGGTTTGGCACAGGGCCGTGCAAGGAAGCTCCTCTTTTCTCCTCGATCATGGCTGGATAAAATATAACAGAGCCTTTAACACTGAAGAAATATCGTTTTTTTAATGTTATATGCTTAGTCAATGTTCTCATAGTCCACCACCTGAGCCAACGTCGTGTGCAGGCATAATAGTTATTACACCTCAAGACGGGCAGCCATTAGCAGTTCCATCCAGGTTGTACCTTTCTCATTAACATCACTATATCAGCAATCATTTATTCCTCAATTGACGGGCCTTTAGAACATGCTTTCACAACATATGGATTTCAATCTAGCAATCAAATCAATGGATCACATAAATATTCTTAAATTAAGCTAACTCCAGCTTCATACTGTTCAATAAATATTGTGCTCCACTAAATATATTACTCGGGCCAGGTTTGTTTTGATGTAGAATAACAAGTTTTAATTTGAAAAAAAAAAAAAAGGATGAATGAATTCTTATCCTGACACCTATAAACTTTCCAGCGAGAATATACACATTAGATGGGCAACGAAGGCACACTTGTGAAAAAGACATTTGTGAAAAGACACACTTGTGAGGAAACATTTTTGAAAAATATACATTTGTGAAAAAGACCCATTTGTGAAAAAGACACATTTGCGAAAAAGACTCATTTGTGCCTTTTTCACAAATGTGTCTTTTCACCACTTGTCGACTTTGCGCCATTTGTTTCCTTGAATTCTTTGTCTATCTGTCCTCTCGCAAGTACTCCCATTTACAGTACCGGGGAAAACGGAGGTTTGGTCTCCTGAAGAGAATCTCAGCTCCAGTTTCTCAGATCAAGGATCCTCCCTTGAAAGGAATATCAATTACCTTCGTTGCCCATGTACTATCTCTGTATATTCTCTCTGGAAAGTTGTATAGGTGGCAAGTTAAGAATTCCTGCATCCTTTCTGGGTCATTTTCACCGAATAATATAAGAATCCACACCAGGGCTATTTGCTGAGAGACGTCTATGTCTGTTTTGATTAAGAACTGTCTGCTGTTATTCAGATGTTTGGGGCAGGGACTGCAAACCAAAAAAGCTCTCTCCCTGCCCTCCATTTCCTCAGGCCACTGCCTGCACGAGACAGGGGAAAAAAACATATCCTACATATATACATACAACATATACTGCATTGTAAATACTGTATAAAACTTATAGGGGAGAAAAGAGCGAACGGAGGCTTGCGTTACTAACTACATCTACTTTTTAAAGTGTTCCTACTGCAACTACTCATGTTATTGGACTGTCACCTACAGAACTGCGTATATTAGCGGTTCTTCCTTTATACCAGCTATATTACTTCTGGATACTGTGCTATGGGTGGATGCTAACAAAAGATTATCCTGAGCATTGTCAGAGCGAGCACCAGTATACCCTGGCCACTGCTATGATTGCCACACCACTCTCTATGGTGTATAAATATACCTAGCTGGATTAATCTTTTTGTAGCCAGCTGGCCCAGTGTATTTAACCACTGGCTTGGAGTTTTACGACTCACTCGCCATGTGTTCAAACCTCACCCGTTCCGTGGCTTGTATGTAATCGTAGTTTTACAAATTCATGATAGTCAGCTCTATAGCTATGGAACACAACAAGGCTAAGGGACTGATCACCTCAAACTTCTTCTCCGGGCATAGGGACTGATTACCTCATATCTTCATCTGCACGGCATCTGATATATCCTCTGTGTTTCGGTTGAAGAAACCTGCTGAGCAAGCCAAAAGTTTAATCAATAAAAGCACCAAAACTGCTGCATGTGTCGTACTTGTCGATATTATATACCATTAAAATAATATTTTCTTCCTTCACAATGGGACAAAAACTGGCCAATATATCACCAAGGAAGCCTGACAAGAACATTACACAATCAATGATGGAATAATAAACTACAAGATCGATGAATCTGAGATAATTCTTCAAATTGAGGGTTAACAGGGAAGTGTAGAGTCATTATTTCTGGCTCTTTCCACCTGAAATTTATAACAATGTAACCTAACCTACCATGCTGCTAGCCGCACGACAATGATTATTGTACTTGAGATCAAGGCTAATGACGCCTCCCAAGCCCTTCACTTCCATTATCTAGGATAGCGGATATGCAAGCATTTCATCTTTAGCATCGCTATGGCCAAAATTTGGAACCTTACATGTGTCCAACCACAGAGTTATCTTATGAAGGTCCCCTTGGTTACTCTCAGCCGGCCACGGATGGCTTCTACTGCCACATTACCCATTCTGCAATTATTCACGTTAGCTCCGTTTAGAGCACGCTTATGTAAATCAAGAAAAGGATTCAATGAAGAATCAATCCCAGAGTGCCTCGGCTGGTTACGCCGTTGAAATATTTCTCTATTTAAAACTATTCACTTTTTCCTGCCTTGGAGGGTCGTTCCTTGATACCTGTGAACGGTTTCATTATAAATTCCAGTCTTGGAACACATAAAAGTTCATACAACAGATAAACCATATCAGTCTTAAGATATGTCTGAAAATTTTGGGTGTAAATTGCATTCTTTCAACAAGTGATAAAAAATGAAGTGCACAATAAACTAGCCACTTCGGTGGCAAAAATCTGAAAAATCTCTTTCAACACATGAGTGTTCATAAAGATAAAACCGTATCAGTCTTCTCTTTATCCAAGGAAATATATTTTTATCCTTCCGTTAATCGGATCGAGAGTATTACCTCCCATTCTTCAGACACTGTATAACCCCTACTGGTTTAGCGGTTGCCCATGAATTAAATAATAAATTATTCTTTATTGCCGGTGAACTAGGCAATGATCCTATACCTGGTGAGTTTATTCTGTCTAATAATATGTTATGTAGTACGTTGTTGAAGACTTCTTGGAAATACAGATAATTTTAACCCTCCGAGGGAAGGGGCCTTGGTGCTGGTGAAGGGCTCTTGATCCAAGAATAGGAACTACTCTTCCTTTACCTAGACCGTATCTGATAGTCACTCCTTTTCCCATACACAACATGACCCCTTACTGGTTTAACGCTTCCCAAAGAAATAATAATTGTGATGATAATAATAATAATAATAATAACAATAAAACTATACTGCTATTAATAATAATAACAATAATAATGAAATATAATAATAATAATAATAATAATAATAATAACAATAATAATAATAATAATAATAATAATAATAATAATAATAATAATAATAATAATAATAATAATAATGATAATATTAAAATAAGATTACTACTAATAATAATAAAAACATTAATAAGAATAATGATAATAAATAATAATAATAATAATAATAATAATAATAATAATAATAATAAACAATAATAAAGAGGTATATCTGAGGACATTTCTGTCCTAATTTAAATATATGACAACGAAGAATTCTAAAAAAAATTGTTAGCCAGGGTCATTAATTATGAAACCCGTTTGTCTTTTTTTGTGTTAATAAGTAATTACGATGTAGGAACATTACGGCCATGTCTCTAATGATGATGTGGCAGTTTAGAGCGAGTGAATATTACAGTAACATTCGCTAGTTTCCAGTCGTTAGGTATATTGCTCACCAAAAATATGAGTTTAGCATTATTATTAGTTGGTACCTAATTTAATGGCTTGGCTTAAAATTCTGGATGGTAGCTCGTTGGGGAGGGAGGGAGGCCGGCTGATGTATGTATTTTGGAACTTCTATGTATAACACATATATATGCACTGAGAGGTGAGTATCCCTCAGTGAGACGCGCGCGCGCGCTCTCTCTCTCATACATAAATACACACACATATATATATATATATATATATATATATATATATATATATATATATATAAATATACAGCACAGTTCCAGAGGTGGTACCCTCCCTATATTATATATATATATATATGTATGTGTGTGTGTGTGTGTGTGTGTGTGTGTGTGTGTGTGTGTGTGTGTGTGTGTGTGTGTGTGTGTTATTTTGTGAGTTTATTTTGCTTAATAATATGTCATGTAGTACGCTGTTGAAGACTTCTTGGAAATCGAGATTATGTTAACCCTCCGAGAGAAGGGGCCTTGATTCTGTTGAAGGGCTCTTGATCCAAGAATGGGAACTACCGTTTCTTTTAATAGATCAGTATATATATATATATATATATATTATATTATATATATATAATATATATATATATATATATATATATATATATATATATATATATATATATATATATATATATATATATATATATATATATATATATATATATAAAAAGCTTCCACATCATTTTTATAGCTAATGTATTTGGAGAATTCGTTAGTTATCTTTAATGTTATGAACATTTCTGCTTTTAAGTTCTGTTTAACTATCTTGATAATGCTGAGCGATATAAATATCAAAGAAGTATTGATAAGTACAGGGAAATTTAACTGGATAAAGGGAAGTAGAGTCTGGGCACCCTATATATACCTATTTCTGCTACAACTAGTACTACTACTAATAATACTATTGTTATTACTACTGGTGCTGCTGCTGGTACTAGCCCGTTATGCTGCGGGTACTCAAAAGAGGGAAATAAAGAGACAGACAGACAGACAGTCGAAGAGAGACAGAGACAAAGACTAACAGAGACAGACACAAGCAGAGACAGAGACAGATATAGAAATAGAAAGGCAAACATTAATATTTGCCCTAGGACACATTACCTCCTGTCTATCAACATCATAAAACTCTTGCCTCCAGCACCAAAATTTTTTTTTGGCTTACTTAAAGTTAATTTTTCTGTCAAGGTAAGAGTCTCAGACCCAGATACTGAACCTCCTTGGCTAGCTGCAGAAGTGCCGATCTTATTGGAAGTAACGCCTTAAATCTCTAAGGAAATTTAAGTTGTGTCCAGATGAGTTGTGCAATGAATTATTGTTTGGTTGTGCTAACTAGCCAGCTTCTTTGCTATTTTTTTTACACTTGATCGAAACGTTGAATGAAAACTCGCCTTTGTTGTTCTAAGGCTCTCATGGTGTTCCAAAGGCTCGTCTTTGTTATCCAAAAGCAAGTTTAATTGGCTAAAGGCTTGTTCTCCCTGTCCAAATTCTCCCTGGGTTATCCAAAATATCGTTTTCATTATCCAAACACTCCTTTGATTATCCTTAGGTTCGTCTCCGTCATCCAGAGAAAAAGATGAGTTTCCAAATGCTCGTGTCATTTGTCCGGAGATTACGTTGGTTGTCCAAAGGCTCTCTTTGGAATTATTCCATGTGTTAACTTATTTCTTATGAGTTTCTCATTGTTCCATTGCACTATAACCAGCTTAGCCCACATAAGAACAAAACAATTCCAACCACCTTACCGTCAGTGAGTGCAGCAGACTGCGGCGTTGTTTGCTGTGCCTCCCCCTCGTGTAGTTGTCCGGAACAGCAGTCCAGCAGCAGCAGAAGTAGCAGCAGAAGTAGCAGTGAAGAAAGAAGTTTCGTCCAGCAACACTGAGATGCGCCGAGCTCCTTCATCTTGAAATCCCTGAGAATCTTGAATAAATTCACTGTTTATTTCCCTTAGATCGAATACAGCACACTGTTTTTTTTTTCCAATGTGAATCAAGTTCCTCGGCTGGTTTCTATAGGTTTATTCAAAATCTTAAAGCTGTTTTTTTCCCAGAGTCTCAGTTCTGGATCAAGGTTCGAACTCCGGATGCTTTCTCGCCTATTGAAGTGTAGCCCTTCGTAAATATTCTCCACTTAACCGATGGCTCTGTTAGTTTCTCCATATCCGGCCTCGGCACTTGGACCATCCATATTCCCAACACTCGTTTATCCGGCCAATCTTCACGGGCAATTTGCTTAACACCTCCTTATCCAGCAATATCTTCCAGATATATCGAAATAAACCAAGTAATTTATATACAGAATTTATGTACCGATCATAATTTATATGTCACAAAACAGTTATTTGTAAGATATATTGAATAAATTTACTTCATCTTCTTTCAAGTATTATATTTATTTTTCACTCTTTATTTTGGATCTTTATTTATTTATCTGATAGTTTGTGTTTGCTGTACCATCACTTCTGGTCGTACATTGGTGAGTTATGGGGAGGATGAACGAGGCCAATTAGTAAGGTGGTTAGCGTGTACATTGGTTGTTAGTGTGTGTGAGTTACTTCTCCCTGCTTCCTCTTCTCTTCTCCCTTCCCTCTTCCTCAGTTCTTGCTCTCCTTCCCACTTCCCGTCTTTCTACCTTTTCCCAGCTTCCTCCCCACCTGCTTCCTGTGTCACATTTGTTCCCCTCTTTCCTCTTCTCTAATGGAAGAGTAGGGGAAAGGGCAAGAGGAAGATGAGAAAAAGGAGTAAGTGGTAGAAGAGAAGGAGGATGAGGAGGAGGAAGAGGAGAGAGAGAATGGGGGGTAAGGAAGAGGGCGTAGTACAAATAGGTGACAAGGGAAATGGATAAAGGTTGGGAAGGGGGGATGGAAAAGAAGGGAGAGAACTAATGTAATAGGGATGGTGTGTAATAGGTAGGAATTGCAATGGGGAGCGTAATAGGTAGGGAGGGAAGATAGGAAGCAAAACAAAATTTGAACATTAACTGGTATCAAGATCATCATTAATTTCATTATCATTACCACCACCATCATCATCTTCACCACCACCACCCCCACCACCATCATCACCACCACCACCACCATCACCACCACCACCATTATCATCATCACTACTACCACCGTCATCACCACCACTACCATCAGCATCACCATCACCACCACCACCATTACAACCATCACCACCGCCACTACCACCATCATCACTATCACCACTACTGCCGTCATCACAACCACTGCCACTACCACCATCATCACCACTACTGCCATCATCACCACCACCACTACCACCACCATCACTACCACAACTGCCACCATAATCAACACCATAATCACCACCTCCATCAACTACTACCATCATCACCACCACCACCACTACCACCGTCATTATCAACACTATTACCACCAGCATCATCACCATCACCACCACCACAATCCCATCACCACCACTACCATCATCACTATCAGCAATATTACCATCATCACCACCACCATCACTGTCACCACTATCATTAAAATCATCACCTCCATCACACTAATCATCATCACAATTACCGTCATCACATCACCATCACAACTACCACCATCACCACTACCACCATCACCACCATCACCACCATCACCACCATTATCACCAACCTCAGGGTCACTATTATATATTTACCCCATTAAATCAATCACGACTCTGGAGTAACTTTTACATGTTATTTTTTATTTACATACAACCTCCAGTGGAATCACCTGCAGAGGGAATTAGTCCATTACCAACAGCCTGGCTGATCAAGGTTCCAGCAGTTATTAGCCATCAAAGGATCGGACGTTGAAAACTACTTTCTCTGAATGATCTATATGGGTTTAGCGCTTCGTGAAGTGCAACTATAACTATAAAATTTAGGAATGAGACCACATGAGTAATGTGTGTGTGTGTATGTGTGTGTGTATGTGTGGGTGTATGTGTGTGTGTGTATGTGTGGGTGGGTGGATGAGTGGAGGGTGAATGTGTGTGTGTGTGTGTGAGGGTGAGTGGAGTGTGTGTGAGTGTGTGTGTGTGTGTGTGTGTACGTGTATGTGTGTGCGTGTGTGTGTGCGTGTGTGTACGTGTGTGTGTGTGTGTGTGCGTGTGTGTGTGCGTGTGTGTGTGTGTGCGTGTGTGTGTGTGTGTGTGTGTGTGTTTGTGTGTGTGTGTGTGGGTGGGTGTGTGGGTGGGGGTAGGTGAAGTGTGGGTGGCAGTAGGGTGGTGTGTAGGTGGAGAGAATAGGTGTGCTGACTGCAGTTGAATGGGGTGGGTGGGCGTGGGTGGGATCGAGTGGGTTGTGTAGGGAGGAAGTGGGGGGTTGAGGAGGTGTTAGCAGGGTAAAAGAACCAATAGTAGGCAGTGAAAGCAAGCAAGCACTCAAACAGTAGGCAGGAGGATAATCAAGTAAGCAGGTAGGGAAGCAGGCAGGTTAGGCAAGCAGGTAAGCAAGAAGGCAGGTAAACAGTAATGTAAATAGGCTGCCAAGTAGGAAGGAAGACATTCAGATAGGTAGGTAAGGTGAATAAGAAGGCAGACAGGTCATGAAGTAATGTGGGAAATAGAAATGCAAGAGGGGAAGAAAGTAGATAGATGGGCAGGTGGACAGATGGGCAGGTAGACAGAAGGGCAGTTAGACAGGTAAACAGGTAGTCAGGTGTGCTGGTAGACAGGTGGGCAGTTAGGCAGGTGGATAGGTAGACAGGTAAGCAGGTAGACAGGTGTGTAGGTAGACAGGTGGGCAGTTAGACAGGTTAGTTGGTAGATAGGTGGGCAGGTAGATATATGGACAGGTAGGCAGGCGATCGAGCAGGTAGACGTGAGCACCCAGCCAACACACACACACACACTGGGGAGAGGGAGAGAGAGAGAGAGACCCGATGGCTACCACTTCCAAAGCTATACTGAGGAGCGTGCACGAGTCGTATCCCCTCCCCTCACTCTCCTAACTCCCCTCTCATCCCCTCTCTCTCCACCCTCTTTTCCATCCCCTCTCCCAACACCCCCTCCCATCTTTTCTCTCCCTCCCCCTCTCGGTTTTCTATCTCTTACTCCTCTTTCCTCTCACAATGTACTTTCCCTTTACTCTTTTCCCTCCTCTTACCCCACTTCTCTGTGCCTTCCATTCGGTCTTATAAAACCAACTCATACAAAAGAAAAACACAAATGAAAACAAAAACTTAAAACTTTTTTTTTTTTTTTGACCACCAACTGATGTCCTCTTCACCAGATACAAAATAATTAGAGGACAAGGATATACAAGGCTAATAGGACTAGAAGACTCATTAAATATTCTGGTTTAGTGTACCAAATTGTGTGTGGAACACACCGTCGTGATGGAGTTTCTTGTGTTTGATGATATCTTTAGAGTTGCAGTCCCTTTTCCTCCTCCTCAGGGGATATCTTAGAGTTGCAGTCCCTTTTCCTCCTCCTCAGGTGATATCTTAGAGTTGCAGTCCCTTTTCCTCCTCCTCAGGTGATATCTTAGAGTTGCAGTCACTTTTCCTCCTCCTCAGGTGATATCTTAGAGTTGCAGTCACTTTTCCTCCTCCTCAGGTGATATCTTAGAGTTGCAGTCACTTTTCCTCCTCCTCAGGTGATATCTTAAGAGTTGCAGTCACTTTTCCTCCTCCTCAGGTGATATCTTAAGAGTTGCAGTCACTTTTCCTCCTCCTCAGGTGATATCTTAAGAGTTGCAGTCACTTTTCCTCCTCCTCAGGTGATATCTTAGAGTTGCAGTCACTTTTCCTCCTCCTCAGGGGATATCTTAGAGTTGCAGTCACTTTTCCTCCTCCTCAGGTGATATCTTAGAGTTGCAGTCCCTTTTCCTCCTCCTCAGGTGATATCTTAGAGTTGCAGTCACTTTTCCTCCTCCTCAGGTGATATCTTAAGAGTTGCAGTCACTTTTCCTCCTCCTCAGGTGATATCTTAGAGTTGCAGTCACTTTTCCTCCTCCTCAGGTGATATCTTAAGAGTTGCAGTCACTTTTCCTCCTCCTCAGGTGATATCTTAGAGTTGCAGTCACTTTTCCTCCTCCTCAGGGAAGTGTGAATGGGGTTGTATCTGGGTTATTACTAAACGGACTCTTGCTTTAACGTGATGCAGGAATATGTTACCTGCGCTGGGAGATTTTGTGATTACATCTGGTTAAAAAAATTCCTATGAAAATTGTTAAAACTCGGTTTAGTTATATTCAACAATAGTAACACTCGTTGGGTCAATGGAGCACTTGACTAAGGGATTCATCATCTAGTCTGTGCTATTTGGTCATAGTTATATGATGTCTGTGGCTGAGATGAGTAAGGCATCAGAGATTTGATGCTGCCTACATAAAGAGTGAAGTTCTGGGTAATGGGTATTTAGGTATTCTTGACTGGTGGTGTACAGATGACATGCAGCCATAATAACCCTCTTGTAGTGAATAGGCTGAAAACTAATTAAACGTTTTATTAACAAATTAATAATAATAATAATAATAATAATAATAATAATAATAATAATATGGGAATTATGTCTTGCTATTATCCCTGAAGGTATCTGACCAGAAACCACCATTAATTGAACCCAACTCTCCGGTTACAATTTCTCTTTCTGTTTATAAAAGAAATCCTTTTACACCTGCTGCGAGCCTTGTATATGGCATCAACACCCTCACCTGCCAAAGACTAATGCACTTGTACTGCTGTTTCACGCTGAGACTGATGATGCTATGTGATTGATTGTCAACACAGCCACGGAGTAAAAGGTGTCTAAATTCTCTCTCTCCTCTCTCTCTCTCTCTCTCTCTCTCTCTCTCTCTCTCTCTCTCTCTCTATCTATCTCTCTGGGGGTACAAATATTAAACCCAACACTACCCATAAATCCTACAGATAGTACCATACGCCAGTAGATACTGCAGAAGTTTCTCTCTCTCTTTCTAATAAGACCTGGGCAACCACACTCAAATTACACTCCAGTTCCAACTCTATGTGTAATTTGGAAAGGTGTTTAATTACTCTGAAGTTTGGTTCTGTTAACGTTTGCTTAATCTAACCTTTAAGTCCTCTAACTATTATAACTTTTGAATAGTTCATTGCTAGTCTATTATAACGTTTGGCTAGTTAACTTTTTGTTTATTATAATGTTTGGTTACTTCATTGTTAGTCTATTACAATGTTTGGTTAGTTCATTGGTAATCTACTATGACATTTGGTTAATCCAATTTTAAAATATTAAAAAGTTCAGTTTTACAATAGATAATGTAGACCATTGATACATTACAATACCAATGGCTAGATTACAGTTTATTAGGATAAAGTTTGGTTAGTGCAAACCAGCGGAAGGCGTCGGTCAGATGACCAAAACCTCCAACGGCGGATCATTTGACTAAGACCCGCTTCAGGAAACACTTGTCCTGTTTCCTGACTAACCTCGCCAGCCTGCAAACCTCGACTAGGTAAACATAATGCTAGGCTAACATTAGGTTACATTGTTAGTGGATTAGGTTCATGAAGATTAAATCACAATACCATGTGTGAAACACTTCACAAATAACCAGAGTTAATGTTTAGTCCTGGGATAAACATTATTTTGTTTAGTCAGGGCTCAGTTAAACAGGCTATTGTTTGGCGGCCAGATTATCTTTCGATTAGGCGAGATTAAGAGAAAAACCAAATAAATTAATGAACTCATTTGTAATTACAATTGGAAACCAATTAATGACATGTTTATAATTGAAAAGTAATTAATATCATGAAGAGAACTCGGATTCTGAGGAATAAAAGTCACGAACCATAAATTTAAGAATAAATAAATGCATAAATATTCTTATATATATATATATATATATATATATATATATATATATATATATATATATATATATATATATTATAATTAGTATTCAACTAGATAACCTAAAAGGCTTCAGTTTTTATACAAATTCAGACAAATGTAATGAAAACAAAAGAAAGATTAAGTGAAGAAAAATCTTCAGCCCCGTGTACACTTAGTGAGAAGGTAGAGAGTAATAACATTGCTTTTAGTTGAACTCTGAGGCCGGAGTGAAGCTCTCGTTCTCAAGTTGTTACGGCTCCTTCAGCAGCCGATCACCCAACTGGATCCACGCCAAAGCTGTTCTTAGGTATGTAAATACCTCCTGGGGCCTCTTTCAGCCCTTCCCCAGACACTTGTCTCTAGACTCCCAACATCTGTCCCCCAGTAGCTTTCCCTCCCACACAAGTCTCTCTGCCAACATCTGTTTCCACATTCCCAACACTTGTCCCCCAATAGGATTCCTTCCAACACAGCTTTCTCCCATAACACCACGTTCTACACTCCCATCACCTCTCCCCATTATAATGCAACACTCTTCCCCAATACCTCTCTCCACTCAGCATTTTCTATCCAAACATCACTCTGTACATCCCAACATCTTTCCTCCAACATTTCTCTTCACCCCTTTCCCCACAACTCTATTCTCCACTACCCTATATCACCTCTTTTTCCAATCCCCAAACTGCATCATTCCCTGCGTCTCTCCAATTTCGAAAACCTCTTCATAACGCAGCCCCAAATTCTTTCTAATCTTAAAAGCCTCTCCAGCATCATCATCACATCCCCTCAACACCTCCCCAAGCACCTTCCTAATTCATCTCTCCGCCTCATCACCTCACCAACGTCTCTCCAGTTTGTTTTCCCCAAATCAGAATCCCAACAATATCTATTTACCCCCCCCCTCCCCAACACCTCTTCCATAACAAAACTCTTACCCACTATCCGCCACCTTCTCCCTAGCTCCTCTAATCCCAGAACCTGTCTTTCCCACCACTATCCTGGAACACCCCCAACACTTCCCCAAGACCACCACCTCTTCAACCCAACTCATTTCGAAGGTGTTTTTACAATAAACAGATATCCAAGAAATCAAGTTACCTGATCCAGAGAAAGCTCACAGAGGCTGCAGTTTCATCCTATTTCGAAGTATATTTGTTTTTCTGCATCAAAATGAATAAAGATTTCATAACTGTTTTACATTAACGTTATCCTACCTTACTATAGTCGTAGTAATGGTAGTAGTGGTAATAATGCTAGTAGTAATAGTTGTAGTATAAATAGTTGTGGTAGCAATAGTAGTAGCACTCTCTCTTTTACACAGGGTTTGACAAGGTTACGTTAAGGATCCATAGCTTTCTTAACAAGCTATTTACAAGTTAAGGGTTCCTAACTTTATTGACAAGCTAAGAGCTGTTACCTACATCAGCTCATCCCTTTCTCTCTCTCTCTCACTCTCTTTCACTCACACTCTCTCTTTACCTTCTCTCTCTCTCTCTCTCTCTCTCTCTCTCTCTCTCTCTCTCTCTCTCTCTCTCTCTCTCTCTCTCTCTCTCTATCTCTTTCTCTTTCTCTCTCTTTCTCTCCCGCCCTTTCTCACTGAATTTATCAGGCTTCTACCACTCCCTCTTTACATGCTTTCCCTATTCCCTTCCATTACTTTAATTACTTTGAACTGAATGCGTTTACAAATAAAACACGAACCCCCTCTCTCACTTTAACCGTGTGTGAGATTCCAGAAAGAGCACACCGGTTTAATAGTAGGTACAGGGTCTGGATTCCAGATAGGGCATACAGGTTCTGTTAGGTATTCTTTTACTGGAATACCTATAGCAATAAGTGATTCACTTCTTGTCTTCTTTTTTTTCATTTTCTTCTTCTTCTTCTCCTTCTACAGGTTTGTTTCCGTGTTGTAATTTGAGAATGCCTCTTTGGATCAACCTCAAACTTTCTATTGGTATTTGACATCGTGGTAACCTTTTTGGCTTTGTTTCCCAGCCAATTTAATAGGGTATCACACATAACCTGGATCACTAACGAACTGGCAAATCTACTGCAAATTCAGTACATATTTAACCCTAAGCTTCACATAATGCACGAGGTTATTTCAAGCCAGAAACGAAATGCTAGAAGTTGGTTGTGCTGGGTTGGTTAATGTGGTTTAACGTTTGTTGGCTGCTCGAACGGTTTATAAGGCTGCATGTGACCTTTTCACCGCCAGCCAAGAGTACTCTGGTGCCTTAAATAGAAGACTCTCTGGTGCCTTAAATAGGAGGCTCTCTGATTCCTTAAATAGAACTCTCAGTCTATAATTTCTAGACTTGAAATTGGTTGGTTTATGGAGTTGAAACGTATCGAATACAAAAAGGTCATTAAGGATACTAGTCAAGAAAGAACAAAAAGGCACAATACCGTGACTGGAACAATACACAAATAACCTGCACGTAGGAGAGAGAGAGAGGAGCTCAACACGACGTTTCGGTCCGACTTAGACCATTTACAAAGTCACAATGTGAATTTGTAAATGGTCCAAGTCGGACCGAAACGTCGTCGTAAGCTCCTCCTATGTGCGGGTTATTTTTGTAAGGCTACTAGTTATATTCTTATACCGTGTTTTTTTTTTTTTTTAAGACATTTTGCTTACTTTCGTTCAGTCTTGTAGATACTTAATGCATAGCTACAAAATAAAAGGTCCTACTTTCAGTAAATTTCCTGAAAACTGGAAACTTTCTTCTACGAATTTTCATATTTTTTCTAGTAGTTGTAACTTCATTGTTAATTTTTCAAACCGGGTATTTTAATATTCTTTACTTAATATACATTTGCGATATTATGTATTGTGTATTTGGAATTGTATATTATGCACTTCAAACGTTTCTTCCTCTGCCCTAACACTTTTCATTCATTAATTCTTTGTATTTTGTCTTTCGTGTGTTTTGTTTCAGAGACTTTAAATTAGTTGTTAGATATTTATTTGCTTCGTTTTTCTAAAGAAATATTTTCGATATTTTCTCTTCACTTTTCCTAAGGGATGTTTTTTACCATTACTGTCTTTCTTGATTGTCTTTTTCTTATAATGCTGTCTGGTTCAGTTTCTTGAGCCCTTCTGACAGCTCATTAACAGCTCATTACGTGCAGAGGTATGCAATGAGACAAGTCTCATTACATACCTCTGCACGTTCCCCAGTTTCCTAACATCCTTATAAGGTGTTGGCTCCGTGCTGGTACTGCATAAGATGGCTTTAACATATGAATGACACTTTGTGGAGATTCCTGGAAGCTAGTGTTAGAACTGCCAAACAAGTATTCGACTGATGAGTGCTTTTGACAATACGTTCTCAACAGGATCTTGCAGGAGAAAGCAAGACTAAGGGACATGTCAGCGTACTGGAGGGTGTATCTCGACCGCGACAGAACACGAGAAGAAAGGCAGAAACTGAAAGAGAGGGTTCAAAGACGAAAGGAGGAAAGGGAGGTGAAGATAGAGATGGAATCCCTTAGTCCTCTCTCCTTCAGTGAGATTTGCAGCCTCTGTCCCTCGAGTCTATAATCATTGTCCGGTCTTCTTACACCTATCCAGTTTTCATAACCTTGCATTTGCTGTAGATAAATTCCATATCCACCTAACCGATCAATCTTGCATTTTATCCTGGATTATTGAAGCATTTCCTTTTCCTCATCAGTTTTTATTTTTATTCATTTTACATCATCTGCAAGCATGAACACACCTGATTATCTCTTCTGGTATGTCATTCACATATTCCAGGAATAGTATTAGTCTTAATATCAATCCTCGCTGAACCTCACTTATAACATTTTCCCATAATGACATATTTTCTCTGGCTATTATTCATTGTCTCCCCATACGATTATTTTTCATCCTGTGTAGAGCTTTCTCTGTTATTCCTGACTGTTCCTCAAGGTTTTGTTCCAGTCACATATGAGGTACAGTTTCAAATGCATCTTACAGTCCAAGAACATGCCATCCACCCATTTCTCACTCCTCTGCCTCACTTTTGTTACTTTTTAAAACAACGATAGTAGGTTTGTGAAACAAGATTTGCCATCTCTGAATCATGCTGGTTAATGTTTATGAATTATGCTGGTTAATGTTTATGAAACTACTTCTAAGTGCTTCACAACTCTGGACGCCTGATTTTTTTCTCCTTCATATTCATATCAGTGATACTGTCCTGCCGTTAAATAATTCCTGTGTCTCTTTTCTTAAATAATGGGACTACATTTACTCTCTCTTCCGCATCTCAGTGTTTCTGCTCCTCTAGTAGTATCCATTACGGGTTACCGGGTCCCACTGCCAATGATGAATCCAGCTGATTAAAAAAACATTTTCCATTTCATTCCCTGTTGTGAATATGGTATCCGCTACCCCTTGATAAACCCTGCCTCTTCGGTTCCCTGGTGTAGCCCCTGAGAACATTTCTTGTAGTTTCTAGTGAGCTCTCCTCCATCCTTTTTCAGCCTTAATACTGCTGATAAATTACTCTTAAAATATCACTCAGCTTCTCTTTTCACCCTTGCATATTTTGGGCTCAAATGCTCACTTTACTGTTTTCTTCTGTGTATTGTTGTCTGTATTTTTTCAAGCTATTTTTTACTTTTATTTTTCCCACCCTTCATTTTTAGATGAATCATAGGCTCTCGTTATTTTAACATTTGCTCTTCCTCTGTGTGTATGTGTGTGTGTGTGTGTGGTGTGTGTACTCACCTAGTTGTACTCACCTAGTTGTGGTTGCAGGGGTCGAGTCATAGCTCCTGGCCCCGCCTCTACACTGGCCACTACTAGGTCACTCTCCCTGCGCCATGAGCTTTATCATACCTCTTCTTAAAGCGAAGAGTGTGTGTGTGTGTGTGTGTGTGTTTACTCACCTACTAACCTACTACCGTGTGTGTGTGTGTATGTGTGTGTGTGTGTGTGTGTGTGTGTGTGTGAGTGTGTGGTGTACGTAATTGTGCGTGAGTGTATTTGTAAAATTGCCTATTGCTTCAGCAACTTTAATATGAAGAAAATAATGATTTAGGTAATGAATATTACAAAGGATAAAAATAACAGTGGGAGTTCTGACTCGGTAACTCCAAACTGGCCGGTAATTCCCAGATGGAGAAAATTCTAATTTGCAGGAGCTTAAATTGTAAGTGAACTGCTTCAAAATTATCTCCATTCTTTCCATCACTTAGAGAATTTATTTGTATGTGTCTCGTAGCTTTCCTTACGACCCTTATCCGGAAAGTCTCCAGTTCCAACCAAGGTGAGTGAAGTCTTATGGGTTAAGTTTTCTAACACTTGTTGGCGTTGTTCATCCTGGAATAAATAGTTACCCGAGTATCGGACGGAGGCAGTGTGACAGTCGCAGAAACACTCTTAAATACACAAGCATTGATGCTATTACGAACACATTAAAGTACGGCCTGCGACCTGGTCGTGATGGGTTTCAAAGTGGAGTAAACAAACTTGTGTTTCCTTCACCAGATAATATTTGTCAATTATATACAAGTATGTACACTATGCACAGAGGATGAATAGTAAGTGTACTACACGGTAACAACAGATGCCAAAAGAGGAAGCCAGGGAGAGAGAGAGAGTGCACAGCAGTTCAGGCAAGTCTGTCATTTCCTTACCTCAAGTGAACCACGTTGCTTCAGCGATGGCGAGCTTCTCTGTGATTGGCCAATGAACTCTATTGATCGTTAAACCCTTAGCACCCGGTTCGCTGGTTGGGAGGCAGCCTATATGGGAGAGTGACATACGCCGAATAAAATGTAACATACTCTTAGCATGCCATAGATGACTACACACGTAAATATACAAGCATTCATACAAACATACCAACACACACACACACACACACACACACACACACACACACACACACACACACACACACACACACACACACACACACACATTTTGAAACGGAAACATCACTTTTTCTAAAATAAAAAAAAAACATATGTATTGACGCAGAGATTAAAATAATCCATCAGACAAGTGATTGAATGAGAGTATTAAAAGTTATTTCACAACTGAAATTTCTTTCTTTTTTTTTTTACTATTTAACATTGGGTATGTGTTGTTAACTAACATCACATACAACATTCATTGGATGTGTTACAAGTACCAAATGTTAGGGCATACGCGTGAAGAACTACAGCATCCATGGAAGAGAGGGGTGACGACCCGTCTAAATATTACTTTCAAATGACAGTTGTCGTTTATATATATATATATATATATATATATATATATATATATATATATATATATATATATATATATATATATATATATGAAAATTTGTGAAGAATCATGTTGGCACAATTTCCGAATAATTTATATTTGTGACTATAAAAGGATGTAAATTTAGACCATAATTATTAGAAGACATAATAGGCGCCACACTGATATAAGAATCTTTGGTCAAAAGTTATAATTGTGGTAATAAGTCTTGCTAATGACCTTTAAAGTAATTATCCCAGAAAGATGTAACTAAGGCTCCTCTGTAATCACTGTGTTCGCTTGGACAACATTACTTAACACTTGAGCTGTCAATTTGCAGAAAAGACCTAGCTAAAAAAATGTCTGAAAATGTCATACTGTGTGTGTCTTATTATGAGATAAGATAAAATATAATCACTATATATATATATATATATATATATATATATATATATATATATATATATATATATATATATTGTGTTGGTAAAAAGAAGTGGACTACAAACTTCCCTTCCTGGATGTCTTGATCCACCTTGTGGATAAAAATTTCAAGTTCACAGTATATAGAAAGACTACCAATGTTTGTTCTTATATCCATTACTACTCCAATTACGAAACCAAAGTAAAAAGGAGCGTCACTGTGTTCCTGAGAGCCTTGCCAGTCTGCAGCTCCAAGTTTCTTGATGAGGAAATTACGAAAATCTTTGATATTGTAGCGAAACTACGGTACTCTGAGGAGTTTGTGGAAAAGGCTTTGATAGCTGCTGTGAAGACTTATTATGGAATTGAACCTAGGCTAACTGCTCAGGTTAGGGATGCGTTAGTTCTCCCTTACAACGAGAATCTATCTGCGCTCCCGAATGCCCTGATATGGTTAAACATACAAAAAAGTCTTCAGGAATTCAAGGACGGCTAAGAGCATGATTAAAAATTTGTGAAAAAAAAGTGTAGGCGGCTTTTGCAGAGTGGGATACAGCAGCTGTAATTTAATTTATGATGCACAGACGTGTAAACCTCTTGATGTTACGTTATCAAAACACCGATACTTTTTCCGAACAGCACAAGACTCTAATGCCATATTTAATTACACATGTGTATGCAGTAACACCGCAAAATGGTCAGAAGCCACAATTATAGCTCGTAGTTCATCGTGGCTTGAAATAAATATTTTAGAATAGGTAATTATAAAATATGATAACCTTTCACTGCATAATAATAGCTTAGGTCTGTTCAAACTAAACGCATTAATTGTAAAGGCTATAGAGCATAATCGCAAACCTGATATTGTCACAAAAGCTCTGGTGAGTTCTGAATGTCGTGACCCAAAGATAAACTGGCTGCTCTACGCTAACATTTGATGTTTCAGCTTCGATTACAGCCGTCATCCTTTTGTGTTAGACCATTGTCTCCTAAAGGGTTGTATGTGTACAATTTCGTAGTTTATGGAGCAATAGCCATGGTAGTTAAATTGTGAGAGAGCCCTCTACTTTTTCCCACTCATGATGCGTTGGTCCTCCCTGTGCCTCGTTGATTTCTGAATATTTTATGCTATTTTGTGCCCCATGGCTGTCGTTAGCATGTTCGGTAAAGAAGAGAACCCATAATAGCATATAGACAGGTAAACATGTGATAAGGTAGGACCCAATAATTTTTTTCGTAAGTATTCATTTTCTATTTTCTTTTAAACCCATTCTCTGTGTATTGTACAGATGACATTTGCATCAGCTAATGCAAAGGAAACAG
Source organism: Cherax destructor (assembly GCA_009830355.1). Classification (NCBI taxonomy): domain Eukaryota; kingdom Metazoa; phylum Arthropoda; class Malacostraca; order Decapoda; family Parastacidae; genus Cherax; species Cherax destructor. The sequence goes on along the minus strand of WNWK01001497.1, from coordinate 105,387 downwards.
TTTAGGCTTCTTACTGATGTTAAACCGAAAAAAAAACTAATGAACTATACAGATGAATATTTTGTTGTCACATAAGGAACGCTCATTAATAATGAGAAACTTTTAATAACCGTGGAAGGTTTATCAAGTGTTTGATTTATGCAGCTAATTTGTGAGAAAGTTTCCTGAACTTAGGAAAATCAATGCTACAAACACGAGTAGGTTATTTTTGTTTCTTTATAACTAAACGTAGGGAAGTTTGTAGGGTCGTTCTTGATTCTTGAAAAGTCATTAGCGATATATTCTCTTGTTTATCACAGCAGATTCTATACTTGTAGGCTGGACTGTCTTTTTCTGCTGGGTCTTAAAATACTTTCTTGAACCTTTGGCATCTGAGACAGGGGCAGGCAGGCAACCCGCGGACCAGCCAGTAGCTCTTGGCTCTCTCTCTTCCCTCGTAGGATGCCTTCTCTGGCACACCTACCTGGAGGGGATGCTGACCTCCATTCCTTTTCACTATCGTAAGCTCTTGAAAAAGAGTTGGCTGCGACATGAAAGGCCTAGAGCTATCACTCAGCTGTTCCTTATGATTGTTTTGCACACACACACAAACACACACACACACACACACACACACACACACACACACACACACACACACACACACACACACACACACACACACACACACATATATATATATATATATATATATATATATATATATATATATATATATATACGTTGCAAGACAAGCCACGGGAAGTAAAAAACTTTTTAGCTGAAAATTTCCAACCCTTGTGGCTTGTCTTTCATTGTTAAGATCGCCTGTTTGCTTGCACATATAAGTATATATATATATATATATATATATATATATATATATATATATATATATATATATATATATATATATATATATATATATTATTGTACCCTCGAACAAGTGGAATTGATCAATAACAACACTGCGACTAGCCAAGGAGTCGAACCCATTCTGCTTTGGCCTGCCTCATGGAGAATATCCACAGTAAAAAAAAAGGTAAAATTCCAAGCGCTTTCGTGATTTCTCACATTATCGAAGAATAATAAAAATAATAGGACAGCAGAAGACTTATTATTTATATATTATGGTGTACATATGGTGAAACATTATGTTATAAACTCTTGTTAATTATATTGATCAACTCAATTGGAGACAAAGAAAGAAAAATGATGATATATGCATTTCAACGGTCGTCCTCTTTAGCAGACTTCGCTCTATGGAAGTCGAAAAATGCATAGCACCTTTTTCCTGACTAAGCAGCCGAGAAACAGAGGCAGAGCAACAGACGAGTACACAGAGAGAAACAAGAGATTCAGTGACGAGATTTGAATGGAATAAAAGAGAGGAGTTGCGTGGAGGTTCCTCTGTACTGCGTGGAGGTTCCTCTGTACTGGGTGGAGGTTCCTCTGCACTGATCTGAAGGTTGGAGGGGGTAAAGTATCGGTGACAGGCATTGGTGCAGCGAACACATCACTTGGCTTGAAATAGGCCTGGAATAAATGGCTGCATTTAAATCGGTTCGTTTGAAGTGGGAACAACAGCAGATTCAGAGAACTGATGAGGGTGAACGCGGTAGTGAGAGGGATGAGAGGAGGAGGCTTGGAGGGGGTGATCGCTTTTATTACTGTACTGGAGTCTTGCCTAATAAATCTACAGGACTGGAGGGCATTATTAGTAAAGTGCACTTGACGAGCTGTATTTGCGGAGGTCGATAGTTTACCCAATTGTGCATACAGGGAAGGGTCAGCTTCGGGCCCGACCTCCAAAGTAGTTTGATCGGCATTGCTGATTTCCGATGGTGAAAGGCTCTTGATTCAGGGAATTGGAGGTACCCTCCACTTTCTCTGATCAAACCTGGTTGTCTTGTATTTCCCCGGAACTATATGACCTAAGTGATTTAACGCTTCCTTTTAAATATAATAATTATAATAATAATAATAATAATAATAATAATAATAATATGCGCCTCCATCACTACCTCCATTACTATCTCATCCAAGTCATTCCACTTTTAAACTACCCTGAGACTTACAAAACTCTACCTAACATTTCAATAAATCATTCGACTCTTCAGTTTCCACCTGTACCCCTCTGTTCCTAGTCCTTTTAATTTATTCAAAGTATATGTATGTCGTAATGAACGACTGTCATGAATAAACAGAAAGATGGACGGGGGGCTCAAACCGTGGCCTCTAGATTAACAGCTCCAGCGGTTTGCCGCTGAGCTACGGGCTTCTAATAAGAAAGATTCTATCGTTTGAAACCGAAATGTCCTTTCCCACAACCACAGTACTTTTCACGGTAAATTTGTACTTACCCCCCTCCCCTCAAAGCCTCAGTCTTGAGTTTGCAAAGGGGCGAGCTCTAGCTCTTGGTGTCCACCTCTTCTCTATCGACCATCTGACGTTACCTGCTTCCAATTTTTGTATTGATGAATGTCTAATCGAAATGTCGTCTAGTTTTATATCTATAATGCAAGTTAGTTTTGAAACGATTTGTAATTATGAAAAACAATTTTTTTATGACAGGTGCAGCACCTGGGTAACTTTATTATGGATACTTTAGCCAAGGTGTTTTATTCAATTCAGTTCAGAGATTATAAACTGGACACAGTGGTAAATAAGGTGATTAGTCTTTCAACCTTGATAGAATGTGTTCAGTCCCTGATTGATTAACGTTAAGGCATTGAAAACCTTCTATCAAGGCTGAGAGACTGATAACCTCATCATTCACTGTCTCCAGTATATAATCTCAGTACTAAATAATGAAAGCCACTGGTTGCCGAAATGTCTTCATAATAAAGATATCGAGGTCTTGAACATGTATCTTGTTCATCAAACTGACCGTCTTGTGCACCTAAAATATATATATATATATATATATATATATATATATATATATATATATATATATATATATATATATATATATATATATTCTAGGTATTGTAACCACGAACGAGTGGTATTTAATCAATAACAAGACTGCGACTAGCCGAGGATCGAACCCGTGTAGTTTTAGCTCACTCACCATGAGGCGGGCTAAAACAACACGGGTTCGATCCCCCGGCTAGTCGCATTGTTATTGATTATATTCTTGGTAGTAGGTTGTTAGACAGCAACCGCCCAGGAAGGTATTACTGTCCTGCCAAGTGAGTGTAAAACGGAAGCCTGTAATTGTTTTACATGATGGTAGGATTGCTGGTGTCTTTCTTCTGTCTCATAAACATGCAAGATTTTAGGTACGTCTTACTGCTTCTACTTACACTTGGTTACACAACACATGTGTGTACAAGCATATATATACACACACCTCTGGGTTTTCTTCTATTTTCTTACTAGTTCTTGTTCTTGTTTATTTCTCATGTCCATGGGGAAGTAGAACAGAATTCTTCCTCCGTAAGCCATGAGTGTTGTAAGAATCGACTAAAATGCCGGGACCAAGGGGCTAGTAACACCTTCTCCTGTATACATTACTAAAGTTAAAAAGAGAAACTTTCGTTTTTCTTTTTAGGTCACCCTGCCTTGGTTGGATATGGCCGGTTTGATGAAATATATATTATATATAGGTATATATATATATATATATATATATATATATATATATATATTATATTTATATTATTATCTTGTGTATTGGAACAAGTACTTTCGTTTCTTATACAGCTTTTTACTGTACATTTTTCTATGACACATTTATGCATTTAAAAAATATTTTTTACCCTCATGCGGGACGCTAGAGCCGGAGAGGGACCATGGGAGTGGAAGGCAGTCAGATTTCATCCAAAGAAAGAAAGAGTATGTCCAGTTCTTTGGTTCAAGAGCCCTTCACCGTCATCAAAGCACCTTTTTTGAAGGAAATATTTTCGAAAAAAAATTCAATATACAAGAAATTCAGTAGACTTACGTCCTTCCCCCCAAAAAAGTCCTTAGGTCTCGTCTTGAGATTAAGTTAGGCCTCTGAGGGACACATAGGCGAGTGTGGACTTATTATATTTCCATAAATTTTGTTGAATCTGGACGATATATGGATTTTTATTCTCCATTTCCGGCGTAAAATAGTTGACCAATTTTTTGTAAGGCTTTTATTCTAACTACAACGTCTAGAATATTTTCTTCTTGTCTTAGAAAGTTCCCCTTCCTGATTTTGGAACGTCTGTCTTCCTGATGAGTAATGGATTAATGTGATTAATACGCAGAACAACAGAAAGAATAGAGCATGAATTAATAAGTAAAGACAGCAAGAATACAGACAGTGAAGAGAAAATATATGATACGAAAGGAATGGTAAAAGTGGCAATAATAGATTTAAAAATAGGAATGGATAGAGTAAGGAATGAAATGGTAAGAGAAGGAAGATATATCTGAGTAGTAAAAGGAAGAGTGTTGAAAAGGAATAGTATAAAACTAGAAAGAACGGAGCAATAAAAGAAGGAAGAGAATAGGAACACAATTATAAAAGTGGCAAGAAAGTAACCGAACAAGAGGAACAGTAGAAAGGATAGAACAGTTGAAGAAGGGAAAACAAAGTAGAAAAGGTCAGAGAAAGAGAAAAGGTACAAAATAGGGCGAGTGCGACTCTTGAAATTTATGGCGAATTGATTTAGCCAAGAACCAGAGAGGAACGATTTGTCGCTGCTGGGATGTGTTCGACGACACTATTTTTACTAGGGAGACTTTTGTTTTTATGGTCCGATGACGTTGTTAGGCTGAGGTGTGGTTGTTAGTGTTGGGGTGAGGTTGTTAGGGTGGGGGTGAGGTTGTTAAAAGGGAGGAAAATGTTAGAATGGGTAAGTTCCCTGGAGAAGTTGTTAGTATGGAGTAAGGTTGTTAGGGTGGAGTGAGGTTGTTAGGGTAGGGGTGAGGTTGTTAGGGTGGGGTGAGGTTGCTAGGGTAGAGGTGAGGTTGCTAAGAGGAAGAAAAATGTTAGAATGGGTGAGGTCCAGGGTGACGTTGTTAGTATGGGGTGATGTTGCTAGTCTTAAAGCCCGGGAGCTATGGCTACTGGGTGGCTAGTTGTACTGGAGGGTTAGCAACTCAGGATGGCTAGTGGTGCTAGATAATTAGTAGGGCTGGATGGTTAGGGATGACAAATAGTTACTGGTGGTGGGAGTTAGCGGGAGTGGGTGGTTAGTGAACTGAGGCTGTGGGAGTTAGCGGGAGTGGGTGGTTAGTGAACTGAGGCTGTGGGAGTTAGCGGGAGTGGGTGGTTAGTGAACTGAGGCTGTGGGAGTTATCGGGAGTGGGTGGTTAGTGAACTGAGGCTGTGGGAGTTAGGAGTGGTTTAGTGAACTGAGGTGTGGGCTGAGAGAGTGAAATTCGTTAGAAATGAGTTAGATGAGAGTAGGAGTAATGAAAATGGGAGACGGAATGGAGGAGTGAGGAAAAATGAGGGTAGCAGAGGTAAAATAAGTGTGAGGAAAAAGTGGGGGGGATGCAGAGGTAACTAGGTGTGGGGGAATAATGGGGGCAATATAGGGGTTGCCTGGGGAGTGTGATTGTGATGTTGGAAAGGCTGTATAGTGGTGATTGTTTTTTTGGTGTGATTTTTGTAAAGCTCTTATATTGAGTGTGTGTGTGTGTTTGTTTGTGTGCGTGTGTGTGTGTGTGTGTGTGTGTGTGTGTGTGTGTGTGTGTGTGTGTGTGTGTGTGTTAGACATTATCAATAGACTCTTGGCCTTTTATAAGAGGAAGATAGCTAGAGAGAGAGAGAGAGAGAGAGAGAGAGAGAGAGAGAGAGAGAGAGAGAGAGAGAGAGTAAACCAAGTGCATAAAAAAAAAAAAAATACAGCAAAATAAAAAAAGGGCATATTGTACTTTCAATGAATTACATCGCTGTAAATAATTTAACCAAAAAAATTACCTCTTTTATGACAAAATCATATCAAAATGAATATCACAATCTGCTCGAATGTCATAGATACAAAATTATCATCAAGAATTAAACTTGGATAAAAGAAAATAAGAAGCAAGAATAATAAAAGCGATTTAACCATCGATAAACAAAAGTGCAGCGATATACAATTATCAGAAAGAGAACGAGAGCGAGAGAGAAAGAGAGAGAGAGAGAGAGAGAGAGAGAGAGAGAGAGAGAGAGAGAGAGAGAGAGAGAGAGAGAGAAAGGGATAGTAGTCAGGTCAGATATGATTGGCTTGGGAAGACGTAGAGGGGGTAAAACCTGAATTATGATAGGCTGGGGAGACGGTGAGGGGAAGGGGGCAGACGTGAATTATGTCTGATTGGGGAGGAGGAAGAGAATCATTGCTTAGATACGATCAGCTGGGAAGAGTTAGGGAGATCAACAATTCATTCAACGATTGAGCGAGTTTCAATGCGGGTGGTGAAATAGAATATAAGGAAAAGGAGAGAGAGAGAGAGAGAGAGAGAGAGAGAGAGAGAGAGAGAGAGAGAGAGAGAGAGAGAGAGAGAGAGAGAGAGAGAGAGAGAGAGAGAGAGAGAGAGAGAGAAAGAGAGAAAGAGAGGGGGGGAGAGTCTCCTTACTTTACGTCTCAAAACGTATCTAATGGACATTAAATCACAGTCAGCAATGAATACCCTAAGTGATTTACTCAGCATGTTGGGAACACTGCTACTGGATACAAATGAACACCGGTTTACGGTCATTGATTTACGTGTTTGTGATTAATTAGTACTGTGTTGGTGCGAATGGACTATCCGCCTGCATATTGTTCCTACACCTGAGCGTTCTGGCCTGATTTCCATATATATCTACATCTATATAAATAAATAAATTAATAAATGCTAAAGTAGGAGAAACATTTAGAGAGGATGTGGTAGGTAAGTTTGGGGTGCCAGGTGTAAATAATAATGGGGGGCCTTTTGATTAAACTTTGTATAGAAAGGGGTTTGGTTATAGGTAATACATATTTTAAGAAAAAGAGGATAAGTATACAAGATATGATGTATGAAGTAATGACAGAAGTTTGTTGGACGAATTGGTAGATAAAAATCTGTTGGGTAGACTTCAGGATGTACATGTTTATAAAGGGGTCACAGATATATCAGATCAGTTTTTAGTTGTAGCTACAGTGAGAGTAAAAGGTATATGAGATACAAGGAAAATAGAAGCAGCAAGTAAGAGACAGGTGAAGGTTTATAAACTAAAGGAGAAGGCGTATGGGGTTGGTTTAAGAATGTAATGTTAAAGTGTTCAACAGAAGTTCGTGGTTACAGGAAAGTGGGTGCTGGAGGGAAGAAGAGCGATTGGTGGTATGATGAAGTAAAGAGAGTAGTAAGGGAGAAAGGGTTAGCATATGAGAGGTTTTTACAAAGTAGAAGTGATGCAAGGAGGGAGGAGTATATGGAGAGAAAAAGAGAGGTTAAGAGAGTGGTGAAGCAATGTAAAAAGAGAGCAAATGAGAGAGTGGGTGAAATGTTATCAACAAATTTTGTTGAAAATAAGAAAAAGTTTTGGAGTGAGATTAATAAGTTGAGAAAGCCTAGGGAACAAATGGATTTGATAGTTAAAAATAGGAGAGGAGACTTATTAAATGATGAGCTAGAGGTATCGGGAAGATTGAGGGAATATTTTGAGGAATTCTTCAATGTTGATGAAGACAGGGAAGCTGTGATTTCGTGTATAGGGCAAGGAGGAATAACATCTTTTAGGAGTGAGGAAGAACCAGTTGTGAGTGTGGCGGAAGCTCGTGAGGCAGTGGGTAGAATGAAAGGGGGTAAAGCAGCTGGGATTGATGGGATAAAGATAGAAATGTTAAAAGCAGGTTGGGATATAGTTTTGGAGTGGTTGGTGCATTTATTTAATAAGTGTATGAAAGAGGGTAAGGTACGTAGGGATTGGTAGATAACATGCATAGTTCCTTTGTATAAAGGCAAAGGGGACAAAAGAAAGTGGAAAAATTATTCGGGAATAAGTCTGTTGAGTAAAGTAGTATATGGTAGAGTTAATTTTGAAAGAATTAAGAGTAAGATGGACAGCAGGATAGCAGATGAACAAGGAGGCTTTAGGAAAGGTAGGGAGTGTGAACAGTATTTAGATAAGGGTAAAGAGGTTTTTGTGGCATTTATGGATTTGGAAAAGGCGTATGACAGGGTGAGTAGGGAAGCAATGTGGCAGATGTTACAAATGTATGGAATAGGAGGTAGGTTACTGAAAGCTGTGAAGAGTTTTTACGAGGATAGTGAGGCTCATGTTAGAGTGTGTAGGAGAGAGGGAGAATATTTCCCAGTAAAAGTAGGCCTTAGACAAGGATGTGATGTCACCGTGGTTGTTCAATATATTTATCGATGGGGTTGTAAGAGACGTGAATGCGGTTTTTTTAGCAAGAGGTGTGAGGTTAAAGGATAGAGAGTCTAACACAAGGTGGGAGTTGTCACAGTTGCTCTTTGCTGATGACTCTGTGCTTTTGGGAGATTCTGAAGAGAAGTTGCAGAGGTTGGTGGATGAGTTTGGTAGGATATGTAAAAGAAGGAAATTAAAAGTGAATACAGGAAAGAGTAAGGTGATGAGGATAACAAAAAAATTAGGTGATGAAAGACTGGATATCAGTTTGGAGGGAGAGAGTATGGAGGAGGTGAATGTATTCAGATATTTAGGAGTGGACGTGTCAGCAGATGGGTCTATGAAAGATAAGGTGAATCATAGAATTGGTGAGGGGGAAAAGGTGAGTGGTGCACTTAGGAGTCTGTGGAGACAAAGAACTTTGTCCATGGAAGCAAAGAGGGAAATGTATGAGAGTATAATTATACCAATGCTCTTATATGGGTGTGAAACATGGGTGGTGAATGTCGCAACGAGGAGAAGGCTGGAGGCAATGGAGATGTCATGTCTGAGAGCAATGTGTGGTGTGAATATAATGCAGAGAATTCGTAGTTTGGAAATTAGAGGTGTGGGATTATCAAGACTATTATCCAGAGGGCTGAGGAGGGGTTGTTGAGGTGATTCGGACATGTAGAGAGGCTGGAACAAAATAGAATGACTTCGAGAGTGTATAAATCTATAGTGGAGGGAAGGCGGGGTAGGGGTCGGCCTACGAAACGTTGGAGGGAGGGGGTAAAGGAGTTTTCTGTGCGAGGGGCTTGGACTTCCAGCAAGCGTGCGTGAGCGTGTTAGATAGGAGCGAATGGAGACAAAGGGTTTTTAGAACTTGACGTGATGTTGGAGTTTAAGCAAGGTAACATTTATGAAGGGATTCAGGGAAACCGGCAGGCCGGACTTGAGTCCTGGAGATGGGAAGTATAGTGTCTACACTCTGAAGGAGGGGTGTTAATGTTGCAGTTTTATAACTGTAGTGTAAGCGAGCCCTCGGCTAGTCGCAGTGTTGTTATTGATTAAATACCACTCGTTCGTGGTTACAATAATATATATACTGCTTTTGGAGGCTAGTACACCAAACGGGGGGTAGAATGATATTAGCTCTGAGGCACCCACACCATCGTATGTCCTCGGATCACGGTACAACACCTAGCTCTGCTGGGTGCGTGATCTTTGTAGGATTGGGTGATCCTGTGGGTTAGAGCGCCAAAACAACACGGGTTCGAGCCCTCAGCTAGTCGCAGTGTTGTTATTGATTAAATATATATATATATATATATATATATATATATATATATATATATATATATATATATATATATATATATATATATATATATATATATATATATAAAATAAATATATATATATATATATATATAAAGTTAAGTTTCGTGTTAGGGATAAGGATGATGTTGACAGGGAACGATTCAATAATGCGGGTGTTTGCCACGATAAACCTTGATGAAAGAGCGAGAGAGACAGAAAAAACTTCTGTCTAACTTTCGCTACGTTTGTGTATGAAGATGAGGTCAAGATATCAGCAACATTCTTTTCAGCTATGTTAGATAATATAATTGATAAATATGTTTTGGCATTAACTATTGTTTAATATTTAATTATCGACGTTCGAAGTTATGATTATTATTTTTAACAAAGTACATTTCTCAGAGTCTTAAGCTGAGACAAAATTTAGTCCTTTTCCTTTGAAAACCCACAATTTTTCTTTATTATTGATCATTTTTATAAAATAATATTAAAAATTTGATACTGAGTGAGCCCGAAAAAGTGTTTGGCACCAGCACAAGCAATGGAAACCCTTAACATTTCGGCAACCTCCTAGTTGAAGCCTTCCAATCTATACCAACCACACGAGGATCTCCATTGGAGATTTGCTACTCTTATTTACTCAGATTTCTTTATATTTAATGACTTATTTAATTTATTTCATAGAAAAAAAATAACTTATCAACTAATCATTCAGCCTAATTATTGCAAAATAAACAAACATTCAGATTTCTACATCACTAATAGTAGTGATTAACCCAAACATCTGGCTCATTAGTCGCTAATTAAAAGGGTATTTCCCCATTGAGTACATTCTCGTTACTTTTAAAGTGCTTTGAGTGTCGTGCTTGACTCATCATATAATACAAGTTAATTAAAGAATAATAGAGAGAGCTTGAGATAAACAATAGAAGATGCTCCGGGGAGGGAGGGGAAGGGAATAAACAGGGAGGAGAGAACGGTGAAGAGAAGATTTGGGAGGCTGGAAAAAGAGGACGATGGGGAGGCGGAAGAGGAATCTAAGTTGGGGAAGAAAATAATAGATGGGGAAGAGAAGGTTGGATAAGGGAAGGAGGGTAAAGGGAAAATGCTGGAAGAGAAGGTAGGAAAAAAAGTGGCGAATTTGTACTTAAATGAAGGAGACAGAATAACTTTGACAAAAGTAATTTTCTCCTTCTTCTTTTTCTTCTACTTCTTCTTCTTCTTCTTCTTCTTCTTCTTCTTCTTTCTTCTTCTTATTATTATTATTATTATTATTATTATTATTATTATTATTATTATTATTATTATTATTATTATTATTTTACTGAAAAAATATTGCAAAATAATAATATTAATAATAATAATAATAATATTAATAATAATAATAATAATTATAAAAATAATAATAATAATAGTTATAAAGATAATAATTGTAAAGAAAATATTAATTATAAAAATAATAATAATAGTAATAATAATAATGATAATAATAATAATAATAGTATTAATAGAAATATTTTTTATGAATAGCAAATGAAAAATATTTATGAATTTAAAAGCCAGCCACTCACCGGAACCGACTATGATGATTATTTTCATGATTTGGCTTTTGCACTATGCATTTTATCATGAAATAACTTTGACAATATTACTAGTATTTACAAAACTCATAATTAAGTGGATGGTGCTATTAGGGCTAATTTTAGCTAAATTATGTTAAACCGTGTGTCTGTGTGTGTGTTTGTGGGAGAGGTTGTGTGTGTGTGTGTGTGTATACAAATATGTGTGGTTGCAGTTTTTGAGTCACAGTTCCTTGTCCTGGTCCTGGTCCTGGTCCTGGTCCTGGTCCTGGTCCTGGTCCTGGTCCTGGTCCTGGTCCTGGTCCTGGTCCTGGTCCAAGTTTACTCCTTATAAGCCTCCTGCCTCTTAATATACTTATTTCAAAAGCTATGTACAGAGCCTGTCTTACAATATACAAACATTTAAAAACTTATACAGACTCTGTAAATGAAATTTGTGGCTCCACTTTCCTTCTGTTATCTATGTGTATTTTGCTTAAATTTTTAAGTCAATAATAACACCTATAAAAAAATGTATTTTTAAGTTATTAGTAGAAAAAATATATTCACCAAGAAGTGTGAATCTCTCTATTTATATTTGCTGAGTCTATACTTTCGTTCTTATTTTAGGGTTTAAATTGTCCTTGACAGGTAGTATAGTGTTAAATTCAACCTTAATTGCTCACGAAATCGTAATAGCACATTTACAAACAAGTCACGGAACGGGTGGGGTTTGAACCAATGTCTTGTGAGTCCTGAAACTCACTGACACTGGCCTGTGAGTTTTAGGACTCGCCTGCCACGAGTTCAAATCCCTCCCGTTCAGTGATTGATTATGTAACCTTCAACACTCCATACTGGTAGAGTAAATCTTTGAAATGTGCCGTGGTAGGACGAGAACACATAGATTGTTAAACCCAGAGGAAAAGACATGACCTGAACCCTGTGGAGCTCCTGAGTAAAAAAAATATTCAATCGCTTAAGTTTTACCCACAAAATGTAGCTCAGACGACAGCCTCTTGATCTACATATTCATCTTCTCTTGGCATCAATTGTTACCGAAGATAAAAAGATTTAACGGCCTCGTTCGCTAATACCAGCCAGTCCGTCGCTGAAGAAAGAGATGAATTGCTCTGTTTACCTCAATGCATTACATTCTGTCTCTGTCTCGTTTTTACTAAGAAATGAGAGCGAGCGAGGGAAGGAGAGAGAGAGAGAGAGAGAGAGAGAGAGAGAGAGAGAGAGAGAGAGAGAGAGAGAGAGAGAGAGAGAGAGAGAGAGAGAGAGAGAGAGAGAGAGAGAGAGAGAGAGAACGAACGAACGAACTAAAGAGAACTTTGCAGTTATTGACTAGGGAAGTTAATGAAAAAAGTTTAATTAACTCCATTTTAAAGGATTTCGCTCAAGTAAATTTAGTAATTGGTGTGACGCTAATCGCATCTCCAAATATGCACCAATTTTCGTGATAATAATCGTGTATGTTACATGCAATATACTCCTTAGACACTATCTCGCAGTGTTTGATTAGCATATTTTTAAACTTAAGCGTCCTGAGCTGTGACTAAGACATCTAATGTTCTCTAAACTTTAACAACAAATTATAGGCCGTAATATTTCTTAAAGTTTTCAGTGTAGTATATATAAAAAGCTTTTTGTGTGTAATACTTTTTTCAAGGATTAGCGGCGTGTAGTCTAAGAACTGTGGTATATATTCAAAGACTTGTATATATTATAAGGCTTGTGATATATGATTTAAGAGCTGTGGTGTATATATATATTTTATGGGTGTTGTATATAGTCTATGGAATGTATTATAAATTTTAAGGGCTGTGGTATATATGATGAGTATTGTGGCATATATTATAAGAATGTGGTATATATTATAAGACATCTAACTCTGGTATAATTTCAAAGTTTTAAGGCATATATTCAAAGATTTAGGGTATGTATTTTAAGGCATACTGTGTATAGTGTAAGGAACGTGGTGTATATTCTAAAGCAAGTTGTATATTCTAAGGTTCTGGTAAATATTCTGAGGGATGTAGAATATTTTCTATACGTCGTGGAAAATATTTTACAGGTCGTGGTATATAATTTACAGGTCGTTCTAAGGTAAAGGTGAGCCTAAATTTTCTGAGTAAATGTGTTGACCAGTTAGCATGACCTCTGACCTCTCACGTCTATCATTATGGAAAGAGGCAAATGTAGTTCCTCAAGGCAAAAAAAAATATCAGGATACATTTGCTTCCGGCAAAACTCAAATGATGTTAATACTAGAGTTGTGGTAATAATGAAGTAGATGTTCTAGATGTGAAATGTGACCCATAAATTTTTACAAACACTCTCGTGGTAAATCTTACAAGCAAGGCAGCCAAGACGCTGCCAGCCTCTATTGTACAACAGCATTGGCCGGCAAACTATACAATGCATAGACGCACGAGGACTGGTCTCAGACCGAGCTGCTGGGGGCGTTGACCCCCTAAACCCTCTCCAGGTAAACTCTCACATGAAGTATAGAGTGGTCCCTCGGTTTTCGTGCATCTCCAAACTCGAACATTTATGTAAGTGTATTTTCGTAAGTGCTGTTGCAAGTGTATTTTTGGGGGTCTGAAATAGACTAACCTACGTGACATTATTTCTTAAGGAAGTAAATTCGTTCGGTAATGGCACTTGAGCAGCATTCTGGAACGAATTTTCGGCGAAAACCGAGGGACCACTGTACATCAATTTCTTGTATCACCTACCACCCGGTCTCATCTACGACTTTTGGACAGAAAAGTGAACTATGCTATCTTTCGACAGGACCTGGATGGGTCTCTCATTTCAACATCCAAAAGATGGGGACGAAGCCACTATTATGTACTCCAGTGTAATCAAGATTTCACACTCGGCTCCACTTCGCGAAGAATGAGAAGACAGCTTCTATAAGACACAAAGACGGGCAGGAAAGAACAGCCTCTCTCTGATTGTACCCTTCTCAAGAACGTCACTTCATCTGCTATCCTTCATTTCTCTAATGACTTGAATCTGAAACATGTTCGCACAACGTACAAACTTTGATGAAATAAACTCAATTGACCAAATGAAATCTCTGGCTATCCGCTGGATCCAATTTCATCATGTTTCCTATTTGGATTAAATGTGTAATGAAAATGTTAGGGAAGGCTTTTGCATGAGCTGAGATGAGAAACACTTAGCTTGTAACTGAAGGTAGGAACTCCTACCTCAAACCTGTATGCACTCTTTGAGTGTGTAAAGAGAGAGAGAAAGAGAGAGAGAGAGAGAGAGAGAGAGAGAGAGAGAGAGAGAGAGAGAGAGAGAGAGAGAGAGTCACACAGATAGACAGACAGACAGAAAGACGCAGGGACAGACTGATAGAAACAGACAAACCTTCCCTACAAATACCGCAGGGGTAACTGAAGTTAAGTACTGACGGTTTTATTATAAATGGCAAACAGTACCAAGAAGTTGACGAGTCAAGACCCACACGCAACACTAAAGTCCTTGTGTTTCCCATGAGACTTACTCAGCATGCACTCACGAAATATGAACTTTGTAATTTGGTGTATTTTTTCCTTTTGTTTATGAAGGCCATATCAGGAGACGAGTTTCTATATATTAAAATTAGATTTTGATAAATTTTCTTCATGATTACTACTTATAAATACTAATTTTAGAGAAATGAGTCTCCCTGGCCTGATGTAGTTCATCTTAGCTAAAGAAAATAAAAAAAAAGTAATAGATTTAAGTGATTTAATGTAGTAAAAGAAATTGATTTAGTTGTAAGGGGAAGTTATACAGCATTTATTTCTCATAGTCGTATATTCGTCTGATCAAGTATTGCAAATAGAAAAAGAGGCTCTTGGCTAATTATTAGAGGCCTTCAGCTCACAATTAGTGAACCCGGGTTCGATCGCGGAACGGTGGAAACCTTGGTTATGTTTCTTTGCACCTGACGCCTCCGTTCACCTATTAGTAAAAATGATGTTAGACTATCGTTTGAAGCATCAAGTTAAACTGAATGTTGTGGGTAAGCTAGTCGCCGTGGGAAAGGTAAAATAATTTTAGATAGAGCTGGGCTTTGGAATGAGCTGAAGTAGGATAACAGCTTTTAGCCTGTTAGTACAGTATTCTACATATATATATATATATATATATATATATATATATATATATATATATATATATATATATATATATATATATAAAACAAACATAGCAAAAGCTTGTAGCCAATCTTAGCATGCCCAACGATGACGATTCTAATTACATGCGAAACACTTAGGTATTTAAGTATTTCTTTTGCCGAAATGTTTTTTCCTGCACATCAGTCTTCTTCAGTCGAGTACAGGTGTCTTATTCATCTGCTTGTCTGTACTGAATACCTTTAATATAATGATAGTTCTTACACGATACAGAATATAATAATAATGATCGTAAATGATTGTGTGATGAGGTACTTCCCTCGGGTGTAGGTATAGTATAGGTCTGCCTAAAGAAGTATTTCCATCTGTGAAAGTAGATGCCCTCGTACAAAAATAATTTATAGTGAGTAAATGAAAATGAACTGACAACCTCTCTTTCACCTAATAAACTAGTGTTGAATTTTTCCCTGTATTTACACACATAAAAATCTAGCCGATATTATGTTCAGATAATTTTTACATAAATATAATGTGATACTATGTGGTTTTAATGCCGTTTGAGGCCTCAGGCAGTTCACATCAGATACATACACTGCGAAAATCAGTGTATATATCTACTTTAATCCCAGTTTCAGTGATTAAAGTATTCCTGAGTGGTGGTGAACAGGTCACATGCAGCCTTAATGAACCTCTAAGCTGTCGTTAGATTTTAGGCTCGATTAACCAACCAACCAAGCAGCTGACATGAAAGTAATACCATCTAGCTACTAGTGGAATCACGGACCTCTCTTTAAAATGTCCCCTGATTTGAAAAACAAGGTAGAAGCCATTCGGTATAGCGAAAATATTTACCTATCTCAGATTTTAATTATATCTTCTTGGGGCATGGAAGAAACTGCTCGATGTATGTGATATTATTTACATTAAAACAACAATGAATTTCATTTATGTACTTTAAATCACTTAGATTATTTTGATTGCAATGTTAATTGTACAAATTTCTAAACTGAGTTAAGGTCAAATTTAGCACAGTTACACATTGATTTAAACATAGATTTATTTACACATTTGCACACTAGTTTACACGTTTGTACATTGACTTACAAATTTGTGCATTAATTTACATATTTACACAGATTCACAGTCACACACATACCGATTAACAAAGAATAACACATTTATATCTCCATTACTTCACGCGTCTGCATAATATTAGAGGAAATATCAAAGTTTTTTGAGTTCCTAGGCCCAGCGCCTAGGTCACTATACTTTTACAATTATAGTTAGAGAGTAATTCCTCGCCTTTTCCAGCCTCTTCCATTTTTCGATGTTGTCACGCCTCTTGTAAATTATTATTTCACTACGTTTGACTCAAATCACTACATGTATTTCTTGAGTTTCTCCTCACGTTGTCTTTTCCAAGCTAAGAGTTCCTACCTGAGAGCCTTTCAAAATCCCGCCCTAAGTTATACTACCATCGCCCCAGGATGCCTGCCACAACAGTTACATACCATCCAGCTACCTGTTTACTTATAGACGAAGAGATGAAAACGCTTGATTCAGAAATAGACTTTATGAGGACAACGTTTCGCTCTGTGTAGTGCTTTAACAAGTCAGAGCGAAACGCTGCCCTCATAAAAGCTTCATCGGGTTACTTTTTTTTTTCCTCCACAGTTCGCGGTGCTTCATTTGGGCCCGGCACCAGTAGTACCTTTGTCGGCTTTGCAGAATTTCGACACCACCAACTTTCAATGCTTTGATCAATGAAGCTCTCTTGCCTTCAGTCCCATCGATTCTCTTTCTATTCATTTAATTACTTCACTCACTTTCAATCTCGTTGCGATTGCTGCGTTGCTGGTGTCTTCTTGTGAACAACTGTGGTAAACACCTGCAATAATCGTCAGGTGTTGACCCAAACTACAATACCTGTACGACTGAGTGAATCGTGTGTGTGTGTGTGTAAATAATTCGCGAACTCTTTATCATATTCCTTTCCAGTTCTGAAAATTCTCTGATATACGTTACACAAACCTGGCCTGTATTTTATAAAATACAGAGATGCAACTCTGAAACATACCTCTATATTCTGCTTTCTGTAATATCCGTTGCGTAAAATATATTCCAAGCATGAAGGATATACATACTATTTCAACTCAGCAAAATAATTTACTTTTATATACATCATCCTGGTGTTTATATTGTGTTCTTCCTATCGTTTTATAGTCGAAGGGTTTGTAAAATGTAAAAATATTTCTGATGTATATTATATAAAAAATGCCTTGGATATCTATGATATAGATGTTATTGTAGTTATTCTTGTTATACGATAATGTTGATGCTGGTGTTGTTGTTGATGCTGCTGATATATATATATATATAATTGCCAACACAATGCTCACCAATGCTTCAGGAAAGGACAAAGCTCGTATCCTAGCGGTGAAGGCACCACACTCAGGAGATTTCCTTCTAGCTGTTCCCAATTCCTCTCTGGGGACTCGATTCGACCCACAGGCCATTCGGATTGGTGTTGCTCTTCGCCTAGCCCCCAATACTCACCAAACATAGGTGTATTTGCGGCAGGGCGACGGCCGATCAATTCGGACTTCATGGTCTCGTGTGTCACACATCAGAAGGGAAGTATGCTAGACATGAGGAGGTCAACGACATCATAAAGAGAAGCCTCGCCACAGCCCGTTGCCCAGCTCAACAAGACCCCCAAGTGCAGAGGTCTGATGGAAGTCAAAAGCGTCCTGATGGAGCCAATATGCTACCCTGGAAGGATGGTAAGCAGATTGCTTGGGACTACACCTGTGCTGCCACAATGGCAGACACCTACTTGCCATACTCCGCAGCCGAAGGGGGTGGAGCTGCCAGCCACAGGGAGACCCAGAAGACTCGCAAATATGAAGGCCTTCCCCCTTGCTATAACTTCATCACAATAGGGTCGGAGACCCTTGGAGCGTGGGGCAAGTGTGCTCTAAAGTTTCTCAAAGAGCTGGGTGAGAAACTCTTCATAGAAACCAGGGACCACAGGGCGACCAGCTTCCTCTTTCAGACTCAGTGTGGCAATCCAGAGGGAAAATGCCTGCAGCGTTCTGGGCACGCGGCCCACTGCCTGGGAGCTGGACGAAGTATTTGACATGTAGCTCTGAGTTGTTATCTATGTTGTTTTACTCCCTATTGTATTCTTGTCAATGTATTTTGTCAATGTATTTTGTCTTGAAATAAAGTTTATATACAAAAGATGGGTGGTAGGGGAAGTGGAATATTCAAATGGCTTCAAAAAGAAATCTAAATATTGAAGCCTTTATATATATAAAATATATATATATATATATATATATATATATATATATATATATATATATATATATATATATATATATATATAATATATATATATATATATATATATATATATATATATATATATATATATATATATATATATATATATATATATATATATATATATATATATATATATATATATATATATATATATATATATATATATATATATATATATATATATATATATATATATATTATATATATATATATATATATATATATATATATATATATATATATATATATATATAGATATATATATATATATATATATATATATATATATATATATATATATATATATATATATATATATATATATATATATAAACACGTAATTACAAATATGTAAAAATACCATTGAACTCACTGTATTTTTGTGAAAATTATTTTTACCTTCAAGATTATGTACAATATTCTGGACTATAAAACTGTCAAGTTTAAAGATACCAGAACTCAAATTTGAAATATGTTGTGAATCATGTTTCAGAAGGGATGATTTCACAATATTTCGTTGAACTGTAAAATATCAGAGAAGTAATTCTTTGACATTAGTCCAGTCTACACAGTGTCCTGTATACCTTACATGAATGAACAAAGCATATTTATGTTGTTTAATTATGGTCTCAAGAGATTTGTCAGTTTGTCCTACATAAAAGGTATCACAACTTTTACAAGGGATGGAGTACACATAACCCAAAGATTTCGATGGTAAAATTTTTGATTAATTGTTTTTTGTACGGTATTGTCATATTTAAAGACAACTTTAACATTAAAATATTCAAGAGCTTGTGGGAGGTGAGAGAGATTTCCAACAACATATATCAGTATAATGATCATAGCAATAATAATGATAATAATAATAATAATAATAATAATAATAATAATAATAATAATAATAATAATAATAATAATAATAATAATAATAACAGTAGTAATGAAGTTCATAGATGATACATAACATATTCTACTTTGAAAAAAAAATATATATATACACATGGTATTTACCGCTACATATTATGAGGGGACGATCCACTGAAACACTGCTTTTGTATTGCTCGATTTTAATCAATTCAGTTTGTTACATAATTGTTGTTACCTGCTGAATCAACCAAACCTCCTCCACATCCCCCTCACTGCATTCTTCTTGACATGTATTGCTTTGTGTTGTATCAATACTGAATATATACACATCTGTGTAGTGTTGTGCGAGGCTTGAGGGCATGGAAATGGAGAGGACGCCTACCCCTAGCGACTAGGGCGAGGCACGCTAGGGTGAAGACTGAATCTGAAAGGATAGGTTTATAATGGCCCACGAGGCTAGGAGTACACACGCGATTTCGCGCGTGTACACACACACACACACACACACACACACACACACACACACACACACACACAAGGGGTCACTGTTGGAAGTTGAAGACTCAGATGAGTCAGAGGGATGTTAGGAAGTATTTATTCAGCCATAGAGATGTTAGGAAGTGTAAAAGTCTGGAAAGTGATGTAGTGGAGGCAGGATTCGTACATAACTTTAAGAAGAGGTATGATAAAGCTCATGGAGCGGGAAGAGTAACCTAGTAGCGGCCAGTGAAGAGGCGGGGCCAGGAGCTATGAATCGACTCCTGCAACCACTATTAGGTGAGTACAATTAGGTGAATACACGCACAGACATACAGAAACACACACACCATTAACAACAGTTTGTCAATATCACCTACAATATAATCAAATCCGGCTGCAGGATTGAGAGGATTAGAAATATATTGAGTACGTATCCCCTGTCAACACGGGAACGCCGTATCCCCTGTCAACACCAGAGATCCAGCCAATGTTTACATCGCTGTTTCCAACCAATCAGAGGTAGCTCGCTCGTCACGTAGGTGCAGGTCATGTTGACATTTAACTACCTGAATTCTAAACTTTGATCTCGAGGTGTTTGCCCATATTTAAACCTTGAAGCGACACATTATATTGCAAGAATAGTCTTGTGAGAAGAACTGAATAGTACATCACAAAAAAATCGTATTTTTTTATATGCCACGTTGGCCATTTCCAAAGAAAGGAATCGCATTTGGAATCAGTTATTCAATAGTTATCCTGCTAGAAGAGTAGGAACATCGCAGTTCAGATGACCCTCTGGACCCCAACATCCCTAACAATTTCTCACAGTGCAGGCACTGTACTTCCCAGGGGTAATTAAGCGTATGAAAATAACAATAAAGGAACATTACCACACGCCTAATAGCGTTTTTAACTAAATGACGTGCTGAGGACAATTATGAAAAAAATAACATGCACTCTGCAGAACAAGCTTTTATTGAGACGACGTTTGTATCTCTTAAGTTCTTTATCTTGATAAATATTTTAGAGAGTTCAGTTTACTAATTTCATTATGCTGCCTATACCCATCTTATGGGCAGTAATTAACAGAAAAAAAAATCCCATAGTGCGTCCAGGGACTGGGCCTCAAAATTTTGATAACTAAGCAAGTTAGAGTGGTAATGAATCATCTATAAATTAATGATCTCGCAACAGATGGAAAGAGTTATTTATGCTGACATATCATCAGCAACAAAAGCTTGCTTTAAAAAGTGCCCTATTTTCACTCTTCGCTCATGCTAGACACTTAAGGCTTCGGAGAATTTTCCAGCTGTATTTAATTAAACTCAATTTTATCACCAGAAATGCGAGTAATACAAATATGCATATAGCATTACAAAAACCTTTAGTACAGAAAATACAAAGCATTCCAGTAAAATTCCAGTAAATTCTGGGACGAACTAATTAACAAATTGCTTACGGCAGAGTAAAAAACTTACGATTTTTTTTAATAGATTTGCACATGTTCTTGATGGTCATGTAGGAATAGTCTGGTGGAAGAGGCTGTGAGCCTACAAGCGCATGACAACCATAACAACCTAATAGCGATATTTTGGTTGGGTATTGGGGGTTTAAAGTCTATCGACTACACCAGGGGGTCATTAAGGCTGCACGTAAACTTTTCACCACCAGACAAGAATACTTTAAACCCTAAATTAGGGATTAAAAATACACTCTCAACGTATATACTCCGAGGGAAATATACTCTCTGGGTGTATATATACTCAGTGTGAATGAAGATTTGTAATAAATGTTCTGCGTTAACAATTTCGGAAAAACTATGATCCATCTAGAAATAAAGTGTATAATTTCTACGACTTCGATATCGTAACTTAAATAAAAAGGCCCTGACTCTTAAATGGCTGTTCAATCTGCTGTCTAGGGGCATTTATATTACACTGAAAAAAACACAGCCACTCTAGGGCCAGCATGTACTCATACAAATTATGAAGCATGAGTGCAAATAATTTATATAGTATATGGAAGGACAAGAAAAACTCACCTAATACAAAAATATATATAATATAATACTAAGTAACTTATATACAACTTACACTCTACTACAAAAAACCAACACACTCCAGTTCACATTAGCTCACTAGCACACTGCTACTAGTGAGTTAAAGGAAATATGTTAATAAGGTGGCTAAATGACATACAACCCCGTCCCCTCTTCACTTCTGCCTGGTACTAGTAACCAGCAGGCAAAAACACCATACAGTACTCTCGCATAAACAGGCCTCTGCATACTAGGGCCCTAGACAAAAACCCTGCGAGCACCAAAACACAAACACCTATGGTATACACCAAAAAAAACTTACCCAACACCAAATACTCACACAGCTATATATGTCTTCATTTACTGTGCTTAACCTACTGCACTAAACACCTCATCTGCTCCTGTCCTGGCCACTCTGCCTGACTGACAGGAATAAAACGCGTCCGGATTCAGAATAATACCTTAGCTATAAAGCACACTGCGTAATATCCCCTCCCGTAGACCAAAGGTCTCACTGAGCTAGCTTGAACCCACTTGGGTGCAGCTAGTCAACAAAAATGGGAAATGAATCCTAGGTCTGGGAAAACACAAAATACCCCCCAAAAATAAGAAAACTGCATCAAGCACTATCTTGATGCAATTGACTTGTACATAGAATAACGCAATAAACATTGACTAACATAAAGCTTATCTCTACAATGAGCACTGCTAACTTGATCAAACTTCAAGGGTAAACTTGATTAAACTTCAAGGGTAAACTTGATCAAACTTCAAGGGTAAACTTGATCAAACTTCAAGGGTAAATTTGATCAAACTTCAAAGAAAAACTTTATCAAACTTCATGGGTAAACTTTACCAAAGTTTAGGGATAAACTTTATCAAACTTCAAGGGAAAAAAACTTGTCAAGCTTCAGGGGAAACTTCATTTAAAAAAACTTTATTAAGCTTCAGGGAAGCTTAATCACGCTTCAAAAAAAAGCTTTATGAAGCTTCAGGGAAAAACTTATCAACATTCAAGGAAAGCTTAATCAAACTTCGTGGGAAAACTTCATCAAACCTCAAGGGAAGCTTTATCAAGCTTCAGGGGAACTTTACGAAGGTTTAAGGAAAGCTTTATTAATATTCAAGGGAAGCTTTATCAAGATTCAAATGAAGCTTTATCAAGGCTGAAAGAGAGTTTCAATAAGCTTCATGGGAAAACTTTATCAAATTTCAAGGGGAAACTTTATAAAGCGAAACTTTATAAAGCTTCATGGGAACTTTACCAAGATTCAGCGGAAACTTTTGATCAAGCTTCACCAGAAGCATTATCAAACCTCAAAGAAACTTCCTCAAGCTTCAAGTAAACCTTTATCAAGTTTACACGACAACTTTATCAAGTTCCCTTTCTCTCTTATTTTAAATATCAACTTTATCAAGTTCCTTTTCCCTTTTTTTAAATATCAACTTTATCAAATTTCTTTTCTCTCTTATTTTAAATATCAACTTTATCAAATTCCTTTTCTCTCTTATTTTAAATATCAACTTTATCAAATTCCTTTTCTCTCTTATTTTAAATATCAACTTTATCAAATTCCTTTTCTCTCTTATTTTAAATATCAACTTTATCAAGTTCCCTTTCCCTTTTTTTTTAAATAAAAGCTTATTCTTTTTTTGTGTGTATTTTTCATCAATTAACACTAAAACATTTCCAAACAATCCTTTGTCGATGAGAATAGTTTTTTTTACGAGTGTGTGGAATCATATTTAAATATTTTGGTATCCACTTGGAATACTGAAATAACGGGAATTCAACCTCATTTAAAATGCAGGAATACTAGGAATTCATCCCTTCACACCGGAGTACAAGTGTAGCTTATTTCATAATTTTTTTTGTGCTCTGAATTCATAAAAAAAAATAGAAAGTGGATGTTGCTGGTTTGTTACAAATAGATCTGGGCGTCTGGTATACCTGGAAGGCTGTATAGTACAGCCGAGAGTCACAGTTGGTGTCGCTGGTACGAACATATCATAGAAATGCTGTTTGACGGAGCATTCTTTTTTAAGCTACGTGGCTAAGTGGCACTGCGTCGGGCCCGCTGCATGCACAGTTTGAGTCTCTGTCCATTCTGCTGTTGATTCATTGACAGTCGTTATTACGACTTATCTTGACTTAGAGAGATTTATATATGTAAGAAACTCAAGAGTATATACCTCGTAATGTAATTATCAAGGTATATAAACTAAGAGGTGTGTATTTCTCATGATATATGAACCCAGAGGTGTATATCGTGTATATAGCTATATCTAGGTGCGTTTTGCTTAGGATATATAAACCTAGAAGTGTGTAGATAAACGGTTTAAACAACTGACAAGTTCAACACTTGGGTATCTTTACTGTATAAAAGTTTCGCCAACCAGCGACTTTCTCAGTCCAGTACAGAGAAGAATGAGGAGAATCAGTAGTTTGAGGTTATCAGTCCCTCAGCCTGAAGTCGATGTGATCAGTCCATCAATCTTGACAAGAATACAGCATATGCGAGGAGAAGGGGTTAATATGCTGCAGACAGGTCAGGCGAAGCAGTCGTAAGTAAGTAAGTTTATTCAGGTATACACAAATACAGTTACATAGATCATCATACATAGCAGCACATGTGTAGAGAACCCAGGATAACCCAAAAAAGTCAAACAGAGTGACTTATTTCCATTGGGGTCCTTTTAATACGTTAAATATTATACACTGTAGGAGATATATGTTATTATACTATAAAGGATATATACTAGGAATAAGGTGAAAAGAGTTATTTACATTTACATGTGTGTTAGCTAAAAAAATAAAAAAACATTCTCCTCCCTTTCTGTCGCTACATTCATTAGGTACCTTTTGGCTCTCTTCTTGAACTGGCTCATGCTATGACTGGCTTTGACATGTGCAGGCAGTCTGTTCCATTCCTTTTTTGCTGTACAATAAAAGGTGTTTGATGCCTGGCCACTGACTGTGGGTACTACAAAGTTGTGCTCTCTCCCCCTAGTACTATGACTGCTTCAGTTCCTAGTCTTGACAAAATTGGCAGCAAGATATTCTGGACACTGTTTGTGAGCAATTTTATAAACTTGATTTAACTTAAGTTGTTTTACTCTGTCTTCAATATTCAGCATATCCAATTGTTGTAATTCATCCTGGCCTACATGTTCTCTTGGGCCCAGGTCCAGGATGAATCTTACCATTTTGTTCTGGGTGATTTGCAGTTTATCTTTCAGTTTTTTTGTCAAGGCAGAGTACCATGAAGAGCAAGCGTAGTCCATATGACATTGTATATGGGCTAGACATAGGGTCCTGCGAGCCTCAGTAGGTAGACACTGTGCTTGTTTGTAGAGGAACTTCAGTCTGGCATTCTCTTTCTTTACTACACTGTTCCCTATCAATTCTCCTGACATGCATGGTCAAAGGGGATTCCCAGATATTTTACTGAGGAAACTGAAGTGATGGATTCCCCATTACGTCGGACATTAAAATTATTTACCCTGCTCAGTTTATATTTCGTGCCAAAGAGTATGGCTTCTGTTTTCCCGAGGTGTAACGATAGTTTGTTGTCTACTAACCATTTGCTGCAGGACTCTAGTTCCAGTGTTAATACATTAGATATGTCTTGTGGGTCTTTACCAGACACTAACAGAGCACTGTCATCCGCATACAGTAGGAGTTTGCACTTGCCACTGATGGGCATGTCATTTACATAACACAGGAATAATAAGGGACCCAGAATACTACCTTGGGGAACTCCACATGCTATCGGCAGTGGTTCTGATTCTGTTTTGTTGATTTTGACAATTTGTTTCCTATTGCTAAGATAGGACTTAAACCAGTCTATGGAACCTATGCCGATAGCTTGTAGGCGATGTCACCTTGAAGTAGGTCATGAATGTAGGTTAGGCAAGCGTAGAATTCCCTGTAACAAGATTTTAAGATGCGGTGTCAGTAATGTAGAAAAAAAGGATCAGAAACGTTGAAACGTTTCGCCAACCTATAGGTGTGTATCCCCAGTGTATAGATACCAAGTGGTGTGTATCTTTGAGGATATGCACCCGAGAGGTGCGTATATCTCAGGATATAAACACCAAGAGCTATGTATCTCTCAATGTATATACACCGAGAGGTTTGTACTTCTCAACGTATATACATTGATAATATATTGTAACGTCTTAGACTATTAAAATTAATAACAACTGCGTCACTTTCTAGACGGAGGAACTGAAAAGCTAGAAAGCAGTAGCCATAATTGGCTTGTTTCACATACCTGGCTCTCTGTAACGAGATAATTACTGTCTTACTCTCTGGTTTCAGAAAACGGTCTCGAGAACTGAGATTCAGAGTTCAAAGCGAGACACGTCCTACTCGGGATGGTAAGTTTTAATTAGTTTTGTGTTGCACAGGGAACAATTGGTAAGAAGGAGCTGTGATCCGTCTCTCCCTCTCTCTCTCTCTATCTTTCTTTCTCTCTCTCTCTCTCTCTCTCTCTCTCTCTCTCTCTCTCTCTCTCTCTCTCACTGGGTACTGCATGGGATCTGTAATATAGTATTGTTGGTAAATACTCAACTCACTGTATATACAGTACAGTGTATATTACACTGTTTTCTAGTTTAATCTCATGCATTGTTAAATGGTGAGTTGTACAAGGTTACTGTTATTACATGTAATATTATTATTATTATTTTTTAAATATTTGTTTCACAATTATTAAATTTAAAAAATATTAGTTTAACAATTTTAAAGTTCTTATTTTTATTTTAAGATCATTAGTCTTATGATTATTTAGTTTATAAATGATTAGATTTACAGTTATTACTTTGTCACAATTTTTAGTTCTAAAAATATTAATTTGCTTAATTTTTTTTACTTATATAATTGCGAGTTTTACAATAATTAGTTTTACATTTTTTAATTTTACAGTTATTAATTTTAAAATTCTTGTCCTTTCAGCTAATAGTTTTGGTTAGTAATTTTAATAATGAAATATTAACATTAATTGGGGCACTAGCAAAAAGTCAGATTGCAAAATTTGAAAAAAAATGGTAATCTGTGAAATAGGTGCTTAAATTTTTCTTATGGCTCAGAAACTTACCAGTAATTTACTTTCTATTTAGACATTTCTAAGTAATGTTTCAGCTAAATGCAAATGAATTTTATCACTTTCGTGAGAGGCAACGTTACGTAGTTGATAATTTATATATTTATGTGTTATTTTTAGGTTTTAGATATTAGTATTCAATATTAGTGAGTTGCACACTGGCGACTGTACGGTAGAGAGGCATTGATCTCCGCACACTGGCGACTGTACGGTAGAGAGGCATTGATCTCCGCACACTGGCGACTGTACGGTAGAGAGGCATTGATCTCCGCACACTGGCGACTGTACGGTAGAGAGGCATTGATGGGAGGGTCTCCGCACACTGGCGACTGTACGGTAGAGAGGCATTGATCTCCGCACACTGGCGACTGTACGGTAGAGAGGCATTGATCTCCGCACACTGGCGACTGTACGGTAGAGAGGCATTGATCTCCGCACACTGGCGACTGTACGGTAGAGAGGCATTGATCTCCGCACACTGGCGACTGTACGGTAGAGAGGCATTGATCTCCGCACACTGGCGACTATAAGGTAGAAAGGCATTGACCTGGCGAACAGAAGTAAGATTTGTGACTGAGACAGTGTGATATTCAGAGCGTCCTCCGCCACTCCTCTTCCCAGACATTATTTAGTACATTTATCCCCCCTTCCCCTGTTTATACATATTCGTTAGTGACTTCAAGTATAAACTTTAGTAACTGATAAGCACGAATGGTTTAAAAAAAAGACACGAGAGTAAACATTATGACTTAATGAGTCCTAGTACTTGATTTTTGGATATGATACAGATAAAACATTGTTCTTGGGTCAAAAATCTAGGCTATACAGTGTTCCACATCGCTATTATTTTTCAAGATTTTTTTAACTATCATTTTCGTTATCTATTTTTGTTGTATCTGTTTTAAAATTTTAAATAAATTTTCAATGACCAAAAATAATAGTGCATCCATTAAGGTCAATTAGGGTGTTTTAACGAAATTGCCAACTAGAATGTTTTAATGGAGGCCCCAAATTCCTAAAGAGTATCACATTATGTATATATGCAATAAGATCACAGTAAACAGGTGATATAACAATATGCAGAACAACCACTGTGAAAATACATATATATTTTTTTATTATTATTAACACATATGCTGTTTCCCACCAAGGCAGGGTGGCCTGACAAACAAAAACTTTCATCATCATTCACTCCATCACTGTCTTGCCATAGGCGTGCTTATACTACAGCTACATAACTGCAACATTAACACCCCTCCTTCAGAGTGCCGGCACTGTACTTCCCATCTCCAGGACTCGTCAGATGCGGTTTCCTGAATCCTTAATAAATGTTACTTTGCTCACACTCCAACAGCACGTCAGTATTAAAACCATTTGTCTCCATTGCTCCTATCTAACAGTTCACGCACGCTTGTTTTATATATATATATATATATATATATATATATATATATATATATATATATATATATATATATATATATATATAACAAGCGTGCGTGAACGTGTTAGATAGGAGCGAAAGGAGACAAATGGTTTTTAGGACTTGACGTGCTGTTGGAGTGTGAGCAAAGTAACATTTATGAAGGGATTCAGGAAACCGGCAGGCTGGACTTGAGTCCTGGAGATGGGAAGTACAGTGTCTGCACTCTGAAGAAGGGGTGTTAATGTTGCAGTTTTATAACTGTAGTGTAAAGCACCCTCTGGCAAGACAGTGATGGAGTGAATGATGATGAAAGTTTTTCTTTTCGGGCCACCCTGCCTTGGTGGGAATCGGCCGATGTGTTAATAAAAATATATACATGTATATATATATATATATATATATATATATATATATATATATATATATATATATATATATATATATATATATATATAATATATGTAACATGACCAGAAGTGTATGTGTGTGTGTGTTTGTATGTGTGGTGTGAGTGTCTGTGGGAGTGAATATGTGCTCTTCTATATGCACTCACCTATGTGTGGTTGCAGGGTTGAGTCTCAGCTCCTGGCCCTGCTTCACCTCTGATCCCTACTGGCTCTTCTCTTTCCTGACTGCATGAGCCTTGTCACACCTTTAAACTATATCTGACCATTCTAGGGATAACAAAAATATTTCCTAAAATCCTTGTGACTCGTCTGTGTTTTTAACTTCCAGTTGTTCCCTCGTGTACGCGATTCACACCTCTTTAGCAGCTTATCTCCATCAGCTTCATCGGTTTCTCTCAGTATTATGTACATTGTTATCATGTCACCCTTGATCTTTGTGTTTTATAACAGCATCGGATTTAACTCATTAATATCTCCTCATAGCTCATACCCCAAAGCATCAGGACAAGTCTCGTAGGAAACCTCTCCGCTTTTCCCCACATATTGACGTAGTTTATCAGGTGTGTTTCCCATAGTGATGCTGCGTACTATAAGAATGACCCAGACATATGTCGGGTATAATGTAGTGAAGGATTCCTCGTTGAGATTCCTGAAAACAAACCTTAGCTCTGCTAGTACAGGAGGTCCCCGATTATACAGCAGGTTCCGGTCTACTGCTGTAAAGCTAAAATAGCTGGAAAGTGAAACATAGAGTTTTATTCACTTTCAAATGCATATAAAAGCCTGATAACTAGTTTTCACTATCATATATTAAGTGAAAAATAGAGCTAGGCCTAAAAACTGCAGATTCAGTACACACATTACTTACATCAAAATATTTTCGTCCTTAGCTTATAGTGAATGGTGAATACATTTACGGTAGGAAACCTAAATAAATGAAGAATGAGTATTATTGAAAACCACTGCATTAGCGAAACACAGTAACCCAAAGCCCTGTTTGAGTGAGGTCCTCCTGTATAGCGTTTGTTGCTACGGTTATTCGGGTGATGTGCGCCTCTGGGGATATGCTAGCAGTCATGCTTACCCTGAGGTCCTTCTCCCTGAGGAATTTTCGCAGCCCTTCTCCCCTGAACCAGTAATCGGTTTCCAGTCTTCTTCGTCTCCCCCGATTTCCATAACTTTGTTTTTTTTGCTGGTGTTAAATTCTAATAGCCACTTGTCAGATCAGTTCATCATTTTGTCCAGATCCGTGTGCAGTCTTTCCTGGTCCGCTCTTGTTAGGGGTCGAGTCTCAGCTCCTGGCCCTGCCTCTTCGCTGATCGCTACTAGGTCCACTAGGTGTGTGTGTGTGTGTGTGTGTGTATGTGTGTGTGTGTGTGTGTTTTTAGGGTGATGATGCACTAATTTGTTTTTTTTATTGTTTCATTATCGTAATTAACGATGCAGTTGAGAGCTGTTATGCGAGGCTGTTTGCTATTGTTGCTGCTGTTGTTGCTGCTAGTGTTGGTGCTCTTGTTACTGCTGGTGTTTCCGTTTGTCGCTTTGGTTGCTGCATTGGTGTTTCTGCTATTGTTATTGGTGTGGTCTCTGCTGTTTCTCATGCTATTGATGTTTCTGTTGCTGATATTTTAACTGTTGTTGTAGTTATTGCTTTTGTAGTTGCTTATGTCGCTGTTTTTACTGCTGCTGTTGTTGCTTTGGTTTCTTCTACCGTTGCTGATTTAGCTGTTATTTCTACTGCTGCAGTTATTAATACTTTATCTGTTGTTGCTGCTGTTATTGCTTCTGTTGCTGTTGTTGCTGATGTACATGCCGTTGCAGGGCTGTTGTTGTCGTTGTTTCTTTTGTATCTGTTACTCTTGCCGCTGATGCACCAGATGATTTTCCTGCTACAGCTGCAACTGTTGATGCTATTATTGCTACAGCTGTAGTTGTTACTGCTGCTATTGTTGATGCTCCTGCTGTGTTGTAGATGCTGTTAAAATACTTCTACGGGAGCGCGTGCTGCTGCAGCTGCTGCTGCTGCTTCTGTTGCTGCTGCTGATACTGATACTTTTATTGTTGCTGTTGTTGTTTTGCTGTTGATGCTGTTGCTGCTTTGTTGTTGCTGCTGTTACTACTTTGTTGTTGCTGCTGTTGTTACTTTGTTGTTGCTGCTGTTACTACTTTTTTGTTGCTGCTGTTGTTACTTTGTTGCTGCTGCTGTTGTTACTTTGATGTTGCTGCTGTTGTTACTCTGTTGTTGCTACTTTGTTGTTGCTGCTGTTGCTACTCTGTTGTTGCTACTTTGTTGTTGCTGCTGTTGCTACACTGTTGTTGCTACTGTTGCTACAATGTTGTTGCTGCTGCTACACTGTTGTTATTGCTGTTGTTACTTTGTTTGTTGCTGATGTTGTTACTTTGTTGCTGCTGCAGTTGTTACTTTGTTGTTGCTGCTGTTGTTACTTTGTTGTTGCTGCTGTTTATGCAGTTACAGATTTTTTTCTGCTACTGATTTTGCTGTTATCCTTTTGTGTTTGCCACTGCTGTTAAATGTTACTTCTGTTTTTTGCTGGCTTACTGAGGCTGTTGCTGCTGTAAATATTACTGAGGCTGTTGCTGCTGTAAATGTTACTGAGGCTGTTCCTGCTGTAAATATTGCTGAGGCTGTTCCTGCTGTAAATATTACTGAGGCTGTTGCTGCTGTAAATGTTACTGAGGCTGTTGCTGCTGTAAATGTTACTGAGGCTGTTGCTGCTGTAAATGTTACTGAGGCTGTTCCTGCTGTAAATGTTACTGAGGCTGTTCCTGCTGTAAATATTACTGAGGCTGTTCCTGCTGTAAATATTACTGAGGCTGTTGCTGCTGTAAATGTTACTGAGGCTGTTCCTGCTGTAAATGTTACTGAGGCTGTTCCTGCTGTAAATATTACTGAGGCTGTTCCTGCTGTAAATATTACTGAGGCTGTTGCTGCTGTAAATATTACTGAGGCTGTTCCTGCTGTAAATGTTACTGAGGCTGTTCCTGCTGTAAATGTTACTGAGGCTGTTCCTGCTGTAAATGTTACTGAGGCTGTTCCTGCTGTAAATGTTACTGAGGCTGTTCCTGCTGTAAATGTTACTGAGGCTGTTCCTGCTGTAAATATTACTGAGGCTGTTCCTGCTGTAAATATTACTGAGGCTGTTCCTGCTGTAAATGTTACTGAGGCTGTTCCTGCTGTAAATGTTACTGAGGCTGTTCCTGCTGTAAATATTACTGAGGCTGTTCCTGCTGTAAATATTACTGAGGCTGTTCCTGCTGTAAATATTACTGAGGCTGTTCCTGCTGTAAATATTACTGAGGCTGTTCCTGCTGTAAATGTTACTGAGGCTGTTCCTGCTGTAAATATTACTGAGGCTGTTCCTGCTGTAAATGTTACTGAGGCTGTTCCTGCTGTAAATATTACTGAGGCTGTTCCTGCTGTAAATGTTACTGAGGCTGTTCCTGCTGTAAATATTACTGAGGCTGTTCCTGCTGTAAATGTTACTGAGGCTGTTCCTGCTGTAAATATTACTGAGGCTGTTTCTGCTGTAAATGTTACTGAGGCTGTTCCTGCTGTAAATATTACTGAGGCTGTTCCTGCTGTAAATGTTACTGAGGCTGTTCCTGCTGTAAATATTACTGAGGCTGTTCCTGCTGTAAATGTTACTGAGGCTGTTCCTGCTGTAAATGTCCCTGATGCTGTTCCTTGTGTAAGTGATACCGAGACTCTTGCTGTTGCATGTGTAAATGTTACTGAGACTATTGCTGTTGTAAGTGTTACTGAGGCTGTTCCTGTTGCAAACATTGCAGAAGCTGTTGCTGCAGTGAATGTTACCGACGCTGTTGCTTCTAATCAAACTACTGTTGCTGTTGCCGCTGTAAATGTTACTGGTGCTGTTGCTGTTGGAGCTGCTGGTGGCTCCAGAGTGCGGAAGCTGTTTGTGTGAGGAACTGTTGATGTCATTATCGTTACCTAATAAAAGTGCATTGATGCCGTACATAAAGGATTTTGTGCTAAACATGTGGGATTTTGTTAAACATTGGGATTTTGTGCTAAACATGGGGGATTTTGTGCTAAACATGGGGATTTGGTGCTAAACACAGGGGATTTTGTGCTAAACATAGAGAATTTTGTGATAAAAATGGGGAATTTTGTGCTAAACAAAGGATTTTGTGCTAAACATGGGGGATTTTGTGCTAAACATGGGGATTTTGTGCTAAACACAGGGAATTTGTGCTAAACATAAAGAATTTTGAGCTAAAAATGGGGAATTTTGTGCTAAACAGGGGATTTTCTGCTAAACATGGGGGATTAGTGCTGAACATACATGGAGCTGCGTATTTCAGCGTAAATTTCTTTACAGGTTGGTTTTGTGTATCTTTTGTTTGTTTTGTAAAGCTTTCGTTGCTACATTGGCAACTGCTGGCGTTCAATTTCTGAATTTGAGGATGTCAGGGTTGTTCTGGGCGCCAAGGAACTTCAGAACTCCAAGAAACCTCAGGACGCCAAGGAGCTTCAGGGCGCCAGAAAGCTTCAGGGCGTCAGGAAGCTTCAGGGCGTCAGGTAGCTTCAGGGAGCTAAGGAGCTTCAGGGCATCAGGGATTTTCAAGTCGCTAGGAAGCTTCAGAGCGCCAGGGAGCTTCAGGGTGCCAGGAAGCTTCAGGGTGCCAGGGAGCTTCAGTTCGCCATGAGCTTTAGGGCACGAGAGAGCTTCAGGGAACTAGAGAGCCTCCTAATATAAGAAGGGTCAGACCAGTAAAAAGCTCCAAGACGTGATGAAGCTTCAGAAAACAAAGGAGCTTCATCAAAAAAGAGAGAGCTTTAGAACATCAAAAGTGTTTTAGGAAGTCAGTGAGCAAACGTAGACACTAGGGTACTTCAAGACATCAGGGAGCTTTAGGAAATAATGTAGCTCAGGGAGCTTTATGGAATCAAGGGGCTTCAAGGCATCAGAAAGCTTTAGGGAAACAGTCTGCTTCAGGACATCAGGAAGAATTAGGAAACTGGTGGACACCAAGGCTTCTTTTCTGATGGATGGATGTTTGAGAGTTGCAAGGGATATTGCAGTGATACTAACTTGGGACTTCGGAGGGTGCTCACCTAACTTTATAGCCTTTCGTAGAACTTTATGCTATTTTTGTGGTTCTTGTTCTGATTGCAAGATATATTGGACCCCTGATCAGTGTATACTGTGACTGTAAGTGTGATCTTAAATCCCCTGGCGCAGTACACTACTGCCCATCCCGTGGGTCACAAAATTCAAGAATGGCACGTCTACACTCTAGGTATAAGGAGGTTCTGTTTCTGCCATCGATATTGCTTACCGACGAGTGTGTTCTAAATATTTTTTTCTTCAGACACCTTGACCGTATTGTATAATGGAAAAGATGCTGTCACTGAGAATCTTGCTAAGTAACAAGAATTACGGGGCTAATTAAGCAAGAAATAAGACACAAATGCAGCAATGTGACGTTATGGAAACGTTTCGCCCACGGGAAGTTTCGCCAATCATTGTAATGAAGAAAATCCCATCGAGCAGAAGATATCCATAATCTATGTTCTTGTGTTCCACTTGTATATTTTCAAGAGTCCGGAGCTGAGAGTTTTGCTCTACTCATTCCTCGCGAGTCGTCAATACGAGATGTCTCTTAGGTATTCCAGGATGGCGCCACTCGCCTCACTCATGGTCATATACTTGTTCCTCTCTGTGCGCCTTACGGTGTACCATTTAGGTGATGCGTTGCTTGTGATTTAGCTGTGTTATATTTTTTCTATTGCACAGCATCCATAATAACATTCCGTTACAGCACACTGAAAATCACACACATGAAGCGAAGCTTCCTCTTTCACCGACATTGCAAAGGCCTTTTGACACCTACGATACTTCATAAGCTGTTGATGCCGGCTCTCAGCCATGTTTGCTGCCGTTCAATAGCGGCTCTCAGCCGTGTTTGCTGCCGTTCAATAGCGGCTCTCAGCCGTGTTTGCTGCCGTTCAATAGCGGCTCTCAGGATTATCTGTTGTCGTTCATGGCGGCTTTCACGCATGTCTGCTGTAGTTTATGTCGACTTTCAGCTGTATCTGCTGTCGTTGATGGAGGCTTTCGGGCGTGTCTGCTCCCTCTGACCAACAGCATAAACTCTCCCTGCCTGGCCGTTACTAAACACGGTTATATTTCTAGCTTCATCTGGGTCTTCCCTACCCATAACTCGGATCAAATCCAGTTACCTCCCTTTCCTCAGGCACTTTATGGCTCACATGAGTATAAAACTTTACCATGAATAATAATAATAATAATAATAATAATAATAATAATAATTATAACGAAAATAATAAAGATAACAATAATAATAATAAAATAATAATAATAATAATAATAATAATAATAATAATAATAATAATAATAATAATAATAGTAA
>WNWK01001497.1:60000-67500 GCA_009830355.1 Cherax destructor | reverse complement strand
AAAACAATCATCTACGCAAATGACACATCTACCAACCTTAGTTATTAATTACGCCGAAGCATCAACTACTCCCAGAAAGAACTTTCAACCATCAGTTACGCAAAAGACATCATTTGCACCAAATACAAACATTTTCAACTACGTATGTAACTCCGAAATATCTCTCTGTCTCGCTGATAAACTCACAGCCACGCCAAAATGTATAATGTTCTGCTAATAATTTCACAACGACGCCAAGAAGTCTCTAGATCCCGTCATTAAACTCTCATTATCACCAGAAACCTCACAACCACGCTAAAATTTATCGCAATTACAACAGTAAACTTTCAACCACGCCAAAATGTCTCTCAGTCCTGCTAATAATTTCACAACCACGCCAAAACATCTCTCAATCTCGTCATTAGCTCATATTTCCCACCAGGAAACTCGCAACCACGCTAAAATAAAATCCCATTCACGCTAAAATAAAATCGTAAAAAAAAAAAACGAAATCTCATCTACGCCAAAAACTAAACCACGCCGAGAAATTTTTCAGCTTTGCCAAATCCTCCGGAAGCTCAAACAAAAATCAGCACAAACAAAAGTCCCGTTAAAGTCTCTCGCGGAAACGCAAAAAAAAAAAAGAAAAAAAAAAGCCTTGGTTACGTGTTCTCATGAAAAATCAGTTAGTTA
The DNA here is from genome assembly GCA_009830355.1 of Cherax destructor. Lineage (NCBI taxonomy): Eukaryota > Metazoa > Arthropoda > Malacostraca > Decapoda > Parastacidae > Cherax > Cherax destructor. Next base: position 66,828 of record WNWK01001497.1, on the reverse strand, counting down.
TCTAGTTTATTTGACTAACACGCCTCGACCTGCAGGGTGGTGGGAAAGACACAGAAAGTCTGTAAGAAACTACTACGAGTTGTGAAGAACTTACTGAGTTGTGAAGAACTTACTGAGTGTGATGAACTTCGCTAGCAGATGTGAAGAATATACTGAGTGTGAAAACCGTCTATTATTAGCCACTATCGTCCATTCTGTGGACTGTAATAATGGCTAGTTTACTGTACACCCCATACCCATGCTATGGACGTTAGTGACTAGTTTACTGTGCACGCTACGTCCATCCTGTGGACGTTAGTGCAAGAGAATATGGATATACAAAAGGCCTAGGAACTAGGTTCCAAGGTATAAAAGGAGTACATATAGATATACAAAAGGCCTAGGAACTAGGTCCCAAAAAGGCTTAACAGGAGTACATATACAAAAGGCCTAGAAACTAGGTCCCAAAAGGCTTAATAGGAGTACATATACAAAAGGCCTAGGAACTAGGTCCCAAAAGACTTAACAGGAGTACATATACAAAAGGCCTAGAAACTAGGTCCCAAAAGGCTTAACAGGAGTACATATACAAAAGGCCTAGGAACTAGGTCCCAAAAGGCTTAACAGGAGTACATATGGATATATATCTACATTTTATGCTTCATTAATTAAAACAAAATTAGCAATTAAACCTAAAGTAATTTAAAATCGAAAGTAAAAATGTTATCCAAAAGAGCGTTCAAAAACTTTATAATTACCGGATAAATACTATTAAAGTTGGAATTTTAAAAATGCTCCAACTTTATTGAAGGAAAATATATTAACACTTTTATTATTATTATTATTATTATTATTATTATTATTATTATTATTATTATTATTATTATCACTGTCATTAGCATTATCATTGTCATTATTATTATTATTATTATTATTATTATTATTATTATTATTATTATTATTATTATTATTATTATTATTATTATTATTATTATTATTATTATTATTATTATTATTATTATTATTTAGTCATGGTAAAACCCAGAACTCGTAGGGAAATGGAAGGCAGTCAGGTTTGATTCCATGAAATGAAGGGTAGATCTAATACCCTAGATCAACAGCCCTTCACCTCCATAAAGGTGATTAAAAGAATAATATTAGAATACAGTAAAAACTCTCCCCCCTCCCCCCCAAAGAAAAATCGTGTTAGACATACATATTTAAGAGGAACGGTCCTCGTTTATTCGTGATAATTGCATATGTGTAATCAACCTGAAGCAATTAAATACAGCTAATTACCTCATTATTAATCACCTGTGTAGATCAAACTCTGAATTAATTCCATTTTTGCCAAGTCACACACTTTGATGAACGAGAATAGTAAATTCAGATTAAGGAAGGAAGGAGGAAGGGTGGGATAGGATAGAGAACAGAGCCACGGTAAAGGTGGGATAGGATAATGTCTAGTTCAAGGGTGAGGTGAAACAGAGGATAGACCAGGGGTGGGACTGGCTGTTGGCTAAAAGTTACGAGTGTACACGAAGGGATAGGATGAGGCTAGATGAAGGGTTCTAGGGAAAGGGTTAGGTTAGGATAGTGTCTGGGGTAATAATGGGGTAGGATAGGGATTACACACACACACACACACACACACAAACACACACACACACACACACACACACACACACACACACAAGCACAAATAAACTCAGAATTTCATGGCCATCTGCTGCTAAGACAACTGAGACCACAACTGCAAACAACTGACTACTCTCTTCAACTCCACCCGTCAACTTTAAAATGAACACTTGACACTGAATCTTCAACTCCTTGCAACTACAACACCTCGGCAGCAGCGACAATAAACTGTCAATATTGTTACAACAGCAACAGAGGCGTATGCACCGTTAGATGTATATACATCCGTGGATATACACTAGATGTATATCTCAGTGTATATATGTCGAGTAAAGAACAAATAGGCACAATACCCAAATAACAATACACAAATAACCCGCATAATAAATAACGACGACGTTTCGGTCGGACTTGGACCATTTACAAAGTCACAATGGTCCAAGTTGGACCGAAACGTCGTCGTAAGCTCCTTCTATGTACGGGTTGTTTGTGTATGCCGAGTCAAGTGTCTCTTTAAGTGCATATACATCGAGAGGAGTATATATATCAATATAAATATATCAATGAGTGTTTATATTTCAGTGAGTGTTTATATATCAATGAGTTGTTTATATATCAATGAGGTGTTTATATATCAATGAGAAGTTTATATGTCAATGAGAATAGTAATGTCAGCTAAATTTATATTTATTAGTTATTTTAAAGCTTTTCCTATGTTTTTACATAGTTTTTGCCAATTGTTTTAATGTATTAATGTTCGTTGAATTACCGACAGTATGTTAGGTAAAGGAACACAACTAATGTGTCATTTTATTGTGGCAACGTTTCGCTCTCCAGAAGCGAAACGTTGCCACAATGAAATGTCGCCTTAGTTGCACATGTGTCCTTTTACTTAACAAATATTTTATTCCTTCTGTCAGTGTTTTATACCCTATGTCAGTGTTTTATAAATGCTGTCAGTGTTTTATAGATTCTGTCAGTGTTTTATAGCTTCTGTCAGTGTTTAACAACTGTTGTCAGTGTTTTATAGTTGTCGTTTTATATATGTTGTCAGTGTTTTATAGTTGTCATTGTTTTATAGTTGCTTTATCTCCATTGGACGACATCTGCAGGAGAGAGATGACGACCAGGAATCCCACTGACTTCACCACCTGCACTTTAGCAACACTTCAGTGGGACTGTGGCAACAGCCAACAATTAATGACATAAGATTCATGAAAAATTAGGGACCTTCATATATATATATATATATATATATATATATATATATATATATATATATATATATATATATATATACACAGTGGAACATTACTTATCGTTCACATGCAGCGAACTTTCAGCACTCCACACCAGTATGAACAGAAATAAATAATATAGCAGATGAGCCAAGATCTACCTTAGTCAGATCTTAACACCAGAGAGAACGGGGTTGAAGAACGATTGAACAGCGAACACGAAGATAATAATGGTGAGCCCACACTACTGAACATGATTCTACTTACCTGGAGGGTGTTCCGGGGGTCAACGCCCCCGCGGCCCAGTCATTGACTAGGCTCAGGGACACGGCACACTAAGCCAAGACACGAAGAACACCTACGTCATTCTTCCCCACCCATGAACGAGTTGGGAAAACACAGCTCTATTAGGTGAAAGTAATTCAGAATAACGATGTACATCCCGTAAACAAACTGTCAGTACTAAGCCCACTCATCAACAGAGTTCTCTCCTTTGATCTGCTGCCTGGCTAATGAAGAGAAGGCCTCAAAGGAGATGCAATTCTGCGTCTCAAGAGAAGATGCGTCTATATATGGATGTTGTGACGCAGATGTTGTTTTGATGACATAAATGGCTCATATGTGTTAGTGTACTGGCTGTACCTCAGTGTGATGAGGTGGTAGAGGAAGGACTGCGCCTGTCTCTCTCTCTCTCTCTCTCTCTCTCTCTCTCTCTCTCTCTCTCTCTCTCTCTCTCTCTCTCTCTCTCTGAACCTAACGAAAAAAAAAAATATTTCACTGTATTTGTTTATTATTAAATTATTGTAAACTTATATAAAATATATTTAGTTACATACATACATATTATTGGGAACCACTAAATGTATAGAGGTTATTCAGCGTGTGGGAAATGGGAGGTAATTAAGCTTGATCCAAGGATATACGGAGTAATCCCAATCCCTAGGATGAAGAGAAATTCACCAGCATGAAGGCACACACCTCGAAGGAGAAAACCTTTTATTTAACAAATAGCTTAATTCAGCACAACTTGTCTAATGTCAGCCGAACTTTAGTCTTTATTACGCAATTATTAAATTAATGTGGAAGCGCTAAACACGGTGAAGTCATACTGCACCTGGTGATTGGAGGTACTCAGGCTTGATTCAGAGAAATGGATTGTATCTCAAATTTCCAGAATCAAGATCAGTTCTCCAGTTTGAAGAATCCCTCTATGGATGCACAATGAAATATTGAGCAAGTCCATTAATTTCAGAATGTTCAGACTGGTTTGATTGGAGTTTTAAAAAAAATGAATAAACACGTAACCTGTCAGGTAAAAGGATTTGCCGAATAAGCTAAATCTGCAATTTAACTTTAAAAGGCATGATATATATACAAAAATTCTTCATTGTATGGTAGGTGGCGATTCCAGCCTCTACCCTTGCTTTGTGCTGGATAGGAACAATTGCGGCCCTGTGATTGGTGAGAGACGGACCAATCACCTCGTTTGTTTACCTCTCAATAGCCAATCAGAGAGCGTGCTGTGAAAAATGACAGGCTGCATTTGTTTTTGCTCGGTGCGTACCCTCCTCCTCCCCTTCCCCCCAGTGCCACATCTAAGTGCTACGCATAGAATTTGGAATTATCATACACGGTTAGGTACTGTGAATGAGACTGTCGTCTTATTCATATTCCAAAAGAATTAATAAGGTGTTAACTCGGAAGCTGCGTCTCGGACGATGCAATGAAACGCTGTTAAGAAGAAATTACACTTTAACATTTTTCACATAATTCCTGCATACACGCACGCACGTACACACACACACACACACACACACACACACACACACACACACACACACACACACACACACACACACACACATAAGAAGAGGTATGATAAAGCTCATGGAGCAGGAAGAGTGACCCAGTAGAGGCCAGTGAAGAGGCGGGACCAGGAGCTGTGACTCGACCCCTGCAACCACAATTAGGTGAGTACAACTAGGTGAGTACACACGCGCACACACACACACACGCCAAAGGGACAGAAAAATACTTCTCCACAAATAGAGTGGTTGACTACTCATATGGGATCAAAGAAGAGTGTACTTCAGCTGCTGGAACCTTTATTTATTTATACCACAAATATATTATGGGTTAGGGGACAGCACAAGCATAAATTCTAAACATTTAACCTCAAACCCGTAAATACAAATTGTTAAATACACATTCACGAAGAAAATTTATTAGCCCTCGAAACTCAAACTTTCCTCATGCCTCTTCAAATGTTGAGCCCTTCAAGGGAGGTGCATTAAAGGTATTGAAGTGCTCTTGATCCAATTAATTAAAGCTACCTTCCAATTCCTTTGATGAAACTTAATTTGATCCTATTTGTCAAGCTCTGTATGACTATTACTGGCTGAATATTTCTCAACAGAAAAAAAAGGGCAAGGTATAAATGGCATTTCTTCGACAATAACAAAGAAATGAGACGTTTGTGAAATACATTTTTAATGAGACATTTCGAACGGTATAGAGTTTGATAAAGTTACATGTTGCTTTGCATAGAGGTGAATCAGGTCCTGATAAAGTTCCATACACAGTAAATAATAGATAGTAAGCTATGATAATTTTTTTAAAAAAAGGATGAGGCCTGGTCACAGACCGGGCCGCGGGGGCGTTGACCCCCGGAATCCTCTTCAGGTAAACTTCACGTACACAGCAAAATACTGCCAATCAGAAAAACTTTCTTTTCAATGCGTAACATTCTTTCACATAATAACAATAAGTTCAGTGGTGATAACAACTAAAAGATGCGAGAGGACGTCAGGTAGGAGGAAGGTGATATGTAAACAAACACAGGAAAGTAGTTAATCTTTATATTATCACCTCGTACTGGTAAGAGTCTCAGATCTTGCTCGTACTGGTAAGAGTCTCAGATCTTGCTCGTACTGGTAAGAGTCTCAGATCTTGCTCGTACTGGTAAGAGTCTCAGATCTTGCTCGTACTGGTAAGAGTCTCAGATCTTGCTCGTACTGGTAAGAATCAACTCTTTTCCCCTGTCTTTGCTTGTGAGTTTCCTTCTTCCATTCACAAGTGTTCGTAATACTCTGATGCTCCGGGGAGCAAAATGTTGAGGCAAGGTGAAGGATCAGTGGTGGTAGAAATTATTTTCCCTTCCCGGGCCATGGATCAAGAAGGAGGAAAAAGAATATGAAGAAGCAAAAAAATTTTCTACGGATAATGATCGCCATGGAATTAATGTTGAAGGGAAAGCCACGAAAGCCATGCACTGTGGCTTACTTCCGTCGTGGTCTCCATCAGTTTTCCAGCATTTCAGTGAAAATTAGAGAAAGTTAAACCAGAGTCATTATAAAGACAAAATTCTCAAGTGTTAAGTGTAGAGAAGAATTATGAAGGAAAGTAAGGAGAATGAGGAAGAGGTAAGAGTAGGGACACATCAGCATCAAATAAGATCTCTTTCTCAAGCGGAAAGAATCTTATTAAAGAAAAAATAAATTACCCTCTTTGGTTTGAAGCCTATCTACTGAACATGAGTCGCTGAGGGTGCACTTCACCTGTAGCAAGCAATAAAAAAAAATACCTTAATCCCTGAAAGATATGCTACAGTGTTCTCTCAGTGTAAATACACTCCTCTCAGAACATGTATCCTGTGTGAGATATTAGACGCAGCTAACGTATTAAATCAAACTGGAACTGAGAAAGAAGCAAAGCTTACAATATGTATTGATATATATATATATATATATATATATATATATATATATATATATATATATATATATATATATATATATATATATATATATATATAGCAATGAAACCACGAAAAAGTGGTATTGAATCCTTTACCAAACTGCGGAAGGCCAGGGTTCGACCCCACGACACATTGTCCCGCCTCAAGAGACAACACAACATACGTGTCACCTTATCCATAGGATCGATGGCGGAATGGATAAAGTGACACGTACGT
>WNWK01001497.1:2500-57500 GCA_009830355.1 Cherax destructor | reverse complement strand
TGTCTGGGAACTTTGGACAGGCTCTTGGTCATTGTTGCAGCTTTGGGTTGCCCAATACCTGCCTCGGAGGAGCAAAGTGCATAGTCTTGCTCTTGTTGAAGACGATGCTCCCTTCACAGCTCCTTGACGCTAGTGGAGGGTTCTAGTTCCAAGGAACTGGAGCTTCCCTTCCCCTCCTAGGATTAAATTTAATTACTTTCCATTCATCAGACGCTATGAAATCGTCAGGAATATAAGCATTTAACAGTAATGAGTTAATATTGTTATTCTCATTACTGTTTATGTGAGGCTCTAGTGAGGATCTAGGTTGGTTAATTGGGCTTAAAGCCTATTGACTACTCAGAGGCTCTTGATATCAAGGTGTGAGTCGTCTGCTCCCCACCAGGTATAAATTCTTTAATACCTAAAATAAGGATTAAAATCAACTCTCAGCACTTCTACACAGCTATAGACCTCTCGCTGTATATATCCTCGTGAAGGTCTTATTTATGGTCGGCCGGGTTATAAGCTCTGTGGTGCGTGTTGTGAAAACATGCTTCAAATTCTAGTCACCAGGGGGCCGAGCCTTTTGGTGCCGCCAGCTATATATATGTATAAAGTTGAAGTACGTTCGTGTTGCGAGTCAGTCGTGTGTTGAGAGAGCCAAAGGAAGAATCACGCACGCTCATATACCTCAGGGAAAAAGGTCGTGTGCTCATTTGTTGTTATTTAAGCTGTGGATTCATGGAGTTTGTCCGTCCGTGTGGCTGCAATATGGCGTGATCAACAACACTGGTGGAGGGGGAGACTGTCGTTCAGAAGAGGATAGGCTGGCGTAGAAGAAAAAGGAGAAGATTATATATATTCCCCTTCCTATGTTTGCAAGGGTTGAGCTCTACCTCTTGGGTGTACCTCCTAAAATTCAATCGATTGGTGGCATTGAATCCTAAAAGCTTTCTTTTTTTTTCACTCCGTATTGTCTTCTATTACCTCTCTTAACTTCAGTTTTTTCCATTTAAAATAAAAGTAGCGTTTTACAGGGATTTTTATCTCATGTCGAACAATCTGTCCTTGCGTAACTGATCTATGCTTCTGTGTATGTTATACGTTGTGATCATATCTCCTCTAATTTTACTCTCATTTAGTGAGAGTGCCGATGCCTTGTTTTGGTGAATGGCTTTTGCTCCAAGGAATTGGAGCTACCCTTACCTTCCTTAGATGAAACCTGATTACCTCCTATTAGAAAGGCTCTGCATGACTCCTACGGGTATACACCACCTTAAATACAAAAATATAAATAATTCCATATGTTGGCGATAGGAGGTGAGCGTCATAATGGTGCCACGTACTCGAGGACTTGCACATACGTAGCAAACATACCAAGATCACGAGGGGAAAAAACCGATAAGTTTGTTTTCATCAATAGATGAAAGGGATGGAAGGCAATCAGGTCTGATCCGAGAAAAGGGAAATTATCTCCATTTCCATGAATCAAGAGCACTTCAACTCGGCAACGGCCTTAAAGGCCAAGACAAAATAGCTCTTACGAGGCAGCCAGGCCAGAGTAGCCTTACTAAAAAGTAGTACAAATGGTCAAAAAAAAAAAAAACAGTTCCACCGTGGTATTTACAGCCTGGAGTTTACGTAAACGAGCCGGCCAGCCGGATTATTTACACTCCCTTGGCAAGCCGACCAGGTAAGCGATTTACAAACCTCTCGGCCCGAGGGACTTATTTACATAAACAAATATGTAAAAATCCTGACCTCCAGGAAACTGTTTACATAAATGAATTCGTGCATGTCTTAGTACCATGTTTATCCTTTTATTAATCCCCTCTCTGGCAGCTCGCCAGGAGGTATGGAACCATGAATGCAGCTTTCAAAACTAGTGGGTCTGTCTGCCTGATAGCCAGCTTTGGATAATAATTACTTATGCTTGCTTGGGGTCGATTTATAGCAGCTGGCCTTGGTGTATTATCTCTTATCGACTGGATTTAATGAATCCCGGCCTCTAAGACCCGATTATATCTATTCTTCAAGCAGTGTGTGGCATTTTGTGGACTTACCTCTTAACCTCTTTGTCGTTATTCCCTATCCGGATATAAGTGTGTGTGTGTGTGTGTGTACTCACCTATTTGTTTTTGTGGTTGCAGGGGTCGAGTCATAGCTCCTGGCCCCGCCTCTTCACTGATTGCTACTAGGTCCTCTCTCTCCCTGCTCCATGAGCTTTATCAAACCTAGTCTTAAAACTATGTATGGTTCCTGCCTCCACTATGTCGCTTTCTAAGCTATTCCACTTCCTGACAACTCTATGACTGAAGAAATACTTCCTAACATCCCTTTGACTCATAGGAGTCTTCAACTTCCAATTATGACCCCTTGTTTCTGTGTCCCCTCTCTGGAACATCTTGTCTCTGTCCACCTTATCTATTCCTCGCAGTATTTTATATGTCGTTATCATGTCTCCCCTAACCCTCCTGTCCTCTAGTGTCGTCAGGCCGATTTGTGTGTGTGTGTGTGTGTGTGTGTGTGTGTGTGTGTGTGTGTGTGTGTGTGTGTGTGTGTGCGTGTGTGTGTGTCAGTGCATTTCGAAGATCAAGCTCAAAATCCAGTTTCAAAGATGAATACCAGAATTAACATCTAAGGAGAGAAAGGTCGAGGGTGGATGAGGAGAGAGAAAGGTCAAGAGTTAAGGGTTAAGTATCGCAGTTTAAGGTCAATTAGTTTCATATGCGCTGACACACATCCTCCACATAAAAAAAATAGTTTAAATAATTATTCAGTTGCGAAGTAAAGCTTTCTATACTTTCTCTTTTTATTGTAAGGCTGTGCAGCGAATGCTAACATGTTCATAGACAAAGGAAGAACAAATCTCTGATTAGTTAATAATAATTTGCTGTATAAAATTTAGTAATTAGCAGCATAACATTTTCCAAAGTTATATATATATACGTATATATATATATATATATATATATATATATATATATATATATATATATATATATATATATATATACATGTATATGTAGCCATTCATGTATTCGTCTGCCTATCTCTCGAGCGATCTATTTTCTCCTCTGTGTCAATTTATCTTCCAGCCTTTTCAATTAACTCTCTCTCTCTCTCTCTCTCTCTCTCTCTCTCTCTCTCTCTCTCTCTCTCTCTCTCTCTCTCTCTCTCTCTCTCTCTCTCTCTCTCTCTCTCTCTCTCTCTCTCCCTCTCTCACCGTATCTCACTCCTTCGTAATTACTTCCCTCAGTAATTTGACATCCATAATGAGAAAGCTCTTCACGCTTTGCCGAAGAAATGAACTCGGTGAGTATATTCCAGCAAGAAATCCCATTTCTCAGTGCTGCTGATGCACATTAGTTTTACAAGTCCTGTCATACAGCCGCATACATCACCTTTTATTTTTTTTACCCCTGTTTGTCTCTTTCTCCCGAGGGATCACCAACTCTCTCTGTGGCCAGACGGATACACGTGATTAGTATACGGTGGATCGAGCCTCCCTCATTCTTTATACTCAATGATGAACTTGGGTTTAGCGAATGGGTTATAAGAAGTTGACATGTGACCACAGAAACACGTAATAAAGACCAAAACTTTATTTTAAATGAAGACAAACGTGGCGTAGCGTCGATCCTCTTCCTGGTGGTATATTAGAATCTAAAATCTCTTGCTCAAGGCGCTGTATAACCCATACAGATTTAGTGTTTCCCTATGAATGTAAATACTAAGACATGTGATCGTGTGGTGAGTGAGCAGGACACATTTTCCTCTGATATACAACGTTGATCCACGACCTTCTCTCCTGTGTGTGTCCCCGTAATGCAGCATCTAAGAAGAAGAAGAGGAGGAGGAGGAGGAAGAAGGGGAAGAAGAAGAAGAAAGATAGAGAGAGAAATGTTTGCTTCAGGAGAAGAAAATTACCTAACAATGAAAATAAAAGACGACAAAAAATGGAAAAATAATGAAGGGAGAAAAGATAGCAAGACTACAGAGCTTTCTTTCTGAAGTAGGAAGAATGGAGAGCTCTGGGTAATAAAAGTATTTGGAAATACTCTTTTCTATAGATTAGAAAACCAAAAAAAAAAAAAAAAAAAAAAATGAAACGGCTTACCTTGTCACTGTACATATATATATATATATATATATATATATATATATATATATATATATATATATATATATATATATATTTTTTTTTTTTTAACACATCGCCGATTCCCACCAAGGCAGGGTGGCCCGAAAAGAAAAACTTTCATCATCATTCACTCCATCACTGTCTTGCCAGAAGGGTGCTTTACACTACAGTTATAAAACTGCAACATTAACACCCCTCCTTCAGAGTGCCGGCACTGTACTTCCCATCTCCAGAACTCAAGTCCGGCCTGCCGGTTTCCTGAATCCCTTCATAAATGTTACTTTGCTCACACTCCAACAGCACGTCAAGTATTAAAAACCATATGCCTCCATTCACTCCTATCAAATACGCTCACACATGCTTGCTGGAAGTCCAAGCCCCTCGCACACAAAACTTCCTTTACCCCTCCCTCCAACCTTTCCTAGGCCGACCCCTACCCCGCCTTCCCTCCACTACAGATTTATACACTCTCGAAGTCACTCTGTCTCGTTCCATTCTCTCTACATGTCCAAACCACCTCAACAACCCTCCTCAGCTCTCTGGACAATCGTTTTGGTAATCCCGCACCTCCTCCTAATTTCCAAACTCCGAATTCTCTGCATTATATTCACACCACACATTGACCTCAGACATGACATCTCCACTGCCTCCAGCCTTCTCCTCGTTGCAACATTCATCACCCATGCTTCACACCCATATAAGAGCGTTGGTATAACTATCTCTCATACATTCCCCTCTTTACTTCCATGGACAAGGTTCTTTGTCTCCACAGACTCCGAAGTGCTCCACTCACCCTTTTCCCCTCATCAATTCTATGATTCACCTCATCCTTCATAGACCCATCCGCCGACATGTCCACTCCCAAATATCTGAATACATTCACCTCCTCCATACTCTCTCCCTCCAATCTGATATCCAATCTTTCGTCACCTATTCTTTTTGTTATCCTCATCACCTTACTCTTTCCTATATTCACTTTCAATTTTCTTCTTTTACACACCCTACCAAATTCATCCACCAACCTCTGCAGCTTCTCTTCAGAATCTCCCAAAGCACAGTGTCATCAGCAAAAAGCAACTGTGACAACTCCCACTTTGTATTTGCTTCTTTATCTTTTAGACCAACACCTTTTGCCAAGACCCTTGCATTCACTTCTCTTACAACCCCATCTATAAATATATTGAACAACCACGGTGACATCACACATCCTTGTCTAAGGCCCACTTTTACTGGGAAATAATCCCCTTCCCTCCTACACACTCTAACCTGAGCCTCACTATCCTCATAAAAACTCTTCACTGCTTTCAGTAACCTTCCTCCTATTCCATACACCTGCAACATCTGCCACATTGCCCCCCTATCTACCCTATCATACGCCTTTTCCAAATCCATAAATGCCACAAAAACATCTTTACCCTTATCCAAATACTGTTCACCTATATGTTTCACTGTAAACACTTGGTCTACACCCCCTACCTTTCCTAAAGCCCCCTTGTTCATCTGCTATCCTGCTTTCTGTTTTACTCTTAATTCTTTCAATAATAACTCTACCATACACTTTACCAGGTACACTCAACAGACTTATTCCCTATAATTTTTGCACTCTCTTTTGTCCCCTTTGCCTTTATACAAAGGAACAATACACGCTCTCTGCCAATCCCTAGGTACCTTACCCTCTTCCATACATTTATTAAATAATAGCACCAACCACTCCAAAATTATATCCCCACCTGCTTTTAACATTTCTATCTTTATCCCATCAATCCCAGCTGCCTTACCCCTTTCATTCTACCCACTGCTTCACGAACTTCCCTCACACAACTGGCTCTTCCACACTCCTACAAGATGTTATTCCTCCTTGCCCTAACACGAAATCACAGCTTCCCTGTCTTCATCAACATTTAACAAATCCTCAAAATATTCTCTCCATCTTCCCGATACCTCTAACTCTCCATTTAATAACTCTCCTCTCTATTTTTAACTGTCAAATCCATTTGTTCTCTAGGCTTCCTCAACTTATTAATCTCATTCCAAAACTTTTCTTATTTTCAACAAAATTTGCTGATAACATCTCACCCACTCTCTCATCTGCTCTCTTTTTACATTGCTTCACCACTCTTTTAACCTCTCTTTTCTCTCCATATACTCTTCCCTCCTTTCATCACTTCTACTTTGTAAAAACCTCTCATATGCTAACTTTTTCTCCCTTACTACTCTCTTTACATCATCATTCCACCAATCGCTCCTCTTCCTCCGCACCCACTCGCCTGTAACCACAAACTTCTGCTGAACACTCTAACACTACATTTTTAAATCTACCCCATACATTTTCGACCCCATTTCCTACACTCTCACTACCCCATCTATCCTCCAATAGTTGTTTATATCTTACCCTAACTGCCTCCTCTTTTAGTTTATAAACCTTCACCTCTCTTTTACTTACTGATTCTATTTTCCTTGTATCCCATCTACCTTTTACTCCCACTGTAGCTATAACTAAAAAGTGATCTGATATATCTGTAGCCCCTCTATAAACATGTACATCCTGAAGTCTACTCAACAGTCTTTTATCTACCAATACATAGTCTAACAAACTACTGTCATTACGCCCTACATCATATCTTGTATACTTATTTATCCAATTTTCTTAAAATATGTATTACCTATAACTAAACCCCTTTCTATACAAAGTTCAATCAAAGGGCTCCCATTATCATTTACACCTGGCACCCCAAACTTACCTACTACACCCTCTCTGCATGTTTCTCCCACTTTAGCATTTAGGTCCCCTACCACAATTACTCTCTCATTTGGTTCAAAAGTTCCTATACATTCGCTTAACATCTCCCAAAATCTCTCTCTCTCCTCTACACTCCTCTCTTCTCCAGGTGCATACACGCTTATTATGACCCACTTTTCGCATCCGACCCTTATTTTAATCCACATAATCCTTGAATTTACACATTTATATTCCTCTTTTCCTTCCATAACTGATCCTTCAACATTATTGCTACCCCTTCCTTAGCTCTAACTCTCTCAGATACTCCGACTTAATCCCATTTATTTCTCCCCACTGAAACTCGCCTACCCCCTTCAGCTTTGTTTCGCTTAGGGCCAGGACATCCAACTTCTTTCATTCATAACATCGGCAATCATCTCTTTCTTATCATCCGCACTACATCCACGCACATTCAGACAACCCAATTTTATAAAGTTTTCTTCTTCTCGTTTTTAGTAGATTTGTACAGGAGAAGGGGTTACTAGCCCATTGCTCCCGGCATCTTAGTCGCCTCATACGACACGCATGGCTTACGGAGGAAAGATTCTTTTCCACTTCCCCATGGACAATAGAGAAAATAAAAAGAACAAGAGCTATTAAGAAAAGAAGAAAAACCTAGATGTGTGTATGTATATATATGCATGTGTATGCCAGTGTAGTGTGACCTAAAGTGTAAGTAGAAGTAGCTAGATATACCTGTTTTCCAGCGTGTTTATATATATATATATATATATATATATATATATATATATATATATATATATATATATATATATATATATATATATATATATATATATATATATATATATATATATATATATATATATATATATTATTTTAAGGAAGACGTAGGCGCCAGAACACACACTCCCACGGGAAACATGACAGATTGCGACCACAGGAGCAGCAGCAGGAGAAAGTGGATAGAAGAAGAGGAGACGGGGGATGTTGGAGGAGGTCGGCTTCAATTAGAACTGTTAATTGCAGGGCCAAAATTAGTGAACAGCTGGAAGAGAAGATGAGAGCCATTAGTGTGGAGATAGAACCAAACCATGAGATAATTAAAGTGGAGAATGTGGAGAGGAAAAAAGAGAATGATTGAGGATGAAAATTATGAAAGCAAGATTGAAACCCAACTTAAAACAGATGTTTCCTTCACGGGGGGTAGGATGAAGGGGAGTTGCCTACATCTTAGTGAAGAGCTCTTGATCCAGGCATAATTAAAGGGGTGGAGTTAAAACCTATATTCTGTATATAGGTTCTTGATGCGGTGAATTTCAATGACATCTGATTTATTTCCCAGGCACTGTTTGGCCCGTACAGGATTAGAGCTTCCAAATTAGTACTGAAAGACACAGCTGCGACATTTGACAGAGAATAAATGGGACTGAAGGAGATAGGACAGTGGGAAGAGACGAAAAAGATATACGGCTGGTCAGGTACTGACTTTAGGTGCCTGTCCAGTGCCTGCTTGAAGACAGCCAGAGGTCTATTCGTAATCCCCCTTATGTATGCTGGGAGGCAGTTGAACAGTCTTGGGCTCCTGACATATATTGTGTTGTCTCTTATCGTGCTAGTGGCACTCCTGCTTTTTATTGATGGGATGTTGCATCGTCTGCCAAGTCTTTTGCTTTCATAGTGAGAAACAGGTGACAGAAAAGAGCTGGAAATGTCATGCTGGCTCGATACGACCAGTCAAACTAATTGTGATGAGACAGTTCTCATAAAGACAAAATATTTATTAAAGACCTCAATCATATAGGCACATGATGAAGCATCAGACTCTAGTGGACACTTGTCGTAGATCTTCGACAGAGATCAAAATATGCAGTCTCTTTCTACGATGTATTTCTGTCTTCTTGTGGGTTTCCTCAATTCATGTAGATACATGTCTTTCTGAATGGAGATCAAACTCTAGGAAAGAACATCTCAAGGTAAGATGACAATAGGACAAGTGTGAACATAACCCATCATTGTGCACTCCACTCACACCTCCAGGATATCCCTGGACAGGCGAGGGCACATCAAACCTCATCAAGCCTTTTACCATCCACACCCCACTTCCTACAACCCCCGTTTCCCAACACCCAATTAACAACCACCTAATATAACGCCCATCCTCAACATCCAATTAACAACCACCTAATATAACGCCCATCCTCAACGCCCAATTAACAACCACCCCACGGTACAGCCCCCACTGTACACCCCACCGAACAGCCCCCCTCCCCCAACACCTAACGCTTCTAACATAAATGAATACTACCACCTTTTCCTTTCTATTCCTCCACTTCAGTTTATTTTCTCCTCCTCCACCTCACATAAGTTACTGTATGTCTCCACTCAATTCTTCCTCACCCTCATACTAACCTCTCTTTCCATGCTCAGTCTATTATTTCTCACAGTCTAACATCATTCTCCCTCTACTCCATTAATCTTTTTTCTTCTCCCCCTCCCGGTCTCTTAACCACGTTTTTCTTCTCTCTCATCCTTTCCTTTTCTCTCTCTCCCTTCACCTATCCTTACCGCTCACCATCCTCCAATTTTTTTTCACTCTTACTTCTAACAAAACTTCCCCCAAGTCCCTCACTCAAAACATCAAACACTCAGCAAGTGTACACTCCTTCATAATACCTGGATACTTATATGTATCCTTCATAAGGTGGAGAGGAGTATCCAACTGCCACAACACATCCACCTACAACCACCAAGACTGCTAAGCCCCCCATTCCATGACACCCCTTCCTCTTACATACCACGAAATCCCTTCCCTTATTCACCTATTTTCCTACATCTATCCATTCTCTGTTCCCTCTCTAAATCCTCACTCATCCAACTCCCAGACCTTTCCCACATTCTTGCCACCTGTAAGTTTTCCTCCGACCTTCCAAACCCTTCAATTCATCTACCTGTTTTTTACGTTTCTTCTCTCTCCACATTTCTTCAACTTTCCTCACACCACACGAACTCTACACACTGGCAGCAATACTCCTTAATTCCAAGATCTCCGCTTTAATAAACGACGGAATATCTTTCAATTTAGTAAACTTATTCCGACTCCTTACCCCCATAACCCCAGAGCAAGAACCACACACACACACACACACACACACACACACACACACACACACACAAACACACACACACACATACACACACTCACTCTCACACGTGACAGACTCCCCCTTGTTTACCTTCTGAAGTACACTGTAACCAAAAAATATTCCTTTAATTCAGTTCATGCTTTCCCCTCTTGCTTTTTATTTCTCTGCCTGTTCCGTTTTCACATTTCTTTATTTTTACGAAGCTGTTCGTTAACTACCTACTGGCCAAACTCCTCAGGCTATTGACGTTGACTTCCAGGTCCTCCTGACGTTGTTTTCGTAATGTTGTTGACCCTTCAGATGGGGGGGGGGAGTCCTTCATGCTTGAGGGCTCTTTATTCAAGGAGTTGGAGCCATTCTCCCTTTCCTCGAAAGACACTTGATTACCTCCCTTTCTCGGAAGCGCTGGCCGCGAGAATCGCGATTCTGTCTCGCGATTGGCGGACGGAGGATCGAGGTTAGGTTAGGAAAGCTTTATCAGGCAACAGGACATGTGTTTCCTGACGCGGGTCTTAGTCATATGATGACCCACCGCTGGAGCTTTTGGTCATATGACAGAGGCCTTCCGCTGGCTTACCGGTCCACCTCTTCAAAAATTAGGGTTATAAATAGGGTATCGGAGGATCGAGCCTCCAACACTCCTCGCGCTGCGTGACCAACATGGACTCAGCGCGCCCAATAAAGTTTAAAAAAATATCATTTTTCAAGCGCTGTATGACCCCTAGGGATTTAACTTATCCCCTTGAATTTATAAATATTTTTGTAGCGATGATGATGGTAGACAACAGTGGGCGAAAGCCGATAAAGGGTGAATCAAGGTGACATTGAGGAAGTCTATTGTTACACATCGTTTCGCTCGCGGTGGGGGCTTTAACAAGTAGTTGCGAAAGTATTAGGCGAAATGTCGTGAAATATAAGACTTTTCATGTGTCTTTGATGCACTAGGCTGTTGACATCAGAAAACACATTTTAAAGAGTAAACGTATCACGACGTTTCGGTCGGTCTTAGATTATTGTCAAGGCTTGGATTATTTTGCCCGTTTTGGACTATTGTTACGCTATACGTTTCCTCTTATTTGAGCGTTTTTTATTTTTTTAATTATTCCACTCACGACACTGTGGGATATTTGTGAATTGTTTCAGCCATAGAATTGTGGCTTATTTGAGAATTGTTCTAGCCATAGTATTGTAGACTGTGAATTATTTTTGCCATTGTATTGTGGGTTATTTATGAACTGTGGAGTATTTGTGAATTGTTCCAGCCTCGGTATTGGAATTATTTGTGATTTGTTCTAGCCACAGTTTTACGGGTTATTTGCTAATCGTTCAAGTTTTAGTATTGAGGAATATTTGTGAATTGTTCCAGCCTTGGTATTGCGAATTTCCTTCTCTTTTATTTTTTTATATGCACAGGTCGTGAAGCAGCTCTGTGAAGGCTGTCGCTGAACCTGTGAGAGGTTCAAGGGGTTAAGTGGCTGAAATACTGAACCTCGGAAGAGGCTTAGAGAATCAGAAAATCGATGACTAAAGGGTTTAAATGGTCAGAAGCACACACACACACACACACGCGCAGGATGTTCCAGAGAGGGGACACAGCAACAAGGGGACACAGTTGGAAGTTGAAGACTCAGAGGATTCACAGGGATGTTAGGAAGTATTTCTTCAGTCACAGAGTTGTCAGGAAGTGGAATAGTTTGGGAAGTGATGTAGTGGAGGCAGGATCCATACATATATTTAAGAAGAGGTATGATAAAGCTCATGGAGCAGGAAGAGTGGCCTAGTAGCGACCAGCGGGGCCAGGAGCTGTGAATCGACCCCTTCAACCACAACTAGGTGAGTACCACACACACACACACACACACACACACACACACATCACACACACACACACACACACACACACATGCACACACACACACACACATGCACACACACACACACACACACACACACACACACACACATACACTCACCAATACCCTCTGGGATACACTTCACTCTTCGCGTTCTAGAATGTGAAAAAGAAATCTTCACTTTCCTTGCAACCTCCGCCCTTCCACTCCTCCACCCACTCCTCCACCCACTCTGCCACCCACTCCTCCACCCACTTCTCCACCTACTCCTCCACCCACTCTGCCACCCAATCCTCCACCCACTTCTCCACCCACTCTGCCACCCACTCCTCCACCCACTCATCCATCCACTCTGCCACCCACTCCTCCACCCACTCTGCCACCCACTCCTCCACTCACTCCTCCACCCACTCCTCCATCCACTTTGCCATCCACTTTGCCACCCACTTCTCCACCCTCTTCTCCACCCACTCTGCCACCCACTCCTCCACCCACTTCTCCACCCACTCTGCCACCCACTCTGCCACCCACTCTGCCACCCACTCCTCCACCCACTCTGCCACCCACTCTGCCACCCACTCCTCCACCCACTCCTCCACCCACTCTGCCACCCACTCTGCCACCTACTCTGCCACCCACTCTGCCACCCACTCTGCCACCCACTCTGCCACCCCCTCTGCCACCCACTCTGCCACCCACTCCTCCACCCACTCTGCCACCCACTCTGCCACCCACTCCTCCACCCACTCATCCACCCACTCTGCCACCCACTCTGCCACCCACTGTCCACACTATGCCCCACATTTTCCCACACGCTTCATCACACTCTTCAACATAATATCCAACACACGTACACAAACACACACACACTCACACACACCCACAGTCTGGATAGTCTGGAAAGTGATGTAGTGGAGGCAGAATCCATACATAGCTTTAAGAAGAGGTATGATAAAGTTCATGGAGCAGGGAGAGAGTGACATAGTAGTGACCAGTGAAGAGACGGGGGCCAGGAGCTATGAATCGACCCCTGCAACTACAATTAGGTAAGTACAATTAGGTAAATACACCCTCCCACATACTCCCACCCACTCTTCTGCATCCTCTCCCATACACTCTTCCACACTCCCACACTACTAAATTCTCTCCCAAACCATCACATTCTCCCACACTCTCACACATTGTCTTCCTTACTCTCCTACACTCTTTATTTCTTACTCTCCCACTTTCTATTCCTTTCTCTCCCACACTCCCATCTCTTCGATATTTTTTGTTTTTCTCTCTGTGGCTCCTGTTTACCCTTGAGGGATATACAGAGGTTAAGCTCAGAGTTCCTGCATGTGTTTCTCCTCTCTCTCTCTCTCTCTCTCTCTCTCTCTCTCTCTCTCTCTCTCTCTCTCTCTCTCTCTCTCTCTCTCTCTCTCTCTCCAGCGGCTCCACAAGACCCTCTCAGACCACTCGGTCAAACCTTGACGGGCTGGTTGGTCCCCATTCAGCCGGGTGCTTCAGCTTTCTCTTGCCTGACCCCTCTCAACAACCACCTTTCCTCTTGCCTCCTCTTCTTATTAGCTCTCTTTATCTCCGTGTTTAACTTTCTCCTGCCCCACCCTCCATCCTTCTGTAAATTTCCTCCTGCCCCACCCTCCATCTTTCTATAAATCTTCTTCCCCACCCTTCATTTTTCTATTCGTCCCCTTCCCCTCCCTCCATCTTTCTTTAAGTCCTCTCCGTCCCCAATCTTCATCTTTCTATAACTCCCCTTCTTCCCCACCCTCCCTCCTTCTTAATACTCTGCCTCGGGCAGGTACCTCTCTACTGCACCTTGGTCCATATTATGAAATATCTTCAATCTTTTATTTTTTTCAATTTCGGTTCAGTGGGTGAAAATATTTCTTTTTTAACTGTGATCGTTAACGATGGAAGACATCGTCAGATCGCGTTCAAACCTTCAGCGATGCAAAGAATGTCCGCTGCTATCCGCTTCCTCGGAATCACACCCTGGTTTGCCGACGGTTTTTCTCCCAGACGCTGGGTGACCCCCTTACGGGTTTAACGCTTGTCAGGGATAAAGATGATCTATTTCATACATTCCTTCTTCCTCTTGTTTTTTTTCCTTCATCTTCTTTATGTTCATCTTGATCGTCTTCTTTATTCTTTATATTCATCTTGATCGTCTTCTTTATTCTTTATGTTCATCTTCTTTATTCTTTATGTTCATCTTCTTTATTCTTTATGTTCATCTTCTTTATTCTTTATGTTCATCTTCTTTATTCTTTATGTTCATCTTCTTTATTCTTTATGTTCATCTTCTTTATTCTTTATGTTCATCTTCTTTATTCTTTATGTTCATCTTGATCGTCTTCTTTATTGTTTTTGTCCATTCTCCCTCCTCTTCTCTATCGCCCTTGCCATCTTTCCCTTATATGCCTCCTCCCCCTTCTCTCTCTCTCTCTATCGCCCTTGCCATCTTTCCCTTATATGCCTCCTCCCCCTTCTCTCTCTCTCTCTCTATCTCTCTCTCTTTCTCACTCTCTTTCTCTCTCTCCCTCTCTTCTTTTTACACAGGGTTTGACAAGGTTAATTTAAGGATCCCTAGCTTTATTGACAAGCTATTTACAAGTTAAGGATTCCTAACTTTATTGACAAGCTAAGAGCTGTTACCTACATCAGCTCTTTCTCTCTCTCTCTCTCTCTTTCTCTCTCATTAACTCAATCTCTCTTTCTCTCTCTCTCCCTCTCTCTCTCCCTCTCTCTCGCTCTCTCTCTCTTTCTCACTCTCTGTCTGTGTCTGTCTGTCTGTCTGTCTGTCTGTCTGTCTGTCTCTGTCTCTGTCTCTCTCTCTCTCTCTCTCTCTCTCTCTCTCTCTCTCTCTCTCTCTCTCTCTCTCTCTCTCTCTCTCTATCTTCACTCTATTCGATCTTTCCCACATTGCTCTATTTACTATTCATATTGTCTCTACTTCCTAATTATAAATTAGTTATTATTTAACTTTAACGTTGCCTTACACTTTTTTGCTTCCTTCTCTTTATCTCTACGTCTTTTCTCCCCCCTACGCCATTCATTCTTCTTCATGAGTGTCTCTTTTGCCTTCCTCTTCACATCCTTCTTACTCTCCTTTCATTCTTCACGATCGTCTTTTTCTTCATTCTGTCCCCCCCGTTCGCTTCTCTGTGATTTTTTCACTTAAAATTTAATTTCGGTTTAATCCTTTATTATTGTTTCCATTCCTCTTCCTCTTCCTACTTTCTCTTTTTTCTCTCTCTCTTTCTTCCTTTTTTCGACTCCTTTAAGACCTAAACGCTCTTTTTTTTCTCCTCACTGTGTTCATCAGGCTTATCTGTTTTCCTTATAATTATCTATTTCTTTTCCATCCTTCTCTTTCTCTTCTTCTGTTTCTACGCCTAATTATCTTTTCTGTCTCCTTGTTAACTCTTACTGCTTCTCCTTATCTCTTTATGTCTTCACATTTATCCTTATCTCTTCTTATTCATCCTGATCCCTTGTTTACCTCTTCTTACTCATCCTGATCTCTTTTTTACCTCTTTTTACTCTTCTCTCCGCACATCTGACTCTGTTCATTCCCTTATCTTCTTTCATCTGTCTCTCTTTATTCCTTTTTCTCTTTTCATCTGTCTCTCTTCATTCCCTCTCTCATCCCATCTTCCTCTTCCTCTTCCTTTCAGCTTCTTGCTGTTAGAGTTGAGTTTTTTACTTCTTTTTTTTGGGGGGTAATGTAGCATCTGGAGGGGATTATTTAAGGCTGAGGTCGGGGAACCGGGGTAAATTACCCCAAATGGGGTAAAAATAAAAATATCGGGGGTAATGAAGGCTCAATAAACATATAATTAAAATTGCAGAAAAAAATTATTATTTAATAAGCGAGGCAAATTATGAAAGTTATATATTTTTTTTTCAAATAATTTTTAGCCTTTTAATTTTTAGCTGCTTTCAGGTTTTTCCAAAACCTGAAGTGAAAATGCTTTCCATGAAATTCTTTAGTTCCCTAATGAGATTTTTATTAAATTTGTCTGGTGCTATTTTATTATTTCATGTAATTTATTTTTCATGTTAATATTTTGTTAATTTTGTGTTTTATTTATAAAGTTGTTTTATCAGGTATAATACATAATTTTCAGCTTATGTGATTGCATTCTCCATACAACTAGATTCAATAAACTATTTTGAATTTGAATGCTCATTCTGTTTTCCAGATTTAGTGGACTTTCAAGTCTAGTGGGAATTTCGCCGTAGAGAAATTTTTTTGGGGGGTAATATCAAAAAGAGTTCGTCCACCTCTGATCTAGACAGGCTGGCTGTGTGGTCTATGACATGGAAGAAGAGTTCTAATGTGGACAAGTGCATTTTTGGGTTTAATGTCCTCGAACATGATTACGAAATGAGGTGCAGCAAACTTGATGAAACAGGTAAGGAAGAGGACCTTTGAGTAATCATAAGAACCGACATCAGAACTACAAAGTGAAGCCTGTCTGCAAGCAGCAAGGAGAATGCTAGGAACGTGGAGCACTAAACAGTAGGCAGCATACTGACACTCTATAATGCACTTCTAAGACCACATCTTGAACATGTCCTCCAGTTTTGGTTTTAATAACAATGTGATAATAATGTATTGTATAAGTTTTTCGACTCGTCACCTACCTAAAATAATTTTTTCAATTATAATTTATACAATTATTAAATATTTTTGCATTAATTTTTGTTTCAGATACAACAATTAGAATTATGTAGATGAAGATACGTTGGAGAAGGTAAAAAAAAAAAAGCAGAACTTCCAGACTCGTACCATCAAATCCCTCAACTATTTTTTTTTCCTTAGGAAACGGAGACTATACGGAGAATCTACTTCCTTTTCTTCGCTTCTGTTCCCTAATATACATGTGCACAGCTCAGCTTTATTTTTCCATTTATCGCAAGCCTGTACACAGTGTCCTGTACGTTCACTACTCTGCTTACCATGATACTGAATTACTCGGTCATACTCAAACATTAAAACTATTTGAAGTGCTGAATGAGTTCGTAACTCTAAACTGCAAAGTTAAAAATGCCGGGCGCCAGACGGAACTCAAACATATGCAAGACCCATTTTTTGCAAACAGACTAATAGTAGAATGGAATAAATTGCTGGCTAACTTTGCAAGCGCAAAGACAATAGCCATTCAAGCACCAGCTGGACAAGCACTTAGCTAGCATAGAATTCAATTACTTATATCGTACCTCGGTGAGAGGAGTTGCCAGAGCGTTCAGAAGCTTCATCTATCAGTCATAATTTCTGTATCAGCCCAGATAGTTTTACATTTATAAAAACATGACCAGTGACGTATAGGGTATGATGAAGGAGCACAGGAGTGAGAAGTTGCTTGGGTCACTCACTACTTCGCTCTAAACTAAATCCCACATTGAACCCATTCAATACACGGGGTACTCTGAAAGCAACAGCTTAGTTATGTTTGTTCAGCTACTACATGAGAACGATCAGTTGGTAGCAGTAGAGAGCTGTGATAGAACTGGTGGTAACTAGAAGTAGAACCATTGGCACAAACAAATATGTGATTGGCAGTGGTGTAACTCTAGTAATGTAATATCAATTTTAATGTAGTATCAATTTAGTAAAGGTAGTTGTGGCCCACGTATTCCATCCAGTTCTATTTCTCCTGGAAATTCAATGCTATTTTTCAAACATGGCATGGTGTATTTTACCCATCTCACTGTTTTCAAGCTGGCAGTGGCCGGCGGGAGGGTAGAGAGCCTTCTGCTTTTCTTTCATTCACACACCTAGATAACACACGATAGTCCTTAATCTATATAGTACATAGTTCTAAGCAGACAGCTTTAGTGTAGATTTCCAAACTCAGAGGATCGAACTTTAAAAAACTCTGTGCACTGACTAACCCTCTTCATAAAAATATAAAAAGAACAATTTGCATCTCACTGGGAATCTCAAATCGAAATCTGTGATCATCGCAGCAATTTTTTCCTCCTGCCTCCACCAGGAAAAAACTCCCTAATTTTAAATTCACTGTTTATTCTGCATTTATTCCTGGCGGGTAGTTACTGGGGTATTTTTCCTCCCTTTACTATTTGGGTAAATGTTTGTGTATTTCTGTGTATTTTTTCTGAGAGATGACGAAACAGTACAAAGCGGATAAATTAAAAAATATATTTTTTTCTTGTTCATGTAGTTTCAGATCTGCCATACCTATATATGATTGTCTTTCCCAGGCTTTTTTTTATCTGTCTGCCTATCTCTCGAGCGATATGTATTCACCTATGTGTCAATTTATCTTTCAGGGTTTTCAATTAACTCTCTCTCTCTCTCTCTCTCTCTCTCTCTCTCTCTCTCTCACTGTGGGACTCAGAGCAAGAGAGTCTAAGCGTACAGAGCAGACACTAAAATTCTATATCTATAAGAAATAAGTTGTAAGCCTATGCAGGAAAGGAACAGACAAGGAACAGACAGACAGTCTGTAGCTGTGATAAACAGGCAAAGAACAATCTGTAACTGTGAGGAACAGACAAGAACAGACAATTTGTAGCTGTGAGGAGCAGACAAACAAACTGTGACAAGTGAAGATGAACACAGCCATTACCGTTCAAAGGCCTCATCCATACGCGAAATGGAGCGTGGTGACGTTGAAAGCACCACAGTATAGGTACGCATTGAAAAATTATTCTTTTCCTTATATATATATATATATATATATATATATATATATATATATATATATATATATATATATATATATATATATGTTGTGATATGTGTGTGTGTGTGTGTGTGTGCGCCTGTGTGTGTGTGTTTGTGTGTGTGTGTGTGTGTACTCACCTAGTTGTGGTTGCAGGGGTCGATTCACAGCTCCTGGCTCTGCCTCTTCACTGGCTGCTACTAGGTCACTCTTCCTGCTCCATGAGCTTTATCATACCTCTTCTTAAAGCTTTGTGTGGATCCTACCTCTGCTACATCACTTCCCAGACTATTCCACTTCCTGACAACTCTGTGGCTGAAAAAATACTTCCTAACATCCCTGTGATTCATCAGAGTCTTCAACTTCCAACTGTGTCGTGCCAAATAGGTAAAACTTGCGAGTTTGGCTTAAAATAGCAACACTCTTCTTGCCGAATAAGGCAAGCGAAAATTTGTGTATGCAATAATTTTGCAAAAATCATTCTGAACCTATATTTAGTAATTTATAGAGAGTGGGGGTTACTTGCCCCTTCCTCCGGGCATTTTAGTCACCTCTTATGACACGCATGCCTTATATACATAAACATACATATAATATGAAAAACAAATTTATGTTGTCTGAGGTAAGCTTTCAGACTGGTTCCTCGTTCCAATTAAAGCACAGTATTTTCCCGGCAGATTTAAAGGGAATTAGATGACATTCATGGGTCGTGAGACAGCCAATTAATTACCTTTGATTCTTTGAAAATTATTGGATTTATAAAGTTGAATATTTATAATTATATGTTAGTGACCTGATTGCTCTTCTTTCTATTTTCCACGGGTTGTTCTGTTAGCTTGAATAATTAGATATTGCAGCACGTAGTTGTCCATTCTTTTGGTTTTATTTGTATCCTGACCAAAACATCAACGGTGTTCGATTGTCTTCTTGAGGCAAAATGCTTAGGAAATTTTATTTCCTACACTCTGTCACGAAGTGAAAACAGATACTGTAAAAGAGTTATGGAAAATATGGGAAATGTCTAAAATCCCCTCGTCAACCCTGGCTTATACTAGGGGCAAACTTCTGAAGATAGTCTGTGAATACGACCAGAAAACCCGTCATCAGGAACTGAGAGTGTTGCGCCCAAGAAGCGATGCTCCATGACCATTACTAGGAGCTCCTCGATATGGCTTAGAATGATTCAAGGACGATCAAGTCATATGAGGAGGATAAGGCCTTCCTGGTGACCTAGAGAGAAGATCAAACATCATCCTAAATTGCTGGAATCAATATTTTACACACCAGAGTCAGCACAGTAAAGGGGGAATGGAGAGATGACGAGACCGTGAAAGAGAAGACTGAAATGAAGAATAACGTGTTCTTTGAAGCCACTGATTCCTCAGCTGACATCACCTTCCTCCTTAGACACAGACGCAGAAGAGTCATTTCTAGTTTATACTCAAATATAGCAGCTGACTGAAATGAATTAAGAAGATACCAAGTGTTCTGTATTGCTCAGAATGTGGATACAGCCATGGATTAGTTCAACATCTCTGGCAAAAAAGCATCGTGACAGAGCCTGAAGTAGATGACCTTCTCGAGAAGTAAATGCAGACTGAACCTTACTCCCGAAGCCACTCTCTTACACCGGGATTGGAATTTTCTCTCTGATGTGTCCAAGTCCATGAAAGATGTCATGACCGTCATCCTGTTCACAGACGCCACCACGAAATCATTTTGTGGTTCCCTAGAGCGTCAGCAATACAGGCGTGAACCAACCGCTCTTCTTAAAGAATGAAATCTCAAAATCTTGTTCCATGGTGGTGTTTAACACCACTGCCTCCAACACTGGTTTGTCCGGTGGAGTTTGAAAGAAAAATACAGGATCTCACTAACTGAAAGTTTATCTGAAAGGCTTGCCGTCAATATATCTCGGAAGTGGCTCATTCTGACGTCTACAGGGAGGCGTATGGACCGCATGGTTCGAAGAGAAGTGGGAAACCATTGATGGATGCCACAAGTAGGCAGAAGCTGACTATGAGGATCTCGTTAAAGAGTTCTATGATCCTCTGGTAGGATTCAAAGATAGGACACTGAAGGACCTAATGGTGGCAGTCGAGTGGAAGACCCATCCCAGGGACGATCACAATTAAACACCTGGTCCTGTCGCACATCATCTTGGGAAAGATTCTAGAGAAAAGCGTGAAGAAAAGGGCAACTAGACCCTTTCAGATGAATGCTAAAGTTCATCTATGCTCAGAGGATCTCTTCTACAGAGAACAGTTATGCCTCACTCTACATGAAAGGCTTGTGGTGCTAAATACCGACGTCGTTACTTCTGTCATTTACACCAGATACTGGCAATAAGTAGCTGTCGCAATGGACTTAATGAAGAAACCTAAAGGCAGAATTCCTATTTATTAGTTGGCAAGCACTGCCCTTACAGTCTTCATACACCACCTGTGGTTTATGTCCGAGGAAATGTTCGGTCTTGCGTTCTTCGATGACCCTATTGTAAAAGAGGAAAAGGTGGCAGTGGTGGAGAATCTCAAGAAGAGAGAGCGGAAGGCAATGAAGAGTCTTGATGGCAAGAGTTTCTCCTTTTAAAACCCACTTCACGTCCTCGTGGCAGCCAAAACTCGGAACATCTTTGACCTAATTCTCCAGAATGTGCATCAAGAGTTTGAGTCTTTCGCCACCAGCCCCTCCGTCTTGGAATGAAGATGAAATCATAGTTTCACAGACTCCGTCGCTCCTAGAAGGATATTTGTCTGATCCTAAAATTCAGCTCCTCCATCTCCAAGAATGAGACACAGAAGTAGTACTTACTGACAGCTGTGCCTCAGTACAGGAAAGATATGCGCTTTATGTTAAAAGCTATATTCCTTACACAAATTAATTATTTTAATGTCTCTCAGTTTTACCCGGTTTTTTTTCCCCTGTGATGACAAAAACATTGATTTTTCGTAAAACTCCTGCCGCTCCTTGTGATCGTATTTGCTTCGACCTCATCCTCCTTCTATCTGCAACATTGTAAGCCCATGAAAATGTGTTGATTGCAACAAGAAAGGCCTAGAGCTATCATTCAACTCTCCGTGGTTGTTTTGCATATATATATATATATATATATATATATATATATATATATATATATATATATATATATATATATATATATATATATATATATATAATATATTGGAAAGAGGTAATCCTGCATAAGACATACAGCTTCTAGGTCACAGCGTCCCCTTGAAGGGATGGAGGTGGTAACGGTAGTGGGTTCCCTGATATTGTCACTGTGCTCTGCCGCTAGCTTTAAAAGCCTCGCCTTCGCCTCTCTCAGAGAGAGACGTCTGGGTAACGCGTCCTAGTTTTCCACTAGATGGCATCCTTTCTTTTTCCTCGTCTCGGTTGTGTCGAGTGTATGTGCGTACGTGTATTTTTAGTGTGCGTTTGTGATTATGAGTGTGTGTGTGTGTGTGTGTGTGTGTGTGTGTGTGTGTGTGTGTGTGTGAAAGTTCCTGCTGTATTTGACGAATTGATGTTGATGTTCGGGATGGTTCCTTTGTGGGTGTGCGGGTAGGAGAGTGTGCAGGTGTGCGACGGAAAGAGGAAGACGTAAAAGGATTTAGGAAAAGAGAATCGTGTGTGTGTGTGTGGGGATGTGAGAGGTGTTTGTGTGTGGAGGGATGTGTGTATGTATGTGTGTGTGTGTCTGTGATTGTGTGTGAGTGTGCGTGTGTCTCTGTGTGTGCTTGTGTGTTCACACAATTATGAGTGGATACTTTTCATTGTTTATATCAACCACAGGAGACATAAACGAGGAATGTGAGGTGCTGAATATTACCAACCATGTCTAAGATCTTCAGCAGTTATTTTTTTACGGGATTTAGTACACAGCTTCAATCCCCGCCTCTTTAGCTATCATGAGCGACGTTTACTGAATTCTTTTAAAAGTATGGAATGCCGTTCCTATTTTTGTTGCTGTCGCGCTTATTTCTCTTATTTTCCTCTTTGAGAATAAAAAAAAAAATTATACTCAATTCTTGTATGTATCATTAGCTTCCACCCGTGGCCTCTGTGGCATTTTAAACACAACGTTTCCTTGTTCTATTGATTCTTAAAGGGTAAAAAGGCACAATACCATGGCTGGAACAAAACATATAACTCGCAATTACAAAACAAACTTACGACGACGTTTCGATCGAACTTGAACCATTAACTAGTCACACTAGTTGATGGTCAGTGTCAGACCGAAACGACGTTATAAATTTCAGTATCCTAAGCACGGGGTATTTGTCCTATTGATTCTTCTTTGAATTTTGCGGATCGTAATCATGCTCTCTCTTAAACGCCTCTCCTCTAGGGGTCTAGAGATGTAGTTCGTCGAATGTCTTCATATTACCTTCTTCTCGGATCTGA
Organism: Cherax destructor; assembly: GCA_009830355.1. Lineage (NCBI taxonomy): Eukaryota > Metazoa > Arthropoda > Malacostraca > Decapoda > Parastacidae > Cherax > Cherax destructor. The sequence goes on along the minus strand of WNWK01001497.1, from coordinate 34,527 downwards.
GGATAGTCTTACTGCAAGTCTTTAACCCTACTGCAGTTTTTGTTGATACTTGATTAGGGGAAAAGCCTCTATTCTTGGAATGCATTCTGCATGACGAGTCTTACGATGCGTTTATTGTCCCAGATGATTCAGCAATATCACGGACGCTGATTCCTTTTGCATCTCTTTATTCATTTTTTTTTCAGTGTCGTTCTCTCGTAATGTGCAGATCAAATAAAGTCAAGACGGTTCGTTTCCCTTTCTCATTCCGTCATTTCCTTAACAGTCTTAATCATCAGGTTCCTCGTTATTACTTCCCCGAGTTTCACTCGCTATATTTCTTGTCCGAAGTTTGGATCCCAACTCACACAATCAATTTCCTTCTGATTAGAGTTTCCTATAATCATTAGTTTCATTTTAGTTCTTGTTCTCTCTATTTCTTTTTTAAACTAGTTACAATATTACCATTTCCAATTTATCCATAACTTTATTTTCTCTTAATGAAGCTTTAAAGGACACCCAAAATGATCATCTAATTCTTACCTGCATTTCCCCGAAACTCATGTTAATTATTTAAGTCATGTTTTCTGGTAATTTCAGAATGCTACGTTCATTTGCCTGAAGTTCCAACTCATTTCAACTTTCTCTTATAAACACACTTTGAAAATTCCATATTTAATATCTCTCTCATTTCAACTCCTATTAAATATTATTTTCTTTATGCTTCAATATATATATTTTATATTTTCTTTAATTTTCAGAGATAATAAGCTCGTTCTTTTTTTTTATTCTTCTCTCCATATTCCTCTTTTTGCTATGTATTTTCTCTTCATTTGGAGTTTGCTTAATTTTTTTTCTCTCGCTGGAACGTTTTTTTTCACATTGTTTCTAAGATTTGTTTCTTTTCCATGGCCTTGCAAGAACTTTTATTAAGCCTTAATTCCTCTTATATTTGGCTAGATCTCTGAGTCTAATCCATACAAAATCCTTGACTACCCTCTTTTTTCACTATACCATTCCACAAGTCTCTTTGCTTCTACTTCCTCCCTTCCACTTCCCCTCTTTCGCTTTCCCCCCTTCCTCTTCCCCTTTTCTAATATTCGTCTTCAACAACCTCTTTCACAACTCTTCAAAATTCTCTTAAATACCCCCCTTTCACAACCCCTTTTCCCTGTCTTTTTCCATAACCTTCTTTCACTGTCTTTCTTCCTTTCACAATTTTCAACAATCCTCCTTCACAATAATTTTCCACAGACCCTTTCGACTACTCACTGTTACAACCCACTTCCACAACTCCTTTCCAAACCCCTCTTTCACAATCCTCTTCCACAAATCCTCTTTCACAACTCCTTGCCAATACCTCTTTTCCACTATTTTTTCTTCATGGGAGACAGTGCAGCATTTCACACCTTGACCTGACAATCAACACACATGAATTTATGCATTAGTGGTGGTGAGGGAAGGTGTGGAGGAGGATTGGAGCGAGGTAGTGGGGTGAAGAAGGTTTATAGGGGTATAGAGTGGGGTAAAAGGAGGTTGAAAAGGGGTTGAAGGGAACTGGTGGTTTGGTGGAAGGGAAGTGGGGTGTAAGAGAAGGTAAATGAGAGGGGAAAGTGATGACCCCCCTTACAGTTAAAAGTTACGCAATAAGTGCGTCGGGTGAATGAGAGGGGGAAGTGATGATCCCCTCACAGTTTAAAGCTACGCAATAAGTGCGTCTTTTATCTACCTCTTCATCCCCTCGCGGCCTCCCTCCACCTCTTCCCATTCGTGTTTTTTAAACAGAAAATACACAGGAATTTCACCGGGCTCCGTCATGCATGAAATATGAATTTCACGGGCGGAAGCCAAGCACAATCTGCCGTAGTGAGAAGCACTTTCGCAGCAAAGAAACGTGACTGTATGCTTCTGGGGGTGGTTTGAATAATTTATACCGCTGGTTCTTGCGCGCTACGCGATCGCGAAAACCAAATCTTGCCAGCGTGTGTAAGAACAAGTTTCGCTTTTCGCGAAGGCGTTTATATTCGTCTGTGGACGCCAGGCGATGGCCAGCCTGTCCCGACGCAGAAATTCATTCGTAAGCATAGTCACGCATTTAAATAAATACTTGGAAATACATAAATACATACATACATATTCACACATTGCGAGGCGGCATAGCTCCCACTGATCCCCTTGTCACCTGCAGACGAGTGGAACTACTAAGTAGCCTCATTGAAATGAATATCTTGGATGTTAACAAAGATGAGATGGATATCTAGAAGGGTGGGATAGGCATCTATTATTATTATTATTATTATTATTATTATTATTATTATTATTATTATTATTATTATTATTATTATTATTATTATTATTATTATTATTATTATTATTATTATTATTATTATTATTATTATTATTATTATTATTATTATTATTATTATTATTATTATTATTTAAAAAAGAGTAGTAAAACCGAATTTGTTATTCAATTTCAAGTATTATGTGTTGGTTAAGCTATTGTAGGTTTAACAGAACAACTAGTAACAACAAAAGAAGTAACAGTTGCAGTAATACAAATAGTTGTTATTGTAGCGGCAACAGCAATAGTATTTCGTAGCTTTATCATAATTGTTCTCATCCGAAATGAATTCCAAAAGTTTCCGAGATTCTTAAAAATTTTCTCTCCTAATTAATAGTTTACAGAGTAAACAAAGCTTTATCTCATCATCTATCTCTCTCTCTTCGATGTGACACACTCAAACTTTGGGTTGACTCGAGTCCTTACCTCTCTAATTAGTGTAATGATCATAATTACTTAGTGCTGGGGACCTTGGCTCATTAGCGTCACACTGACAGTTTGAGAGATTGACAGACAGACAGGCTTAGAGACTGACAGGTTAAGAGACTGACAGATTGACAGTCAGGTAGGGGAAAAAGGCTACAACACTGACAGATTGGGAGGCTGGAAATCAATATCCTCTTCGTTTTTCAGGGAAAACGATGCTGGGAATGTAAACAGTGATCAGGCTTGAATAATATTCAGCTAGTCTTCTTTTAAGGTAATCATGTTAATAAATATTTACTTACATAGCATGAAAACAAGTAAAAGAAGTGATTATTAAGAGAAGCACACACACACACACACAAACACACACACACACACACACACACACACACACACACACACACACACACACACACACACACACACAAAAGATTACAGGAAGATAGTCTTGTTCTATAGGCCAGTTACCATTGAAGATTTAACAGGCAACAAACCGGAAAAGATAATAAGTAATAGATTTATGAGAATTAAACATCGAGATGGAATTAAATTCCTGTGTTAGATCACAGGTAACGCCGACTGGCATGGTAGACACTTGGTACAATCCAAAGTTATATTATAGACTACAGGTCGCCCTATACAAATCTTTATTACGTCTTGAAAAAAAGCTCTATCCAGACTTTACGTCATCTATCACAAAGCGGTGCTATGCACAAAGTGTTTTTTGATCCATACGAAATTCCTGACAGAACAGCAGATAGGATTCAGAAATGGAAAGGTTGTGCCTTAAATACCTTTCAGAGACATATAATAGATTTACAGCAGTCAGATACGAAAGAGAGAAATGGATAGATTGCATATTCCTAACCATAAAAAGGTTTTATATATATATATATATATATATATATATATATATATATACATGTATATATATATATATATGTGTGTGTGTGTGTGTGTGTGTGTGTGTGTTGTGTGTGTGTGTGAGTGTGTGTGTGTGTGTGTGTGGGTTTGTTTGTTTGTGGGTGTTTGTATGTGTGTATATATTGGAACAAATTGTCTTAGCATATTTATATGAAAAATCTGTTTATTTGACAATCCTACCTTAAACACGTTCCTCTGTATTTGGTGCTGAATAACTAGAAATATTCCAATATTGGTGATGCGTACTTGCCAGAACTACGTGTGTTCTAAATGCATAGCAACGGAGGAGAGAGAGAGAGAGAGAGAGAGAGAGAGAGAGAGAGAGAGAGAGAGAGAGAGATGGCAAGTAACATTTGCGCCTGTCAAGCATCTGCTTGACAGTAGGGGATGCAAGATTCTGTATGAGGCACAAGTACACTCACACCTTGAGTATGCTCCACTTTCTTGGTTTACCTGCCCCCTAGCTCTCATCTACGACTGCTTGACAGATTAGAGAACAGAGAAAGACTTCTCATCTCTCGCTTGGACCCATCCTGGATAGATCTGTCATTTCAGCAGAGCCTTCAACACAGGAGGGATGAGGGTGGCCTTACTGGCATGTACAAGGCCAACATTGTCAAAGTACCACACTTGGTTCCACTTCGAGGACAGCGAGAAGCAAGCTTCTATACCACAAGACGGGCAGAAAGCAGCAACTTCACTCTGGCTGTACCATTCTCCAGAACATCACTTCATCTGAGATCATTTATCCCCAGGATGACTCGAGTCTGGAACACATTCGTACAGCATTATGATGTCAACGAGATAAAGTCAGTTGGTCAAATGAAAATGCTTGCCCACAGATGGCTCCGACTTCATCCTGTTCCCTACCTGTATGTTTCATAACAATAAAAATGCTTTCAAATGAGCTGATATAGGTAACAACTTTTAGTTTGTCAATAAAGTTAGTATCCCTTAACTTGTAAATAGCTTGTCAATAAAGCTAGGGATCCTTAACCTGACCTTGTCAAACCCTGTGTAAAAAAAGAGAGAGAGAGAGAGAATCCTCAATTAAACAAAACGTCGAATGACTGTGAAATGGACTATACATCGACTTTAGGGCAATATTGCCGCAATGTTGACTGGGATTTAAGTGGTTATGTAGCGCAAACGAGTCCGTCTGAGGCGTCCACATATCCCCTGTTGAGATAAACAGTTTCGTTGCCAGCCTTTCACACTGGGAAGGGTGGTTGACTCGAGCTATCACTTGTCTTATTTACGGTGAGGGAGATAGGCTGGCCGAGTGATTGGTGCAACTCTACGGTAACTGCCAGCCCTGTTTCAATACTCGCTTATCATGCATTCTCTCCCCCTACCTCACTGTCATGTTTTAATCTCTCTCTCTCTCTCTCTCTCTCTCTCTCTCTCTCTCTCTCTCTCTCTCTCTCTCTCTCTCTCTCTCTCTCTCTCTCTCTCTCTCTCTCTCTCTCTCTCTCTCTCTCTCTCTCTCTCTCTCTCTCTTTCCCTCTCTCTTTTTCTCTTCCTCTTTCCCTCTCTCTCTTTCTCTTCCTGTTTCTCTTTCTCTTTTATCTTTCTCTTTGTGTATCTAGAATATTCATAGATTTGGCAAGTGTGCGTCACAAGTATTGGAACATTTCAGGTTATTCAGCATCACAGAGGAGCGCATTCTAGCCAGTTATGTGAAACAGTATTTTCTTTTGTTTAAAACACACACACACACACACACACACACACACACACACACACACATATATATATATATATATATATATATATATATATATATATATATATATATATATATATATATATATATATATAGAAGTTGCAGAGGTTGGTGGATGAATTTGGTAGGGTGTGTAAAAGAAGAAAATTGAAAGTGAATATAGGAAAGAGTAAGGTGATGAGGATAACAAAAAGATTAGGTGACGAAAGATTGGATATCAGATTGGAGGGAGAGAGTATGGAGGAGGTGAATGTATTCAGATATTTGGGAGTGGACATACCAGCAGATGGGTCTATGAAGGATGAGGTGAATCATAGAATTGATGAGGGAAAAAAGGGTGAGTGGAGCACTTCGGAGTCTGTGGAGACAAAGAACTTTGTCCATGGAAGTAAAGAAGGGAATGTATGAGAGTATATTTATACCAACACTCTTATATGGGTGTGAAGCATGGGTGATGAATGTTGCAACGAGGAGAAGGCTGGAGGCAGTGGAGATGTCATGTCTGATGTCAATGTGTGGTGTGAATATAATGCAGAGTATTCGGAGTTTGGAAATTAGGAGGAGGTGCGGGATTACCAAAACTATTATCCAGAGAGCTGAGGAGGGGTTGTTGAAGTGGTTCGGACATGTAGAGAGAATGGAACGAGACAGTGTATAAATCTGTAGTGGAGGGAAGGCGGGGTAGGGGTCGGCCTAGGAAAGGTTGGAGGGAGGGGTAAAGGAAGTTTTGTGTGCGAGGGCTTGGACTTCCAGCAAGCATGTGTGAGCGTATTTGATAGGAGTGAATGGAAACAAATGGTTTTTAATACTTGACGTGCTGTTGGAGTGTGAGCAAAGTAACATTTATGAAGGATTCAGGAAACCGGCAGGCCGGACTTGAGTCCTGGAGATGCGAAGTACAGTGTCTGCACTCTGAAGGAGGGGTGTTAATGTTGCAGTTTTATAACTGTAGTGTAAAGCACCCCTCTGGCAAGACAGTAATGGACTGAATGATGATGAAAGTTTTTCTTTTTCGGGCCACCCTGCCTTGGTGGGAATCGGCCGATGTGTTAATAAAAATAATATATATATATATATATATATATATATATATATATATATATATATATATATATATATATATATATATATATATATATGGGATTTTTCCCATCTATTTCATTAGTTAGAAGGTTGTAAATGAAGGTATGAAATTATCCAGCTTGGGGCTGGCTATTAACTATCTTCTGTTATTTTCCTTTTGCTATCTGCAAACTGTGAGGCCTACCCCACCCGACCCCAAATGGGGTAGAGTGTGGGGGACCCCGGTGTGTGGTTGGCATCCCTCTTGTATCTCCCAGACAGTCTGAGACTGACGGGTGCCTCCACACTAAAACTCTCGGAAAACTTACCATACTTCTCCTGTTGTTGCCTTTGCAACATTGCACAGCTCCTGATGACGCATTGAGAAGTGTGAAAGTACTTGAGCAAAAGATTTCCTCCACCCGTGGCTTGTTTTGCATTGTTAAGATCGCCTATCTGCGATTATTTTGCATATATATATATATATATATATATATATATATATATATATATATATATATATATATATATATATATATATATATATATATATATATATATATATATATATATATATATTTTTTCTTCGCTTTTCCCTGGTCTCCTTTCCTTTCATCTTTACTCTTCCACCCTACCTCCCTCCCCATCACACAAAAGACCTACGGGGCACTCGAATCACGGCTCCTCCTCACAACAATGGCCAGAGGAACATTAATACTTCCACCCTTCACTGATGATCACCTCAAGCACACCAACGACAGCCTGTTTGTACCCTCCGCAGGGAAAAAATATTTGTTTTCAAGTTTTTCCTCTAAGGTCATTGCTATAATGTTCCTGTTTTGATGGTGTGTTTTTAATGATATTATTTTTTAAGGTTTAATGTACTTTTTCTCATCTCTTTGTAATTATTGATGAATTGTGTATTTGTTTATTTTTCCAATGCCATGAATAAATGAATGAATGAATGTGTGTGTGTGTGTGTGTGTGTGTGTGTGTGTGTGTGTGTGTGTGTGTGTGTCTGTCTGTCTGTCTGTATGTGTACGTGTGTGAATAAATAAATAAATATATATATGTCGTGCCGAATAGGTAAAACTGGTCAATTAGCAAGAAATTTAAAATTAAGTCCTTTCTAAAATTTTCTCTTATACGTTTAAATATATATATATATTTTTAATTTATAGTAATGTAAAAATTAATAATTTTCTACCAAAAAAAAATTAGAAAACTTACCTAACCTTATTAAAACAAGGGAAATTTAATTTTGCCTAATCCAACTAAATATATTTTAGATGAGTTTACAATTATTTAATAATAAACAAAAATGATGAAATACAATTTATAAGGTTCTAAAAATTATTATTTTTTACATTAACATAAATGAAAACTATATATCTTTTAACGTATAAGAGAAAATTTTAGAAAAGAATTAATTTTAAAAGAGTTCTTGCTAACTGGCCATTTATATATATATATATATATATATATATATATATATATATATATATATATATATATATATATATATATATATATATATATACGTGTGTATGTATGCGCATAAAAGAGATACTACAAAATATAGTACTTAGAAAATCATTGCAAGGATGCAACTTAGTGAAGACTCAGTTCTGCAGTAATTTGCACATATAAATTACATATTTTTTATAAAAAAAATAATTTGTTATATCAGTTACGGAAAATAACTTATTAAAATATTTTAGGTAATACAGTCTAAATCGAAAAATATTTTTTTCCAAATCTTTCTAATAAATTTAATTTATTTCCAATATCTAGTTTAAATTAGTTTATGAAATGCTGAAAACGCTATAAATTATCCACTTGAAATCACTTACGTTGGTAGCTCCCAGCTGTCATGGCTGAGAGTATCTGTCAGCGCATTTCCACCGTATAAATAGGTACCTCAACCATGGAATTCTTTTTAAATTAAATTATGTATTTTTTGCCCCACTGGTAGCGCGCCTATATGTGTGAATGATGGGACGTTAAGTGGTACAATGTGTAATTTTGTGTAATTTTATACTCGTATTTTAAGGTAATTACACAGACAATTTATTGATAATATATAAACGGTTGAAGTTACCAAAACGTTTCTGAGAATTATGGGTATAAAAACACAGGTCCTTGGGCTGATGTTACCCTGGTCTCGCGCCTGGACAGCAGTGACGCGTCGGCCCTCGCCTGGCCAGCACTGACGTGTCGGCCCTCGTAATGAATGACGTGAGTGTGTGAGTTGTGCAGCAAATGTGATTGTACCAGAGGAAGTGTGTTCCCTCGTGAATAGTTACATCATAATTATTTTATCGCCATTATTCAAGTGTAAGAGTGGGAATTCTCTCTGTTTTTCTTTTGACCAAGTTATTTTTCCACAGAAGATAGGAGATCGTATTGGTTATTTTTTGTATTAAAATATCTCATTTGATTTTAATTAAAACATGTTTTTCTTACTTAAAAAATCTATTTTCATTTTTATTTATTGGTATGGTTTACATACTCGTTTCCTTCAGGTATCAATTCATTTAGGCCCTCTGGACACTAACATAAATATAAATGATCTAATTGTATGCCTTTGTGTTCATTCAACCATTCCTCTATTGGATCTTTAACATAAATCCGGTATTCTTATTTGATAATTTTTTTATTTAATGGTCTTTCTTCTTAGTCATCAACACATTCAAAAGAAAACAAAGGTTTATTTTTTTATTGGACAATTATTTAGCAAAGTAGTTTAATAGAAACTGAAACGCATTAGCAGAGGTAGATTCTAGTGCAGAACACTGCAATGTGCTCATAATTTTGAACACATAACTAAAATAAAGAACACAACTACTTTTTGATGTGTAAACAACTAATCTAGATTAAAACTACATAAAATCAGCACAAATACTTCCAGTTTTTTAATAAATGTCTACTAGTAAACAGAAATTCTTTAGCAATGTTGGCCAAGCGACGAAATATTCTTAACGCTAAAATTCTTCAATGTATAACACAGGTGTTAAAAAAAAAAAAAAAAAAAAAAGCCCTAGAAAAAAACATAATTTTCAATCTCAGTAAGTTATCTAAATTGAAATTAATTGGCATTTTAGACAAACGCAATCCAAGACGTTCTAAGACCTAAAGAATTTAAATTAGTTAAAAAAATCGGAATTTTATACGTTTAAGAATTAGATTTCGTGACAGATGATGGTGATGCTTAATCATAAGTTCAGTGATCAGGTCATCATTAAAGCACTGTGCTGCTACATGTATACAGAGATATGTATTCATGGCTATGCAACCACTGGCATAGCAGTGACTTCATGGCCGTGGCTAAGGATTCTCTGGTTTACAAGAACAAGGGTCTCCACCCCATTTAAATAAACTAGGTTCACAATTTCTGTATTCTTGAATACACCGAAAAAAATCAGCTCAGCGTTCTCAGGCATCGTCCTGATTCTGAGAAATATTGATTATCAATTGGCTTAAAGCTAATCGACTGTGTAATAATTATTAAGGCCGCATATCACACGTTCACCCCCAGTCAAAAATTCTCAGGTCAGGCATTAATGTAAACTTTCAGTGCGTATATACACTGGGAGATACACACGCAAATATACAAACTTCTCGATGAATATACATTGAAAGATAGACATTTATCGGCTTATATGCACTGAGAGATACACACCATTCCATGCATATTCAATGAGAGATAAATAACTCTCTATGTGTTCACCCTGCCGTAGAACTATCAGCTAAATGTAAAAAAAAAAAAAAAAGAGTACGTATACTTTGATATTATAAACGAATTACAATTGATCTGTATAGTAAAATATCTAAACCATTTTCGTTACAGAGCAATTTATTGGAATAGACGAGGCAAGCCAATTAGCTAATTCTATTACAATCGCCTTGAAAAAAAAGATGAAGTCTTTTTTGTGATCGTGTAATTCCAACTCAATGTTTCTTCTCTTCGTTTTAACAATATAAGATAAAATAATATTAATTTATAATGATATTTATTTAGTGCAACATCCAATAAACTGATACTCATTCAATACAACATCCAATAAACTGATACTCATTTAGTACTACATCTAATAAACTGGAATACATTTATCTCAGTATCCAATAAACTGATTGGCATTTAGCACAAGATCCATAAAACAGATATTCATTGAGCACATTGTCAAAGAAATTAATTTTCATAGAATACATTATCATTAAATCTATAAACATATTCCACATTACCAACTTCGTGAACAGCTTTCTCATTATCAAAATTGAACATATGCTAATGATGGATAAGAGTGGTACATATGTAATTCACTTTCATAAAGTTTATATGTTAGTTTGGTATATTGCAAAATCCTCTTCATCTGTAAATTTTCGTGTTTAAATCATCTTCCTCTGTAAATCTTCGTGTGTAAATTCCTGTCTGTAAATTTTTGAGCATCCATTGACTATGAAATAGAGAAATGTTTATGTGTATATTTATAAATAACACTCCATTGAGAAATGTTCACCACTCAGTAAAAATGAATTTCCAGTAATCAAAGTATTTATTTATTTATTTATTTTTATTATTATTATTATTATTATTATTATTATTATTATTATTATTTTTATTATTATTATTATTATTATTATTATTATTATAGTAGTAGTAGTAGTAGTAGTAGTAGTAGTATTTTTATCAACATAATTAGACTTAGTATTAATAGGAATATCGGAATGCTTAATATTATATTCGTTTGTAGAGGCAGAAATAACATTTACATATCGGGTAATATGTAAGGTTAAGTGCTGGATAATCAAGCAAACTATAAGACCCGTCATTAAGGAGATGATGGTGGTGGTTGTGGTTGTGGTGGTGATGGTTGTGATGGTGGTGGTTGTGGTTGTGGTTGTGGTGGTGGTGGTGATGGTTGTGGTGGTGGTGGTGATGGTTGTGGTTGTGGTGGTGATGGTTGTGGTGGTGGTGGTGGTGGTGATGGTTGTGGTTGTGGTGGTGGTGGTGATGGTTGTGGTTGTGATTGTGGTGGTGGTGGTGGTTTTGTTCGTCAGGAAACCAGGAAAGTAAGTCTTGGTGACGACTCACCCACTGCTGTACAGCTGCTCTGTAGCAGTGACTACACACCCGCTGCTGCACAGCTGCTGTGTAGCAGTGACTACACACCCGCTGCTGCACAGCTGCTGTGTAGCAGTGGCTACGCACCCGCTGCTGTACAGCTGCTGGCTGACCAGTGCTATTTACCTAAGCTAGGTTTTCCAGCCGTGTTTAAAAGCATTGATTACATTTTCGTGTTCCTAATATACCTCTCATAAGGATGGTTGGCTTATTGGGTATAAATCTCAATGACTACACAAGAGGTATTTTAGGACGTATATCACCTACACATCCCCAGTCAGGGATATTTAAATTTCAAATATTGGGATTAAATATATACTAAAGATATACACCCCTCCAAGAATATATATGCAGTACCGTTCATAGTGCATAACCATCAAATGTGACACATAAACAAAACAGAGGCAGCTTCACCATCTCTGAAGTCTTAGCAAGAATCCTCCTGAAAACAGTAAACCCTACCATTCACTATCTGTTTTAGTGGGTTTGAAGCCTATCGGCTACACGTGCGTCATAAAGCTGCATGTAACCTGTTTACCTCAATTCAAGAAAACTTTAATCCCTAAAACTGAGATTAAAGTGAATTCTTAGATTATATACACACTGAAAGATACACATCACTCAGTGTATATCTCCTTGCAAGTCACCAATTCATCCAAAAATATTCGAGTCTCTCTCTTTAGTTTTCGTCAAAGTTATTTTAAAATCTAATGCGATTTACTTAATGGTATTCAGCAGTCTCTGAGAGCCACTGACAGTAATTTATTGACATACATTTACTTATAAAGCATGAATCTATCTTCAGCATCCAACGGAAGGAAAATCACATCCAACTGGTCATGGACCTTGCCGAGGGGGCGTTGACCCCCGGAACACCCTCCAGGTATTCTTCAGGTGAGGCCGTCGCAACCACTCAATTATATTGTGTTCTCACTGCATCTCGCCTCTAATTCTTAATTTTCTAAAGGTAGTCTTCAGAAAACTCAAATAAATATATCCTACCTCTCTCAAAGCTTCCTATAATTCTTCTATAATTGTATTATAATTTCTCCTATAACGTGTATGTGACTCTACGTTACATTACTTTAATGCTCAAACTCGTCTGTCGCTGTCTTACACAGCGATTCTAAATCTCTCTTATAACTCTCCCTATAACTCATCTATAACTAACCTATGACTTCCCTATAACTTTCCCACAACTCTCACTTAATACTCTCCTTTAACTATCCCCACAACTCTATAACTTCCACACCTCTGTAACTCTCAGACGCCCACTATCACCACCACAACAACAGGATAACACCTTCTAACATAGCACCTTTAACACCGGCATACAAACATGTCGCTCTTTCTCTGATAAGTTGAAAAATCACTGCGCGTTTGGTGTTTCTTTTTTGGGGGGACACTAAGCCTTTTATCATCCCCTTCCCTTCCCCTTTCTCCCTCTTGTAGTGGCTACGAGAGAACAGAGCAATCCTCGCTGGGTAATGTTTGCAGGCGTCACGGTCATAACTCTCCTGCCGCCACTAGATGTCATTACACTTCTCGATTCTTGCCCCCGAAAGGCTAGAGTCAGAGTAAACATCACAGGAGCTGTGGTAGTGAGAAGCCTCCACGTACGTATAGCCTCGGGGTTCGAGTTCCGTCCAGTTTTACGTGAATTCACTTACAGTGGTTAATTGTTATTATACCGAGTGCATTTATTCTAACTTTTAAAGGGACAAAAGCTAGATCTATCACTAGGCTGAGAGACAGTCATTTATTGCAATGCCTCAGTCTCTGTCTCTCTCTTAGTAGACAATTAGAAATAAAACACTGGCAGCACTGGGAGCAGAGAATCCTTGTCGTACAATAATTCATCCAAGGCTGAACAATATCAAGTAGCATACACGATAAAGAAGCCCAGCCTTGGGAGAAACGTTGCATCGAAAGGAGTCTCTTCTTCCAGTCTCTCTCTCTCTCTCTCTCTCTCTCTCTCTCTCTCTCTCTCTCTCTCTCTCTCTCTCTCTCTCTCTCTTTTTCTCATATATATATATATATATATATATATATATATATATATATATATATATATATATATATATATATATATATATATATATACTTTATTTCAAGACAAAATACAATGGGAGTAAAACAACATAGATAACTCAGAGCTACATGTCAAATACTTCGTCCAACTCCCGGCAGTGAGCCGCGTGCCCAGAATACTGCAGGCATTTCCCTCTGGATCGCAACACTGAGTCTCTGAAAGAGGAAACTGGTCGCCCTGTGGTCCTTGGTTTCTATGATGAGTTTTCCACCCAGCTCCTTGAGAAACTTTAGAGCACACTTGCCCCATGCTCCATGGGTCTCCGACCCTATTGGGATGAAGTTATAGCAAGAGGGAAGGTCTTCATATTTGCGGGTCTTCTGGGTCTCCCTGTGGCTGGCAGCTCCACCCCTTCGGCTAAGGAGTGTGGCAGGTAGGTGTCTGCCAATGTGGCAGCACAGGTGTAGTCCCAAGCAATCTGCTTACCATCCTTCCAGGGTAGCATGGTGGCTCCATCAGGACGCTTTTGACTTCCATCAGACCTCTGCACTTGGGGTTCCCGTTGAGCTGGGCAACGGGCTGTGGCGAGGCTTCTCTTTATGATGTCATTGACCTCCTCATGTCTAGCATACTTCCCTTCTGATGTGTGACACACTAGACCATGAAGTCCGAATTGGTCAGCCGTCGCCCTGCCGCAAATACACCTATGTTCGGTGAGTATGGGGGCGGCTAGGCGAAGAGCAACACCAATCCGAATGGCCTGTGGGTCGAGTCGAGTCCCCAGAGAGGAATTGGGAACAGCAAGAAGGAAATCTCCTGAGTGTGGTGCCTTCACCGCTAGGAGACGAGCTTTGTCCTTTCCTGAAGCGTTGGTGAGCATTGTGTTGGCAATTTTTCCATGATCGGTTTGTCCCAGTGGGACTGTTTGTGCTCTTTGGGAGGAGCTGGTCTACTGGAGGAGTCTGCCAGGATGTCCCACTGCACTGCTGCTTCAATGAACTTGGGGTCTTGAGCTCCCACCACACCTCTCAAACGTTCAGGGACAATCCTCTTGACTAATCCACTAGAAGCCAAACACGATGACAGAAATGCAGGTAACGCTACCTGCCTTGCTTTGCGCACCCTATACCTCCCAGTCGCACTGGGAGGGTTGCCTGCTCCCATTGCTGATCCTCTAGTGACAGATTCAGTGCCTTCTTGAAGGTTAATCTCAGGTGTGCGTCATACTCGTCAAGTGTTGGGTTGTCAAAAGAGGGTGCGCACCTCAAGAAGTAAGTGAGTCTTGGCATAGTAAGACACCTTGTGAGGAGATACAGGGCATCATGGGCATCAAGATCACTTATTCTCTCCTCCATTCTTTTCAGGTCATTCACTTTGTCCTTGAGGACAGTGTCGATGGCGTGGTGACCCAGCGGTGCTCCCAGGAGGGTACTGTTGGATGGAGTAGTAGTAGTGACTTCTGGGAGGATTGTTTGCACCGCATTGATTATTTCCTGATTTGTTGTGATAATTTCACACTTTGAGGGATTAAGGATGAGTCCTAAGGCTTCTCCCTGTGTCTTCACCCGTTGTAGGTCCTCTAACAAGGACTCCCCAGTACCTGCCAGAGTGCCATCATCCAGGTACCAGATGTTGAGCTCGCTGCATAGGCTGGAAGTTAGTTCTCTTACTGCCAAACAGAAGAGAAGTGGAGCGAGTGGATCACCCTGCTGAACACCCTCAGATGAGGGAATTTCATGTTCCCCAAACAAAAGAGTCGAGGGTTTGCTGTAGCCAGCTGAAATGAAGGGAAAGAGACTGGGGAACCGATCCCGAACGGCTGGCAAGACCACATCTCTCTTCACCATATTAAAGGCATTTCTAAAGTCAAGTTTGACTACGGCCTTGTCTTCTGATAGGTCCCTGATGTAGGCCCTGCCGCATGAGCTGCGGCTTCACTGCCTTGAGAGACCCCAAAGCCCAGTTGGTGTGGCTGGAGAAAACTGGCAGCTTCTATGCGAATGTTTCTTACTGCTGCTTTGGCAACTAGGCGGCGAAGGGTGTTACCAACAGCAATGGGTCTGATTCCCCCATCCTTCTTCTTCAAAGCGCATAATGAGGCTCCAAAAAAGAAAGGTTTAATTTCTTCTGGGATTCGCCCAGCCAGGCAGTTGTTGACAAAAGTTGTTAATTCGGTGAGGAGGATTGATGCAGATGCCCGAGTACTGGATTTACCATCTCTTTGAGGTGTTGTGGTCGAATTCCAGTGTAACCTCCTGCAGATCCTGCTGGAAATGACACTATCGCCTTATACACTTCTGATTCTGGCAAAATTAATTGTTCAGTGATGGGGTCTCCTTCAGGGTTGTTGTTGATGGCTATGGTGTCCCTTGTCGGATGCTTATCTCTTAGTGCTTGAGCTGTGGTCTCATCTTTGGGAGCTACAGTGTCGTCACTTGTAATTATTCTGATTGCTCCCACTGTGTTGCCTTCTTCGATTTTTTTGCTAACATGTGCGCAAATTTTCTCGTTTTCAGTGGAATTTTTCTTTGGTCTACCTCTGTGATTCCTGCGATGGTGGGGCAGAGGGACACAATTATCTGTTCTTGGGTAGTTGCGCACCGACTTGATGACTGAAGTGGTTAGCAGTTTGCCTCGTCGTTCAGGAACTGCAAGACAAACATTGCCAAACAGGAGCAGGTTGCGCCATGCTTTAATGGTGCCTCGGGCTTCTAAATTGGTGGAGCCTCCATTCACCTGCTTAAGAAGGTCTGTGAATTTCCCTGCTGCATATGGGCGAGCTGCTTTAGGAATGTGGGATAGGGTACTGCTAGCAGTGGATTTGAATGCCAGCAGAAGGTTCTCGCAAGAGAGGAGGTTGCCATTGGGATTGACATCTGCCTGTGGAGGCTGTGGGTTGCTCTCTGCTGGGGACCTATGTGATCCTGCACACCCATTGTGTGCACGAATAAGGCCATCCCTGTTGCGTGCTCGAAACTCTCCACACACCTGACATGTGCCTCTTCTTTCATTGTTGGCTGCACCATTTCCCTGGCTTTGTGGCTGGCTGGCTGCATCATCTGCCATACCTCAAACTGTGTGGTAAGCCCGGGGGGCCGTAGGGAAAATGGCACATGACACATACCGAATGTGGTTCATGGTGGTGGTGGGTTGAGCAGAGGGTCTCCCGTCCTTGAGGTGGGCAGTGGGGGGCGAGGGAGGAATGGGGGATGTGTGATAAGGTAGGCCGGCCGGACGCGTCACTATAACAACACTGTATGACCGACACACCGCTATATACCACACATGCTATGCGCATACCGTGCGCATGCTAAACACATGCTATGCAATATACACTATATACACTATACACACTATACACACTATACACGCGGTGAACAAACACTTCATTATCATAACATGAGCACACGCGCGCCTGTTTGAGGAAGGGGAAGGGGGGAAATAGTTTTACCCCTCACCCTCTGCCTCCTTCTCCCCCATTAGGCCTTCCCTCACCCACCCATAGGTGACCGTTATGTTCCCTCACTGACTTCACATGCACAACACTTTTCTTGGTTCTAAAGTGGGAGAGGAGATGTAGAGTCTTGTAGCACTTTCCAACACCAGCTGCAGATATTCACACACCAGCCTGTTGATGATAATCCTGGTAGCAGTTCTTGATTGGACGATATTGTGCCAAAACCACAGAGCAGGATGCCCACAGCCTCTCTCTGGCAGAGGTGCCAGTATATATATTTATATATTTATATATATATATATATATATATATATATATATATATATATATATATATATTTATTATATATATATATATATATAAATATAATATTTCTCATCCTACGACAGGATCAAAGGTTATAAAGGATGTCTGTATTTGATCCCCTACGAGTTGCAAAAGAGAGGGTCGGAGGGTGGGAATCTCTTAGCTATAATATCTGGAAATGAAACTCAGCAGAAATAAAAAAAAAAAACAGACTCCCACTGCTGAATACTGTTCAGCGATACATGAGAATTCTCATTCTCTGTCTCCCTGCCTCTCTGTCTGTCTCTCATTCTCTTGCTCTCTCTCTCTCTCTAGCAACCTGCATTCATGATAAACTAAGATGAGAAATATTTAAAGGTCAGGAGGGACTTCTAGTTAAAGGGACGTACCTGGAAAATTCCCTGTGTGAAGGCGACATTTAGTAATGTAGATTTATGTTCAAGGTGAACTGGAACAACAGTTTCCTTACTGTAATGATGAAGGATCAGGCAGGATGGAAACAAATAAAAAAAATCTGAATTATGGAGGATTTTACTGTACTCAAAATGTTTTGTTTTTATTGAAATGGTTAAAGGAATTCTCTTATACGTTTGAGTTTACGTGCAAAGAGTAACATAGAAAATGGTTTTTCCTAAATTTCCACAGAAAATGGTAATGATAATGTCAAGGACAGGGTTACATATTCTCATTCCTATCACCAATCTCTCTAAGTTTTCATTTTATTCTTTATTAGCATTTCTTTCCACTAATTAACTATTCCGATTATCTACTAAAGTAACTATTTTTCACGCTGAGAGGTGATATCTTTATTCAGCTCACTTCAAAGCCCAGTGTTATCTAAAATATATTAACTTCCCTACTGTAATTAATTTGATTTCTTTATTATACACCTTATAACCATCTGTCTGTTTATATCCTGATGCGTTTATATCCTGATTTTGTCCCCAGGATGCGACCCACAGGTCGCATCCTGGAGACAAAATTAAAGTTATCCGAAAGGGTCTGCATAACCAGGACTTCCTATATAGGATGTCACCTAGGTACTAGGTACTAATAGAAAGGAAGATCGTCGGTTAACACCCTGGTACCTACTGGCTGCTAGGTGAACAGGGACTGTAGGTGTATATATCACATTACACACATACGTGGACGATCACTCCCGGAATCAGTCACAGGTAAACCTCCCAGGTGTTGCTAGTGGTCTTTCGTAGACACTTGAGAGGGTTCATAGATGGAGTGATTGTAGAAGGAAACAACTGTAGACTCTGTTATGGAGGCGTTTAATAGTCATGGAAGAGCCTGTCAAGAAACTCATTGCTATGCCTAGTAGAGTTCTGAGACAGAGGGCTACGGCCTAGCTAGCTGGTTCAAACGGGAGTCACGTGACCAAAGCTTGTTTAGGGAGCCTGCCTATAATGTTGCTAGGGTTTATATATATTATATATATATATATATATATATATATATATATATATATATATATATATATATATATATATATATATGAATATGTATACTGCACAAGTAATACTGTTGACAGACCATTAGCCTACTTAATGATTATTTTCAATTCCTACCCTCATTTTGCTAATGTCAATAGCTAGCCTTTATTCCTTCCAACCTGGCTAAAATCATCACAAACACAACCCAATAAACAGTTTTTCTCTGAAATAATTATAGGTGTGCTAGACAGCTCTTGTTACCCTGATTCCGGAACCCATTTAGGTTTTTCTCCAGCAATATTATTCTTTTGAGTGATACCGATCAAACATGAAAAATAATTACCTTAATTTAAGTGGACTAAGCACTTGGACTAATTGTACTAGAAGAAAAACAAAAATAGACCAGAAATTATCGTCCCAAAAACTAATTAGCCAGTCTTGAGTGCGGAAAATAAATGAGTAAAAAATAAATAGTAGTTGATGATAAATGATGTGATTAATTTTTTATATTTTCTTATGACTTTTTTTTATCAGATATATGTCTTGTTATGATTAACAATTCTTAAACGGGCAGCATTATTTACAAATATTATCTCTCAGTCCACCGCAGGATTAGCACGTGTTAATTTGATGCAGAGTGTGCAGGTTCGAATCCTGCTGTGGACTGAGAGATAGTGTGTAGATGTCTTATTTTACGTATGTTTTATTCTTCTGTCTTTGGAGTAATTTCAGGCGACTTTCATAAACGTTCATCATTATGCCTAAAAAGTGTAAAATATCCCCGACACATATCCTATCACATGTGTTGTTCATTGATAACTAAATCGCAAAAGACAATGGATCTTAAGAACATAAGAAAGGAGGAGCACTGCAGCAGGCCTACTGGTCCATATTTGACAAGTCCATGTTGAACACAAACCCATTAACAAAGATATTCGATGTTAGGAAAACTGAAAGAAGGGAATCTCTGTGGGGACCCAAATCGGGGATGTTCTCCATGATGAAGGCTTTATAGACTGCCAGCGTCTTACAATTAAATACAGGCAAGCTTTTTGCGAGGATGTGTGGAAATTTCTTGTGTAATAGCAGGCCTTTCGCATACAAAGATAGAGTCGAAAAACTGCTCTATGCATTTTAGTAAAAAATGAGCCGTCGCATGTCATAGAAAAAAATATTTTTGGCACTCGTATTTATGTTTTATCCCTGAAAACCTTAGCGAGGTGAGTGATAAGTAGCAAAAAACGTTTCCATCAGGTTAATAGAGAATCACAACCCTGGTGTCTGGAACTTAGTATACTGTCGGACTATTGTTAAATGCTATACAGCGACAAATCAGACGGAGTTTAACCAAGCGAATGGTGTGTGTAAAAAAAAATTGGAGAAGTAATGAAAAACGAATAATGTTGTAACGCTAACTAGCCAAAAGTATGATTATTACCTAAACTATGTTGAAAATAAAACTGATTAAATTTCGATAATTAGACGAACTGTGCTATGAGAAGATCGCAAACAGAATTCGAATTGCTTACTTTTTCTCTCATCAATGAGAGAAAAAGTAAGCAATTATTGGTTAGTGCATTCTACCTATTATTATGCACTCATGGGCAATCGCTAAACGAGTATGGGTCACATAGCGACTCGAGATGGGAGGCAATCAGGTTTTCTGCAAGAAAAGTGAGAGTAAGAATCAAAGAGTAGAGTATTTATACTGGTATTTCCGCAGGTCCTGAAGAAACATTCCATTCTTTTACTCAGCCGAGTTTACCGTCTAAGAGATGTTATTCCATTTCAGTTTCTAAGAAAGTCCAGCTCTTTCCAAGGTATGACACCACCCTCGGAATGAGACCCACATCAGTCAGTAGCACCCAGGTGCCTATTTACTGCTAGGTGAACTGAAGCCACAGTTTATTAGAATCGAGCCTAATGTTTGACTGAGTCGAGCGATCGGTAATTGACCTATAGGTCACTTCAGTCTTGGGAGCCATTCAAAGTCGAAGCTAGTTGTCCCAGTGGCTAACCCGACGGTCTGGAGTTTTGAGACTCTCTGATCGCGGGTTCTAACCCCACCCGTGGTATAGTTTGTTTGCAATCGTGTCATTACGGTTTCGTGAGTCATTCAAAGTTGTGTTGTCAGATTAGCAGCTGTGAAGTTCTTTGGCCAGGTGATAACTTACTGCTCATCTGAGAGAAGACTGACTTCTTTCATTGTTTCTTTACTTAGAGACAGGCAAATGAGTACACAGATAACGAGACATTTATAAAGACAGGAAAACAAACCGTGTGAAAAGAAAGAGATGATCTTATAGCCAGAAAGACGACCAAGAAGTAAAAATCGGACAACTCCTGTGCGTCCGAGCGCGCACACACACATAGTGAAGTGGCGGAGCCAGGAGCTTTGAATCGACCCCTGCAACCACAATTAGGTGAGTACACACACACACACACACACACATATTCACAGACCAAGTGTCTTTCGACAAGTGGCTTTGACAACCGGTAACTTACATTTCTCTCTCTCTCTCTCTCTCTCTCTCTCTCTCTCTCTCTCTCTCTCTCTCTCTCTCTCTTTATCTCTCTATCTATTTATCTATGTATGTTTCTATCTATCTATTCCTCTCATGCAAATCCCGCTGACTACCTGCCTAAACCAGAAAATCATAGCCAGACAGTGCCAAGCGCTTTCCAGATTTATCGAACCCATTTCAGGTTGTGACCGTGTCTTCGCCTCCTCTCACAGAAGCAGTTAACAACTGCCGCCAATCTCGCTGCCTACTGGGGCAACAAACCCACGAGCGAGTATGAGAAAACATGTGTATCTTCATATTTAGACGTTGTAGAGCAGTCCGAAGTGTATTCAGACATATCTGAAATTCAAGTCTTTATCCTAGACAATGTCTCGCACATTACTGGGCTGTTCTTAACAGTGTTCAGTTGTTCCCTTCATGGAGGGAGGGAACCTTCGTTAAGGTGAACAGCTCTTGATGCGAAGATTTTGGAGCCATACATTCCTTTCTTGGATCAAACCTGATTGCTTCCCATTCTTTAGGAGCAGTATGATTCCCACCACTGTATCCCATCTCCTTGATAATGATGATAATAATAATAACAATAATAATAATAATAATAATAATAATAATAATAATAATAATAATAATAATAATAATAAGAAGAAGAAGAAGAAGAAGAAGAAAAAGAAACTGTGGCAAAAAAATTACGTAGGTATATAAATTATTTCAAGCAGCAAAATACCTTTGGGATCAAACGATGCTCTATATTTATGGAAGCGGAGTCAACAGTGTTGAGACGTGGATTTATAAAATACAGATTCTTCCTCAGCGTTTATTTTATACGAATATCCCGGGGTACTTAAATATCCCTTACGGTGCAAAAGAAATCTTTGTTGATGTTTAAGTCCTTGTAGGTTCAGTAACAAGTTACAACAGTTGTGACTTGATGTTGGCTCAGAAGCGACTGAAACCTTGTGTAGAATTTGCTCTCATAAGCATGTGGTATTTGTGAATTGTTCCAGCCACAGCATTGTGACTTTTGGTGAATTGTTCCAGCCACGGTATTGTGACTTTTGGTGAATTGTTCCATCCACGGTAATGTGACTTTTGGTGAATTGTTCCAGCCACGGTATTGTGACTTTTGGTGAATTGTTCCAGCCACGGTATTGTGACTTTTGGTGAATTGTTCCAGCCACGGTATTGTGACTTTGGTGAATTGTTCCAGCCACGGTATTGTGACTTTTGGTGAATTGTTCCAGCCACGGCATTGTGACTTTTGGTGATTTGTTCCTGCACGGTATTGTGACTTTTGGTGAATTGTTCCAGCCACGGTATTGTGGATTAATTGTGATCTTTTCCAGCCATGGTATTGTGGGTTAGATGTGAATTGTTTCAGCCACGTCATTGTGACTTTTAGTGAATTGTTCCAGCCACGATATTGTGGGATATTTGTGACTTTTAACCACGGTATTGTGGGTTAGATGTGAACTGTTCCAGCCACGGCATTGTGACTTTTGGAAAATGGTTCAAGCCAGATTATAGTGGGTTATTTGTAACTTTTTCAGCCATGGTTAGACGTGAATATTTCCAGCCAGGTTATTGTGGGTTATTTGTGACATTATTCAGCCACGGTATTAAGGGTTATTTGTGAACCGCTTCAGTTACGGTATTGAGATTTTTGTTCTTCATCTGGTATTGTTCTCAGCTAATTATTATAGTAAGATCTTCCAGATATTTATTTCTCTGAATAAATATAAACGTTTCCTTTCGTTATAGTAAAATATTGTGTATGTAACTGTAATAAAGATGATGAGAAGTACAAAGATAAATAAAGTAGCTTACAACCGAAAGAACTTGGGTTCAATTTACAGGCAGTATGAGCACATCTTATACCTGTTCTCCTGGTTAGTTTGCAGTAAATAGATACCTAGGTGTTAGTCGTTGAGGCGAGTAGAGAGAAAAGATTTGTAGGATCTGGTCTGTAATGTCTGATCGGTAGGGTCGAGTATGTAGAGTTGGTTCTGAAGGATCTGTTCTGCAGGGCTCAATTTACATGGTTCGGTCTGTGAGGTCTAATCTGGGAGGTATCTTTGGGAGGTCACTCTAGACCCTGCGTGAATCCACTACCGTTCACCCTACAAATTCCTGTACCTAACCCCATCAACACCTCTCTCGGTAACTCCTCCAACTGCTCGTCCCCACCCTTCGTTGCCAACGCATTAATTATAAAAAAAGAAAAGACAATGGCAGAAACGCTCATCATACGTAAACATATATGCTGGATGGTTGGACTTGTTTAAATATCCGATGCGTCTTAACATGTGGACTGGTCCTAGCCTTCGTCTAACATGCCTCTAAAATACTTAAGAAAGTCCAGCTCACTTTACAATTACTTAACATAGGACAAAATGCAAGTGTCATATAATAAAATTGTGTTAACTATTAACAAATAATATTTACATTAACAATCACAGTTCCGAAGTATCAATTTCCAGAGGCGAGTATTTATAGAGGATCAGAAACTGCTGAGAGTGTTTCAGGTGCAGCAATATAATTTCTAGCATAGAGAACACACGCAAGGTTTATTCACCGAGAGATGTATATGTTTCTTCCTGTATATATTGTTTACATACAAGGAGTTTACTTTAATCTCTATTTTTGGAATTAAAGTATCCTTGACTGGTTGTGTCCAGGTGACTGCAGCCTTGATGACCCCGGTGCAGCCTTGATGACCCCGGTGCAGCCTTGATGACCCCGGTGCAGCAGATGAGTTGTAATCCTGATCAACCAATACACACAAAACATTTACACCGAGAGGAGTATACTATATCTCTCTCACTGTATGAACACTAAGAGATTCCTTAAATCCCTAATTTGGGGATTTGATAGTCATGAATGTTGGTGTATAGGAGTGTTGTTGTTGCTGCTGGCTAATGAGATTACTGGCAAAATTGGGAGAGTGAAAGGAACGGTGGGGTAAAGCAGTGACGCAAGGGTCGACATGAAGAGATACTGACGCAAGGTTGTGGATCGACATGAAGAGATACTGACGCAAGGTTGAGGGTCGACATGAAGAGATACTGACGCAAGGATGTGGATCGACATGAAGAGATACTGACGCAAGGTTGAGGGTTGACATGAAGAGATACTGACGCAAGCATTGTAGGCTCGAACCTCCGTCCGCTACTCTACTGATTAACGATAGAAATTAGGCAAAGATTAAAGCGAGAAAAAACAAAGAATAAAAATTCCTTCGGAATATTAACCACATTTAACTAGTTTGGTTCTGCTGAAGAAGGGTTCTTGGTTCAAGGCACTGGAGCTACTTTTCCCTTCTTAGCATCAAGCCCGATTTCATTTTGTTTCCCAGGCAGTGTATAGCAATAACAGCAACAACAACAGCAACGACAGCAAAAACAATATCAGCAACAGTAAAACAGCAACTACAACATCAGCAGCTGCAACAACAACAATAATAACAACAACAACACAGCAACAACAACAACATCAGCGACACCAACAACAGCAGCAACTGCAACAACAGCAACGACGCCAACAACAGTAACTACAACAACAACAACAACAATAATATAAATCCAGGTGAGTAGTCCCTGCAAAAGGGTAAAACTGTCTCTCCTGTGGTTGAAATATCCTCACAGGCACAACATCCTCGTCACCACATACTTACAAGACTTTTTTTATCAAAACATCTTAAAATTACTCCAGAGTAAGAAATGTGTCGCCTCAAAAATGAGAAAATTCCTGCTACCTTAATAAATTGTAGAGTCTTAGGTGATATCGTGTCTAGTGTAACGGCAATTTTGCGGCAGTTCTCTTTCTCAAGGAAAAGATGAAAATGGAGATGAAGAAAGAAGATGATGGTGAAAAGGAAAAAAGATAGTTTATACTACTACTACTACTGCTTTTGCTACTACTTGCACTACTACTTATTGGTGTTACTGCTACTGTATGTACTACTCTTACTACTACTTCCACTAATGCTATTACATCTACTACTTCTACTACTATTATTATTATATCTACTACTTCTACTACTATTATTATTATATCTACTACTGTTACTTCTACTACTTCTACTAGTACTGCTTCAGCTACTACTACTATTATTACATCCATTACTATTACTACTATAACTACATATATTACTGCTACATCCACCTAAACGACCACGGGCAAGGTACCATTTCCACATATACAGTCATACATAACGCTGGCATTAACACTAGAATTGACTTTATGCCATAATTCCCGGAAAACCCACAAAGGTGCTTGACGGACCCACAACAGTGAGTTCTGGGGAAGACTGTAATTTCTCCCCATCCGATAGATGTATTTTCTTCCCATCCTGTAAGTATATTTTCTCCCAAATCGATAGATATGTTTTTCACCCGCCTGAGAGATATATTTTCTCCTCACCCGATACATTATTTTTCCTCATCTCTGGAGAAATATTTTTGTATATTCAAGAATCCTTTCAGTGTGGGTTTGTGGTACAGAATTAATATAAAATAGTGTGTGTGTGTGTGTGTGTGTGTGTGTGTGTGTGTACTCACCTAGTTGTACTCACCTAGTTGTGGTTGCAGGGGTCGAGTCACAGCTCCTGGCCCCGCCTCTTCACTGGCCGCTACTGGGTCACTCTCCCTGCGCCATGAGGTTTATCATACCTCTTCTTAAAGCTATGTATGGAGCCTGCCTCCACTACATCACTTCCTAAACTATTCCACTTTCCGACCACTCTGTGACTGAAGAAATACATACTTCCTAACATCCCTGTGATTCATCTGAGTCTTCAACTTCCAACTGTATCCCCTTGTTGCTGTGTCCCATCTCTGGAACATTCTGTCTCTGTCCACTTTGTCAATTCCTCTCAGTATCTTATATGTTGTTATCATGTCCCCTCTATCTCTCCTGTCCTCCAGTGTCGTCAGGTCGATTTCCCTTAACCTCTCCTCGTAGGACATACCCCTTAGCTCCGGGACTAGTCTTGTTGCAAACCTTTGCACTTTCTCGAGCTTCTTCACGTGCTTGGCAAGGTGTGGGTTCCAAACTGGTGCTGCATACTCCAGTATGGGCCTAACGTACACAGTGTACAGGGTTCTGAACGATTCCTTATTAAGATGTCGGAATGCTGTTCTTAGGTTTGCTAGGCGCCCATATGATGCAGCAGTTATTTGGTTGATGTGTGCCTCAGGAGATGTACCTGGTGTTATACTCACCCCAAGGTCTTTTTCCTTGATTGAGGTTTGCCGTCTCTGGCCCCCTAGGCTGTACTCCGTCTGCGGTCTTCTTTGCCCTTCCCCAATCTTCATGAATTTGCACTTGGTGGGGTTGAACTCCAGGAGCCAATTTCTAGACCAGGCTTCCAGCCTGTCCAGATCCCTTTGTAGTTCTGCCTGGTCCTCATCCGACTGAATTCTTCTCATCAACTTCACATCATCTGCAAACAGGGACACTTCAGAGTCTATTCCTTCCGTCATGTCGTTCACAAATACCAGAAACAGCACTGGTCCCAGGACTGTGTGTGTGTGTGTACTCACCTATTTGTACTCACCTATTTGTGGTTGCAGGGTCGAGTAATGGCTCCTGGTCCCGCCTTTCGCTGGTAGGTCCTTTCTCTCCCTTCTCCAAGAGTTTTATCGTATCTCCGTGTGTGTGTATGTGAGGGGGTGAGTTTGATAGGTACCTGTGCACCATTTACTACTTATAAGATTATTTTGCAATCTTGTTGCAATGCTGACAAAAATTCTATCTTTATCGTTGCACAAGTTCCTTTTATTACAAAGAGAGAGAAAAAGAGAGAGAGAGAGAGAGAGAGAGAGAGAGAGAGAGAGAGAGAGAGAGAGAGAGAGAAAAGAGAGAAAGAGAAAAGAGAAAAAAATTTTAAAACAGGGTACACAAAAGCTTTCATTTTTACAACGTTGAATTTACTGGTTTTAAAGCAGTTAGCCTTTTTCAGCTTATTTACAGGCTAAGAACTGTTATCGTATCTCAGCTCATTTCAAAGCCCAGCTCTATCCTAGATATACTAACACCCTTCCCTTGGATGCGACCCATAGCAGGTACCTAATTATTAATACGTGATTTTTTTTATTTACAAATCGGCCGTCTCCCACCAAGGCAGGGTGGCCCGATAAAGAAGAAACACTTTCATCATCATTCACTCCATCAGTGGGAACAAATATTAAATTAACAAGGGCAACAAAGGTGAGGAAACATATCCAACGTTTCGTCTAGTCCCGAAATCGAATATAGAGCTACCACTTGAGCCACATGGGTTTTGTATTTTTGTCTTCGCCTGTGTCTGGCTTACCTAACTATCTTTGAAGTGGAATGGATACAGAAGGAAGGTGAATAGAAATATTTTATTACCGATCTGGCAGTATTTTATTTATTAAGACGTGACACACAAGGCTGAGGGACTGATTACCTCAACTTCTACTGTCTCCAGTTTAACACTGATTACCTCATCTTCTTGTGTCTTCGATTAATAAACTCTGATGAATAATCTGTTTACAACACATCTGCTAAACTGTGTGAAGAAAAAGCAGACTTGTTTCTTTATTTGATGTCACATGTGACTCTTGACCTAAGCTTGACACTCTGACTTCTGATGGGTTTCGTTCCTCTGACCTTATTGAAACAATAAATACAATTATTTATATAAAGAAATTATGCCAGAAGCATGAAGTGGTATTATTTTAGGGGAACGAAAAAATTCTTGAAAAATATCAAAATGAGATTTCAGAATCCAATATTTTATATGGGGGGGGAGAGAGAGAGAGAGGGAAGGGGAGAGAGAGAGAGAGAGAGAGAGAGAGAGAGAGAGAGAGAGAGTAAGAGTAAGATTAGCGTACGAGAGGTAATAACTAACTCCTCCTTAGAGTTAGGAGAGCGTGAAATATACCTGGGAAGCAGAGGTTGATGATAGCATTCAAGCGACTCCACTGCATGTGAAAACAGCCTGGGCCCCTGGGTATGGGGAACACATCTAGCTTCGGCTAGCGCCCATACTTATCTGGGGTCTGGGTTTCCCTTTAAAAATACGGGGGATTGATACAAATTAGCAGGTTCGAGTCCTGCTGTGGACGTAGAGACAATGTATATATATATATATATATATATATATATATATATATATATATATATATATATATATTAGTTTTTGAAGGTTCATATTGTATCTGTTTAAAGGCATGTGCGTGTTGTTTGGGTAAACATTAATGAAGAGTTTTTTTTTGGTTTGTATGTACGTGTGCTGTGTTTATGCACTTTTGAGTAAGTGCCATTGTGATGAAAATATTCGTATCTGATATTTGGCCCATGTTTTTTTGGCATGGCTTGCGGTATATGTTCGCCTTTGCGTGTTTATGTGAGTATTCATGTAGTAATTGTGTGGTTGCGTGAGATTTTGTGGTATATATTTAGGAACCTTTATGTAATTTTTCCCCAGAGATAGTATTCCCTTCGCAGGGGCGGAAATACCACAGGCTGTAATTCTAGTCGGGACGTAAAACAGAAACGTGAACGGAAAGTTGTAACATGAGAAAGGGGAGGTGATTTTGGTGGTTAAATTTCCCGGGAAATAATTGCGCCTGGGTGGTATCTTTCCTGGAGTAAGGGCCAGACCCTGCTCGGGGCAGGTGCAAATTGAACACACACCCAGGCAGGGAAATTAATTACGAAGGAGCATTGGGGTGGCTTCAAGGAAGTCTGTGGTGGGATCAACCAGAGTTTGTGCTGTAGTTTCAGTCTTTTGTGTGTGTGTGTGTGTTTTTTTTTGTGTGTGTGTGGGGGGTGTGTGGGTGTGTGTGTGTGTGTGTGTGTGTGTGTGTGTGTGTGTGTGTGTGTGTGTGAAGAAAAATCACAATGAAAAGGGACAGTAAATTTAAAAAAACATTAAAAAAAAATTAAAGGTTTCCTTTTTTTTTTTTCTCAGGGGTTTTTTACACACCACCCAACACAAAACACACACAAACACACACACACAAAAATTTCCCCCCCCAAAAAAATGAAACTATGTATCCGTATCATTCTGTATATTTATGGGAGATCAAGATCGGTGTCTGAATTTGGGTAAGAAGGTAATCAGGTTTGATTTAGGAAAGGAAGGTAGTTTCTTTCCCTTTTTTAAAAAGCCTTCACCTACGTCCACGTAAGCTCATTTTTTAAGATATTTATCAACATAAAACTTGAGCAAAATTACCATTTACACAAGCGTAAATCACTATTTACTGTTAACTAGTTGTTAGAGTCGCTGTGATGGTTATGATAGAGTTTTGATTTTAGGGGATTATACGACTGCGAAGTCGGTGCGATTGTATATATATCTTAGTGTATATACCAATTATACCCAGAGATTTTATACATGTATTCTTATCTGGGATGTGAAAAATATCGCCCCCAGTATCGGTGGGTATCGGTTTTTTTTATGGTATAGATGGAAAATTACCGATACAAAATAAATATCACACATATGCTTAAAAATAGAAAATTAGCTCTCTGCTCACGATTGTAGAATATACATTCACTCACACACGAACACCGAAAAAAACTTCAACTAGTTATCGGTGACTATTCTAGGAGACTGAAGCCCACACGTCGCAGATCTGAGGGACAACCACCTAAAACCTGACTTCAGGACTGTTGAACTAATCACATCATCTTTTTTCTCCCTCCATTCTCCATATTAAGTCACCGCTATAATCGACTGTAAACCCATAGGAGCGAAACGTTTCGGGGGGGAAATTTTAACTGCTGCACGTATTCTCCCGTCTTTTAGTTTTGTTTATTATAACGAAGTTGAAAAAAAAACTAATGAAGAAAATCATAATGGTGTAACAGAGATTGATGAATTTGAGTTTGATGTATATTTGAAGAAATTGGCCAGTCTTCCCATCAATGGTACGTCACACAAGAATCGCCTGGGGCCTTTTTTCCCAAAACAAAAAAAGTGGCATAAAAAATCAGATGCACTGGTATTTGTTACCACAAACATAAAAAAAAGACATAGACAAATACGGCAATGGCGTTAATGCCTTAATAAATTCATTAGAATAGTAAAAAAAATATAACATTTCTTCTAGCCAGTATTATCTGAATTCCCCCTCGGGAGGCCTGGTCAGGACTGGGGAGGGCATTGACCCCAACACTCAGGTAAACTTTTCAGTAGAGAGTGAAAATTTTTCCCCACTGGAGGAACATTTATTCCTCCTCGTCAGAAAATGGGTAGATGTTTATGTTCCTCAAATTCGGTTAGAATTTCAGCTATTAGAGTAATGTATGGGGATATTGGAAAAAGAGTATGATGAGGGGAACATTTTCCTGGTAGGGTTATTGAAGCAAAAAACCCTTTGGGAAAACTTCAAATATAGGTTAGATAAATACATGAGTGAGGGGGTTGGATTTGAGTGTGACTTGCACTTGAGTTATTAAGGTTCCCCCAGTTTATTTTTGGGGAAAATTTATAATGAGTTGGTGAGTATTTTGTAGTGGGTTTGGGTGTGAAAGGACCCCCCAAGTATGGGCCAGTAGGCCCATACTTGAAAAAACCCCCCTTTTGTTCTTATATGGTTTGTTTTTTTTAAATTTTAGGTATTATGTCTTTTTTAATTTTGCGGTATGTTCCTCTAAAATTAAAAAAATAAACTATATAATGAAATGTATCAGGGGAAATTAATTTTAAAAAGGAGATTGATGTTTGTTTGAACTAATTTTAGATTTATTAATATCCCCCTTTTTAATGTACCCTTTTTTATTTTTTTTTTTAAAATTTAAAAAAAGTATTATGAGAGTGTCGGGGGCCTAGTTACACATTTATCATAATGAAAATTATTCAGACTTTTTTTTTTAAAATTATTTCGGTTTAATCTTTATAACATTCCCCAAAACGAAAATAGATTCAGAAATTTGAAGTTTTCTTTTCTTTTAAATTTTAAGCCTACGGGGGGCCTGTAATGTGTAAACATTTTTTTCAGAGAAATTAGGTATTTTAATTTAACCTTCCTGGGGTTTTTAATTGTTTTAAATAAGCATTCCATTATATACTGAACATAGTTATCATAATTTTAAAAAAAAAAAAATATTAGTAAAGTATCGGTATCGGTCTAAAAAAAATGCGTCTATATTGGCAAATAATTTGGTATCATCTCACCCCTATTTGGTATTGTATTTTTTTTTTTCGGGTGATGGTGATATACGGCTTTAATTGTCATTGCTAATAAACCAACTTCTATAAGCATAAAACACATTTCGCTCAGTGTAAAGTTATATCAATATGGCTAGAACCTGGCGAAAAAAATGTCCCAATAAAAGCTTGTTCTGCCTATTGTCTGTTCATCTCACTTGTGGGCATTACCCACAGGTCATTTTATCCTACGTAACTACTGTCAAATATCCGCCAGCGGTGCGTTTGGTAAATCATTCGTGGGACCAGGTAATTTGCTGTTCGGGCGATGTTTGTCACGTTCAGTCAATAGCTTTCCCATTATGAACACGCTGGTTTGTTTGCCTCCTTTTTTTGGTTTTTTTCCGGAGGTGGGCGGTTCGTTGCTCAACTATCGGAGCACACTCGAACTCGGTTATTGGGGGAGGTCAGGCACACTCAGTATTTGTGCATTTTCTGTTTCCCTTTAGAACACTGTGTTTATTTTCAGAACACGTAACACTCTCTTGAGCTG
>WNWK01001496.1:235000-275000 GCA_009830355.1 Cherax destructor | reverse complement strand
ATCTGATATAAAATCAGAGAAATGTTTTTGGGTCTGCCCAAATGAATTTGAGAAGGTTTGTTTCAGTGTTATTCTGTTATGTTCTTGTGTAGTATTAGCAGCAGAGACTATGTGATGGCAGGGTTTACTGTTTTGAGGAGGATTTTTGCTAATACTTCAGAGATGATGAAGCTCATTTACGTCTGCAGAAATTAGGCTCTCTGATCACTAGTTGGGCATCACTGAATTTCATGAGGTTTTTGGTGGAATTCCGGTGTTGTACGCAGGCGTTGTTCAAGTTGTCAATCCTACATGCATTAATGTGTTCATTGAGGCGTGTTTCGAGGTTCCTTGCTGTTTCATCTACATATATCTTGTCACAGCCTCCATTGTGTATACTCCTGCATTGACTGGTTCATTGTGGTTCGATTTTGTCCTGGTTAGATCCCTTATGGAAGTGCTGGATGCGATGGTGACTCGAGTGTTAGCTTGTGCGAGTACCTTGGAAACGTTCACTGCCACCTGGCTGTTGGGAAGGATTATAACTTTGTTAGGAATGGTGATGGTGTGTGGAGAATTGACGATTTTAAGAGATTTTTTCTTTCAGTCTTTGATGAAAACGGAAGGAAAATGTAGATCAGTGAAGGTTTGGTGTATGTACATTCCTCGTCAAGAAACTCACGACTATAAATTCGATATTAAGCTCTTAGGAAAAATCCGACGATGATGCCTCTTTTGGTTTTAGTATCTTGACTGAAATAGAAGTGAGATCATTTTTGTTGGTAGGTTTCCGGTAAACCTGAAATCTTGGATTATCAACTTTGTGAATGAGGACGTCTACCATTATTAATACAGATATTAAAATGCTAGTCGACACCCAGGTACCTATTTATTGCTAGGTGACATTCCCTTGACTCATTTGTGCTATTAACATCCTACAGTACACGTGTAAGAGGCACAATACTCGTATCAGGTACAGCACAATACTAGTGAGAGGTACAACACAACACTAATAAGAGGTACAACACTAGTGAGAGGTACAACACAACACTAATAAAAGATACAACACTAGTGAGAGGTACAACACAACACTAATAAGAGGCACAACACTAGTGAGAGGTACAACACAACACTAGTGAGAGGTACAACACAACACTAGTGAGAGGTACAACACAACACTAGTGAGAGGTACAACACAACACTAGTGAGAGGTACAACACAACACTAGTGAGAGGTACAACACAACACTAGTGAGAGGTACAGCACAACACTTGTGAGAGGTACAACACAACACTAATAAGAGGCACAACACTAGTGAGAGGTACAACACAACACTTGTGAGAGGTACAACACAACACTAGTGAGAGGTACAACACAACACTAGTGAGAGGTACAACACTAGTGAGAGGTACAACACAACACTAATAAGAGGTACAACACTAGTGAGAGGTACAGCACAACACTAGTGAGAGGTACAATACAACATTAGTTAGAGGTACAACACAACACTAGTGAGAGGTACAACACAACACTAGTGAGAGGTACAACATAACACTAATAAGAGGTACAACACTAGTGAGAGGTACAACACTAGTGAGAGGTACAACACAACACTAGTGAGAGGTACAACACAACACTAGTGAGAGGTACAACACAAGATTAGTTAGAGGTACAACACAACACTAGTGAGAGGTACAACACAACACTAGTGAGAGGTACAACACAACACTAGTGAGATGTACAACACAACACTAGTGAGAGGTACAACACAACACTAGTGAGAGGTACAACACAACACTAGTGAGAGGTACAACACAACACTAGTGAGAGGTACAACACAACACTAGTGAGAGGTACAACACAACACTAGTGAGAGGTACAACACAACACTAGTGAGAGGTACAACACAACACTAGTGAGAGGTACAACACAACACTAGTGATAGGTACAACACAACACTAGTTAGAGGTACAACACAACACTAGTGAGAGGTACAACACAACACTAGTGAGAGGTACAACACAACACTAATAAGATGTACAACACTAGTGAGAGGTACAGCACAACACTAGTGAGAGGTACAACACAACATTAGTGAGAGGTACAACACAACACTAGTGAGAGGTACAACACAACACTAGTGAGAGGTACAACACAACACTAGTGAGAGGTACAACACAACACTAGTGAGAGGTACAACACAACACTAGTGAGAGGTACAACACAACACTAGTGAGAGGTACAACACAACACTAGTGAGAGGTACAACACAACACTAGTGAGAGGTACAACACAACACTAGTGAGAGGTACAACACAACACTAGTGAGAGGTACAACACAACACTAGTGAGAGGTACAACACAACTCTAGTGAGGTACAACACAACACTAATGAGAGGTACAACACAACCTAGTAAGAGGTACAACTACTCCGTTAAGGAAAACTGGAGGAAATAATAGCTAGGACTGAGTATATTACAAACTCCAATCACACAATAGAGCGGAAAAGTAATGTGAAGGACCTGGGTGTGGTAATGTCCGAAGACCTCACCTTCAAGGACCACAACAATTCCACTATTACATCTGCGAGGAAACTGATAGGATGGATAATGAGAACATTCAAGACAAGAGATGCCAAGCCAATGATGATCCTTTTTAAATCACTTGTTCTCTCTAGGCTAGAATACTGTTGTACATTAACATCCCCATTCAAGGCAGGTGAAATTGTAGATCTATAGAATGTACAGAGAACCTTTGTGCACGTATAAGTTCCATCAAACACCTTAACTACTGGGAACGCCTGGAAGCACTAGACTTTTATTCACTGGAGCGCAGGCGAGAGAGATATATCATAATCTACACCTGGAAGATTCTGGAGGGACTGGTCCCTAATCTGCACACAGAAATCACTCCATACGAAAGCAAAGGACTTGGCAGACGGTGCAACGTACCCCCTGTGAAAAGTAGGGGCGCCACTGGTACACTAAGAGAAAACACAATAAGTGTCCGGGGCCCAAGACTGTTCAACAGCCTCCCACCAGCCATTAGGGGCATTACCAGTAGACCTCTGGTTGCCTTCAAGAGGGAGCTGGACAGATACCTAAAGTCAGTGCCAGATCAGCCGGGCTGTGGTTCGTACGTTGGACTACGTGCAGCCAGCAGTAACAGACTCGTTGATCAGGCCCTGATCCACCGGGAGGCCTGGTCATAGACCGGGCCGCGGGGACGTCGATCCCCGGAATGCCCTCCAGGTAGACTCCAGGTAGAGGTACAACACAACACTAGTGAGAGGTACAACACAACACTAATAAGATGTACAACACAACAAGGAATAATAAACAAGTGAAGAGCGGCAATAACTTCGTGACTCCCATTCTACTGCTCTTTAAGTGCTGCCAATAACACCTGCTCACCTCCCTTCACTCTTCTCCTCCCTCGCTCTCTCTCTCTCAGTTATTCACATAGTGTGTGCAGCAGCAACAGCAGTAAGACAGTAGAGAGCATCAAGGAAGTGTGTGTACATGTTTAGTATTAGTCTTGGCATCAGCAGCATCACATCACGCTGGCCTGCCCTCCCCCCACTCTCTACTACACTCTTACCTCTGACATACCTCTCACAGGGATCCACACTTCTTTTACTGTACATGTCTGGCATGAAGCCAGATTTCGTTGTCGACTACCTCATCAACCAGGCTGATGTTGCCAGTCACTCGCTATTGTTGTCCTCTTATATAACCACAAAATCCTCCAAGTAAATTTACGAAGCAAGATTGCTAATCATATTGAGTCATAGCAAGTGCACAACCCAGGTCAACATCGGTTAAAGTCGCTCCTGCTTCACGCAACTGCTGGACCCTTTCGATATGGTCTTGTAAATACCTTTGATGAGCTTCAAGAGTTTTCCATATTTCCACAAACGGGCCCTGAGCCAGGCTTTTCTATTGCTTGCCTGGTCAACCAGGCTGTTACTGCTGGTGGCCCGCTGACCTGCACCTTTCACAGCCTGTTTAATCAGACACTTCGCGGAGGTACTTGCTTAGTTTTCTCTTGAGAACTTTTACACTTTTTCCAGCAATGTTTCTGATTATTATTATTTTTATTATTAGTATAATCAAAAGAACCGCTAAACCACAAGGGTTATACAGCGAATGTTTCTGATATTTTCTGGTACGATACTGATACAATGTTCCCTTACTGTGCTCACGGCGCCCCTGCTTTATACTGGGTTTTACATTTTCTTCTATATCTCTTACTCCAGTATGTTGTGGCAGTGTACAGATGTGGTGCTGGGCCCTTAAGTACTTTCTACATATATATATAATCAACAAACCATACCACGGGTGGGGTTCGAACCCGCGGTCAGAGTCTCAAAACCCCACCCGTGGTATGGTTTGTTTGCAATCGTGTCATTACGATTTCGTGAGTCATATAATCAACAGCCTGGTTGATTAAGCCTTAATCTACCTGGAGGCCTGGTCTGGGCCTGGTCTGGAACTGGTCTGGGCCAGGTCTGGGACTAGTCTGGAACCAGTCTGAGACTGGTCTGGGACCAGTTTGGAACCAGTCTGAGACTGGTCTGGGACTAGTCTGGAACCAGTCTGAGACTGGTCTGGGGCCAGTTTGGAACCAGTCTGAGACTGGTCTGGGACCAGTCTGGGACTGGTCCCAGACCAGTCCCAGAAGAAATGCCAAATACTTTCCTATGTTAAATCGAGGACGAAGATGACATGCAGTAAAGTGAAGACGACACATACATTGATGACGATAAGAAAATGTGAGAAACACTAAAGTCACAATACGACTATGTTCTGTGAAACACTCAACAGTCGAAGACCATAAGTATTTCATGACGAACTCAAAACAGCACTAACATCCCCACAAGTTTCTAATGTAGCCTTCTAACTTGAGTTCAAAGAAGCCATCAACAGCGTGTCCATACATTCTGTCCCAGACCCAGACGCCTTGACACAGGTGTCGTCCCATAGTCGTTGAAAACCACTGATATTACCCCAGTTCACAAAGGTGACTGTAAAGCATTTGGAAAAATCTAAGTGCTATTAAAAAGTTCCCAACTCGAATTTTCGCAGACTGGCTGGGTGAAATATGGCAACAGTGTAGATCCCGCTGCCCAGTACACTCCTTTGTGAAGTAGCGTCACGAGTTTCAGTGCGCTCGGTCACTCCATTGTGGTTAGATGGGCATTTTTTTTGTCGTGTTGTCAGTGCGTTGTTGCGATATTTTGTCTAACAGAATGGAATCTTTAAATATCATAGGGCAGCTAACTGCAACAGCCTGGTTCACCACATAAGAACAGACAAGCCTGGCCCAGAATTAATATGCTTAATTAGGAAAACTCTCGAAACCCATCAAGTGTATATCCAACAGCATGTGATAATGGTGCATCAATCATGAGAGGCAGTAGCGACCTGCTGTAAAACAATGCTAAGTGTTAGCAGGGAGGTGAGGCTACTCAGCCTCTCCAGTGTTACACTCGCCGCTCGCTAAAACAACAACCAACCATCAATATTTTGAACCCTGAATTTAATTCATTTCTACCTTCCTTCAGAAGCGCTTTATTGATCTGTTCTTACATTAAACAGAAGATTTTCATTCATGGATGTTATGGCCCAGTCTTTACTTTCTCAAAAAGGTGAGGAAAACCTATATTACTAATCTTTTTTATTTATTTTATTTATTCATTTCCATGCTAGACTGAGAGGGTTGGATCTCTATATCTAGTTAACAATGAAAATTAGGAACGTTGGCTAAATTAGTTTTGGTGTAAAAAATTAATTTACATACCATGTTAATTCCTAAAAATATATTTACAAATACATAAGAGGAAATTCTGGAAAATATTGACTTTGAGGGCAGTTGGGGCAGCTTTGCCCACTCTGGGTATAAGGAACTACATACACACTGATCACCAGCAGCATCCACTCTATGAGACAAGTACATTTGTATACCTTCCGTCAGAGGGAGCTCTTGGACGCTTGCCCTCTCTCTCTCTCTCTTATACAGGGTTTAACAAGGTTCTTAACTTTTTTTACAAGCTAAGAGCTGTTACGTACATCAGCTGATTTGAAACCTTTTTGTTGTAATGATATAAACACAAATAGTAAACAGAATGAAGTTGGAGTCAACTGACTTTATTTCGTGGATGTCGTCATGCTATACGATCTCTCTCTCTCTCTCTCTTACATGAGACTGGCTTTAAAAATTCTTCTGAGCTCACATCTGTGTCCCTGCGTGAGGACATCCTTCCTTGCTGTCTGGTCAATCAGACTATTTCTGCTACCAACCCGCAGGCCTACATATCCATCACAACCTGGTTGATCTGGCACTTGAAGAGTAAGCCGTGAAAGAGAATTTTGAAAAGCCTTACATTCGCTTCAATGATAAATGAGAGACTTGTGCAACATTTGGGCATCTTTATACTAGAGAATAAAGATACCCAGATGTTGAACAAGTGTCTTATTTATTCACTCGTCGCTTTTCTTAACCATTCAAATTCACTTCAATGACTGTCATATGTTCACCAATTTGTTTATCAATATCAACCATAAATTCTGATTACTGCGATTATATTTTAATATTTGTATTCAACAGGTAGAGTATATCCGGTTATAACAGATAATGATGGTCTAAAAAGTATATCTCTCTAGTGTTAAGACACCAAAAATGGAGGACTATAGCAAATGGTATTATGGCAGAGGTCAAGGAGGACGTGTGAGCTCTCACTCTCACACAAACTAAATTTAAGATCTCTGTGATAATTTCACCTGTCAGAAAACACCAGAACCGACGAAACCAATAAATACCTTTGACCTTAAATTCACAAATGAGCATCCGGTAAGTAACACAACGGTGTCAAACACTGCAAACTAGGACCACAACCTGAGGTTCACACCTACAAACACACAGGTCTTCAACCGCACATAAATTCAATTTCAACACACAAACTGAAATATTGTTGGAGGTTCACATGAGTACCATGGATGTGAGGCCGTGTGTGGGGAGAATGAGACCGTGTGTGGGGAGAATGAGACCGTGTGTGGGGAGAATGAGACCGTGTGTGGGGAGAATGAGACCGTGTGTGGGGAGAATGAGCTCAATAACACTAGAAGTATGCCCCGGACACTTACCATTAAGATAAAAGGGACGACGAAAGTTAAGAGAAGCTTCCTCTACCGGCGACCACGGAACTAATAAAAGGATGCAGACTTTACCATGTATAAAAACAAACATGGTTAGAGAAACAGAAAACACTGAGCAAACTGCATGCATCATGCAGTGTCCAAGAGAGAGAGAGAGAGAGAGAGAGAGAGAGAGAGAGAGAGAGAGAGAGAGAGAGACAGAGAGAGAGAGAGAGACAGAGAGAGACAGAGAGAGAGACAGAGAGAGAGAGACAGAGAGAGAGAGACAGAGAGAGAGAGACAGAGAGAGAGAGACAGAGAGAGAGAGAAGAGAGAGAGAGAAGAGAGAGAGAGAGAGAGAGAGAGAGAGAGAGAGAGAGAGAGAGAGAGAGAGAGAGAGAGACAGACAGACAGACAGACAGAGACAGACAGACAGACAGAGACAGACAGACAGACAGAGACAGACAGACAGAGAGACAGACAGACAGACAGACAGAGACAGACAGACAGACAGACAGACAGACAGAGAGACAGACAGACAGAGAGACAGACATACAGAGAGACAGACAGACAGAGACAGACAGACAGAGAGACAGACAGACAGACAGGGAGACAGACAGACAGAGAGACAGAGAGACAGAGACAGAGACAGAGAGAGAAACTGTAATAAACCACTATCACATGTCTTAAACATGCTATGGAAATAGAGTCTGGTTACAAGAGTCATCCTCGGATACAGCGCCACTCCACATAGGTGGCAGAAGTTAAACTGCAAAATAAAAACATTATAGACCAACAACACCGATGTCAAGCAGCACCAAAATCTTCGAAAGAATCTAAGAAATTTAGATTGTAAACAGATGGATTGACAAGAGTTGCAGAAGCCACTGCCATACAGGGGGTTTACAGGTGGTTACTGAACCATTACTACGTGTTCTTGCATGCACATGTAGTCTACAAAGTCATACCTTTGCCTTTGATGAGTTCCGAGTTTTTCTACTTCTGGAGCCCGGCCATGGGCCTGGCTCCAGTTGAAATAAAGGTACCAGTCACGTCAGCTGTAATGACTGTACCAGTCATAAGAGTGTTTTAGTGTCAGTTGAAATGAAGGTACCACTCATGTCAGTGTTGTAGTGTCAGTTGAAATGAAGGTATCAGTCAAGTCAACTGTAGTGAAGGTACGAGTCATGTCAAATGTTGTAGTGTCAAATGAAGGTACCAGTCATGCCAGCTGTAGTGAAGGTACCAGTCATGTCAGTGCTGTAGTGTTAGTTGAAGTGAAGGTAACAGTCATGTCAACTGTAGTGAAGGTACCAGTCATGTCAGCAATAGTGAAGGTACCAGTCATGTCAGCAATAGTGAAGGTACCAGTCATGTCAGCTGTAGTGAAGGTACCAGTCATGTCAGTGATGTAGTGTCAGCTGTAGTGAAGGTACCAGTCATGTCAGTGATGTAGTGTCAGCTGTATTAAAGGTGTCAGCTGTAATAAAGGTGTCAGTGATGTATCTTTGATATACCTTTACCTTTGAAGTTTCGAGAGTTTCACTACTCTCGGAGCCCGGCCATGGGCCAGGCTCGTCTGTTGCTTGCCTGGTCAAATAGGCTGTTGCTGCTGGAGGCCCGCTGCCCCACATATCCATCACAGCCTGGTTGATCTAGCACCTGGTGAAGATATTTGTCCAGTTCCTCTTGAAGGCTTCTACACTGGTTCCAGCCGTGTTTCGGATATCTTCTGGTAAGATGTTGAATAGTCTGGGACCCCGGATGTTGATACAGTGCTCCCGTATTGTCCCCACCGCACCCCTGCTCCTCACTGGGTTTATTTTACACTTCCTCCCATATCTCTCACTCCAGTATGTTGTTATGGCAGTGTGCAGATTTGGGACCAAGCCCTCAAGTACTTTCCAGGTATATATTATCATGTATCTCTCTCTCCTCAGCTGTATTAAAGGTGTCAGTGATGTTGTGTCAGCTTTATTAAAGGTGTCAGTGATGTAGTGTCAGCTGTATTAAAGGTGTCAGTGATGTTGTGTCAGTTGTAATCAAGGTGTCATTGTAGTGTCAGCTGTATTAAAGGTGTCAGTGTTGTAGTGTCAGCTTAATGCTTCACTGCCCAAGTAACAAGTCATTAAGCTGCCAAATAAGCGGAAAACCACATACTCGATCAACCATTTATTTGATGTGTGAATGTGACGATCACACATTGCTAACATTCCCAAACACACACACACACACACCTTCCTCCGCCCCCACACAAACACTCAGGCAATCACACCACAAAACAAACACACAAAAATACATAGTTTTTCACTCTGTGGTATCTTAAAAAAAAAAAAAATGGGGTGCCAGAGAACAGGACGGAAAACTAGGGGACTGGAGGAGGATTGGGCAGCAGAGCTCATGAAAAGGGAACATGAATGGGGAAGGAAGCTAGAGGAGCTTAGCATGAAAATGGAGGAGAGGATAGCTGCAGAAAGCAGGAAGTGGGAGAAGCAAGTCACAACAGCAGAGGCTAAGATACAGAGATTAGAAGAGGAACTGAAAAATTTGAAACAGCCTAAAGAACTAAAAAGCAATGTGGACATGGTATCAGAAACTGCTACCTCAGTCACAAATAAGGGGACTGTAGAGAACTGAGTGAAACTGTATACAGAGGCCCTATCAGACCATCGTGGAGCCCGAGAAAAAGAGAGGATCACATCAGGAACAATCGAGGGGAGTGTAGAAAAAAAAGAGAGCTAAGCTATACTTAGAAGCCCTAACAGACCACAGCAGTGCACAGGGAAAGTTAAGAAGGGAAAACGACAGGCCACTGGGCCAAGGGATAACAGACAGTGAAGAGATTGAAGAAAGGAAAGCTGCAATGGAGGCAACTAAATCGAATCAGGGGTTACATAGGGATAGGCAGTGGGAGAATGAAAGAGAGATCAGTCTTTGTTTATGGGCTCCAGGAAGCTGAAGGGGAATCTTACGAAGCAAGAAGACAAGGGGAGAAAAAAGAAATTGAAAGCATCATGAAAGCAACAGAAGATGACATGACCAAGCTGGCAAATTTTCTGAGAATAAGGGGGTTTTGCAAGAGGAAGAATCCGGCCAGTCAAAGAGATTTTCAAGGCAGAATTGACTCGAAACAGGATCCTGCAGGAGAAAGCAAGACTAAGGGATATGTCAGAGTACCGGAGGGTGTATCTCGACCACGACAGAACACGAGAAGACAGAAACTGAAAGAGAGGGTACAGAGACAAAAGGAGGAGAGATGGACAGGAGAACCCAGACTCAGGAGGAACCTCAAATACAATCACCTTCAGATGTCCCCCAACCTGGACAACCCCAATGCAACCAAACAATCTAACCCAAAACACACATGCCATTCCCAATGCTTCCACCCACCTCATTACAAACTCCACCTTCACACCAACCACCCATAGTTCCTCACCAGGTCTCCCACTTTCCCAACCCCAACGTACCCACTAGACTACGGTTTTAAAAAAGAAGTTGAAGGTTTGGTATACAAATGCAGATGGAATAACAAATAAATGTGAGGAGTGGCATGAAACAATAAAGGAGACATCCCCAGACATAATAGCACTCACAGAAACGAAACTCACCAGGATGATAACAGATGCAATCTTTCCACCCGGATATCAAATCCTCAGGAAAGATAGAGGGAGCAGAGGGGAAGGAGGAGTTACACTGCTCATCAAGAACTGGTGGGGATTTGAAAAAGTGGAAGGAATGGATGGAATGGGCGAAAGGGACTACATAGTAGGAACAATCCAGTCTGAGGGCCATAAGATGGTAATTGCTGTAATGTACAACCCACCACAGAACTGCAGGAGGCCAAGAGAAGAATACGACAAGAGCAACAGAGCAATGGTAGACACACTAGCCGAGGTGGCCAGAAGAGCCCACATGGGGAGAGCAAAGTTACTAGTTATGGGTGATTTCAATCACAAGGAGATTGATTGGGAAAACCTGGAGCCCCACGGGGGTCCTGAATCATGGAGATCCAAGATGATGGATGTGGTACTGGAAAACCTCATGCATCAACATGTTAGAGACACTACCAGAGAACGGTGAGGATGATCCAGCAAGACTGGACCTAGTATTCACCTTGAGTAGCTCGGACATCGAGGATATCATGTATGAAAGGCCCCTTGGAGCTAGTGATCATTTGGTTATGTGTTTTGATTATATAGTTGAGCTACAAGTGGAGAGGGGAGCAGGAATAGGAAGGGAGAAACGAAACTACAAAGGGGGGACTACACAGGCATGAGGAACTTCCTACAAGATGTTCAGTGGGAGAGAGAATTGGCAGGAAAACCAGTAAAAGAAATGATGGAATATGTGACAACCAAATGCAAAGAGGCAGAGGAGAGGTTTGTCCCCAAGGGAAACAGAAGTACGTATTGGGAAGACCAGAACGAGTCCTTGGTTCACCCAGAGGTGTAGGGAGGCAAAAACTAAGTGCACTAGAGAATGGAAAAAGTACAGAAGACAAAGGACCCAGGAAAATAGAGAGATTAGCCGAAGAGCCAGAAACGAATATGCACAGGTAAGAAGGGAGGCTCAGCGACAATACGAAAATGATATAGCATCAAAAGTCAAGTCTGACCCAAAGCTGTTGTATAGCCACATCAGGAGGAAAACAATAGTCAAGGACCAGGTAATCAGGCTGAGGAAGGAAGGTGGGGAGTTCACAAGAAACGACCAAGAGGTATGTGAGGAGCTCAACATGAGATTTAAAGAAGTATTTACAGAGACAGAAAGGACTCCAGGAATTCAGAATAGGGAGGTATACCAACAAGTGCTAGATGAAATACACACAACCGAGGAGGAGGTGAAGAAGCTGTTATGTGAACTCGATACCTCAAAAGCGGTGGGACCTGACAACATTTCTCCGTGGGTCCTTAGAGAGGGAGCAGAGATGTTGAGTGTGCCACTAACAAAAATCTTCAACACATCCATTGAAACTGGGCAACTACCTGAGGCATAGAAGATGGCAAATGTAGTCCCAATTTTTAAGAAAGGAGACAGACACGAGGCATTAAACTACAGACCTGTGTCACTGACGTGTATAGTATGCAAAGTCATGGAGAAGATCATCAGGAGAGTGGTGGAGCACCTAGAAAGACATAAGCTTATAAACGACAACCAGCACGGTTTCAGGGAAGGAAAATCCTGTGTCACAAACCTAATGGAGTTTTATGACAAGGTAACAGAAGTAAGACACGAGAGAGAGGAGTGGATAGACTGCATTTTCTTGGACTGCAAGAAGGCGTTCGACACAGTTCCTCACAAGAGGTTAATGCAAAAGCTAGAGGATCAGGCACATGTAACAGGAAAGGCACTGCAATGGATCAGAGAATATCTGACAGGGAGGCAACAACGAGTCTTGGTATGTGACGAGGTGTCAGAGTGGGCACCTGTGACGAGTGGGGTTCCACAAGGGTCAGTCCTAGTCCTGTTTGCAGATGATGTGAAGTTAATGAGAAGAATTAAATCAATCGAGGATCAGGCAGGACTACAAAGAGACCTGGACAGGCTACAAGCCTGGTCCAGTAACTGGCTCCTTGAATTTAACCCTGCCAAATGTAAAGTCATGAAGATCGGGGAAGGGCAAAGAAGACCGCAGACAGAGTATAGTCTAGGTGGCCAAAGACTGCAAACCTCACACAAGGAAAAAGATCTTGGGGTGAGTATAATACCGAACACATCTCCTGAGGCACACATCAATCAGATAACTGCTGCAGCATACGGGCGGCTGGCAAACCTAAGAATAGCGTTCCAATACTTCATTAAGGAATCGTTCAAGACTCTGTACACCAT
This sequence comes from Cherax destructor, assembly GCA_009830355.1. Taxonomy (NCBI): domain Eukaryota; kingdom Metazoa; phylum Arthropoda; class Malacostraca; order Decapoda; family Parastacidae; genus Cherax; species Cherax destructor. Next base: position 262,056 of record WNWK01001496.1, on the reverse strand, counting down.
ATACGTGAGGCCCATACTGGAGTATGCAGCACCAGTTTGGAACCCACATCTGGTCAAGCACGTCAAGAAATTAGAGAAAGTGCAAAAGTTTGCAACAAGATTAGTCCCAGAGCTAAGGGGACTGTCCTACGAAGAAAGGTTAAGGGAAATCAGCGGCCTAACGACACTAGAGGACAGGAGGGTTAGGGGAGACATGATAACGACATATAATATACTGCGAGGAATAGATAAGATGGACAGAGACAAGATGTTCCAGAGAGGGGACACAGAAACAAGGGGTCACAATTGGAAGTTGAAGACTCCTATGAGTCAAAGGGATGTTAGGAAGTATTTCTTCAGTCATATAGTTGTCAGGAAGTGGAATAGCCTAGAAAGTGACGTAGTGGAGGCAGGAACCATACATAGTTTTAAGACGAGGTATGATAAAGCTCATGGAGCGGAGAGAGAGAGGACCTAGTAGCAATCAGTGAAGAGGCGGGGCAAGGAGCATTGAATCGACCCCTGCAACCACAAATAGGTGAGTACACAAACACACACACGACAAATGGCTCCCAGAGTTTAACCCCACTAAGTGCAAAGTCATAAAACTTGGGGAAGGACAAAGAAGACAGCAGACGGAGTACAGCCTAGAGGGTCAAAGGCTGCAAAATTCCCTCAAGGAAAAGGATCTTAGGGTATCATACCAAGCACAACCCCTGAGGCGCACATCAACCAAATAACTGCTGCAGTATATGGGTTCCTGGCAAACTTGAGAATAGCGTTTCGACATTTAGGTAAGGAGTCATTCACGACACTGTACACCGTGTACGTCAGGCCCATCTTGGAATATGCAGCACCAGTGTGGAACCCACACCTGGTCAAACATGTCAAGAAATTAGAGAAAGTGCAAAGGTATGCAATAAGACTAGTCCCGTAGCTAAGGAATATGTCCAATGAGAAGAGGATAAGGGAACTCAAACTGACGACACTGGAGGACAGGAGAGATAGGAAGTACATGATAACGACGTATAAAATACTGAGAGGAATTGACAAGATGGATAGGGACAGAATGTTTCAGAGATGTGACACAGCAACAAGAGGTCACAGCAACAAGTCAAAGATTTGTTAAGTTATACCATGAATTAAGGAAAGATCCTGGACTTCACCTTACGAAACAAAGCAAATGCGATAGTAATTATGGACAAGGTCAATTATAGAGGAAAAATGAACATATTATTAGAAAACAGGGGAACTTACGTGCCCCTTAAGTCATCACAGGTGTGAGGTGAGAGAGAACTTGTGGTACAGTATATGGTTAATCAGGTGTCAACACAGAGCATGTGAGTAATTACCAACACAAAATATGTATGTACAATACCTGGGTCTTTGTATATACACAAGTCAGGTAACACAGTCAAGTGTCCACATACCTGGCTCTCTGCACATACACATGTCTGTTAATACAAGAGTGCACATACCTGGGTCTGTACATACACATGTCTGTTAACACGAGTCAAGTGTGCATATACATCACCCACAAACATCAACGTCAAAGTAATATACTTTCTAAACATCACCACAAAACAATGTACTCAACTTTTTATTTGGTAAAACCAGACTTTGTTTTGATTACTACTACTCTTTATGATTTATTCGATAGGTTATCACACCATGATCACATTCATCAAATGCCTAAGACAAGTCCGTGTAGACTACATCTGAGTTTCGTAATTCTTCCAAAGTCTCAGTAATTTTGTCATAATAATTTTAGCAGACGTGTCAGGTTTGAGTTTCGTGATCTACATCCTTGTTGCCCTGACTTGTGAAGGTTATCCATTTAAATATAATTTGTAATTTCCATCTCGCCACTCTCTCCAACATTTTCATTATAGTGTGCTCCTGGTGTGTGTGTGTGTGTGTGTGTATATATATATATATATATATATATATATATATATATATATATATATATATATATATATATATATATATGCAAGACAACCACTATGTATATTCTGCCTCTTTATAAGCCTTCTTCTCACGTTTCCTTTTATAGTTCCTTGATAATGTGAGTAGTCACGAAAGCGCTTGGAATTCTTCTATTTTTTCATAGTGGTTGCCTTGCATATTTTGATATCACCTGTTTACTGTGATCTTTTTGCATATATATATATATATATATATATATATATATATATATATATATATATATATATATATATATATTATTATTTTTTATTAACACATCGGCCGATTCCCACCAAGGCAGGGTGGCCCGAAAAAGAAAAACTTTCATCATCATTCACTCCATCACTGTCTTGCCAGAAGGGTGCTTTACACTACAGTTATAAAACTGCAACATTTACACCCTCCTTCAGAGTGCCGGCACTGTACTTCCCATCTCCAGAACTCAAGTCCGGCCTGCCGGTTTCCTGAATCCCTTCATAAATGTTACTTTGCTCACACTCCAACAGCACGTCAAGTATTAAAACCATATGCCTCCATTCACTCCTATCAAATACGCTCACACATGCTTGCTGGAAATCCAAGCCCTCGCACACAAAACTTCCTTTACCCCCTCCCTCCAACCTTTCCTAGGCCGACCCCTACCCCGCCTTCCTCCACTACAGATTTATACACTCTCGAAGTCACTCTGTCTCGTTCCATTCTCTCTACATGTCCAAACCACCTCAACAACCCCTCCTCAGCTCTCTGGACAATCGTTTTGGTAATCCCGCACCTCCTCCTAATTTCCAAACTCCGAATTCTCTGCATTATATTCACACCACACATTGACCTCAGACATGACATCTCCACTGCCTCCAGCCTTCTCCTCGTTGCAACATTCATCACCCATGCTTCACACCCATATAAGAGCGTTGGTATAACTATACTCTCATACATTCCCTCTTTACTTCCATGGACAAGGTTCTTTGTCTCCACAGACTCCGAAGTGCTCCACTCACCCTTTTCCCCTCATCAATTCTATGATTCACCTCATCCTTCATAGACCCATCCGCCGACATGTCCACTCCCAAATATCTGAATACATTCACCTCCTCCATACTCTCTCCCTCCAATCTGATATCCAATCTTTCGTCACCTATTCTTTTTGTTATCCTCATCACCTTACTCTTTCCTATATTCACTTTCAATTTTCTTCTTTTACACACCCTACCAAATTCATCCACCAACCTCTGCAGCTTCTCTTCAGAATCTCCCAAAAGCACAGTGTCATCAGCAAAAGCAACTGTGACAACTCCCACTTTGTATTTGCTTCTTTATCTTTTAGCCCAACACCTCTTGCCAAGACCCTCGCATTCACTTCTCTTACAACCCCATCTATAAATATATTGAACAACCACGGTGACATCACACATCCTTGTCTAAGGCCCACTTTTACTGGGAAATAGTCCCCTTCCCTCCTACACACTCTAACCTGAGCCTCACTATCCTCATAAAAACTCTTCACTGCTTTCAGTAACCTTCCTCCTATTCCATACACCTGCAACATCTGCCACATTGCCCCCTATCTACCCTATCATACGCCTTTTCCAAATTCATAAATGCCACAAAAACATCTTTACCCTTATCCAAATACTGTTCACCTATATGTTTCACTGTAAACACTTGGTCTACACACCCCTACCTTTCCTAAACCCCCCTTGTTCATCTGCTATCCTGCTTTCTGTTTTACTCTTAATTCTTTCAATAATAACTCTACCATACACTTTACCAGGTACACTCAACAGACTTATTCCCCTATAATTTTTGCACTCTCTTTTGTCCCCTTTGCCTTTATACAAAGGAACAATACACGCTCTCTGCCAATCCCTAGGTACCTTACCCTCTTCCATACATTTATTAAATAATAGCACCAACCACTCCAAAATTATATCCCCACCTGCTTTTAACATTTCTATCTTTATCCCATCAATCCCAGCTGCCTTACCCCCTTTCATTCTACCCACTGCCTCACGAACTTCCCTACACCCACAACTGGCTCTTCCACACTCCTACAAGATGTTATTCCTCCTTGCCCTACACACGAAATCACAGCTTCCCTGTCTTCATCAACATTTAACAAATCCTCAAAATATTCTCTCCATCTTCCCGATACCTCTAACTCTCCATTTAATAACTCTCCTCTCCTATTTTTAACTGTCAAATCCATTTGTTCTCTAGGCTTCCTCAACTTATTAATCTCATTCCAAAACTTTTTCTTATTTTCAACAAAATTTGCTGATAACATCTCACCCACCCTCTCATTTGCTCTCTTTTACATTGCTTCACCACTCTTTTAACCTCTCTTTTTCTCTCCATATACTCTTCCCTCCTTGCATCACTTCTACTTTGTAAAAACCTCTCATATGCTAACTTTTTCTCCCTTACTACTCTCTTTACATCATCATTCCACCAATCGCTCCTCTTCCCTCCCGCACCCACTCGCCTGTAACCACAAACTTCTGCTGAACACTCTAACACTACATTTTTAAATCTACCCCATACATTTTCGACCCCATTGCCTACACTCTCACTAGCCCATCTATCCTCCAATAGTTGTTTATATCTTACCCTAACTGCCTCCTCTTTTAGTTTATAAACCTTCACCTCTCTTTTACTTACTGATTCTATTTTCCTTGTATCCCATCTACCTTTTACTCCCACTGTAGCTATAACTAAAAAGTGATCTGATATATCTGTAGCCCCTCTATAAACATGTACATCCTGAAGTCTACTCAACAGTCTTTTATCTATCAATACATAGTCCAACAAACTACTGTCATTACGCCCTACATCATATCTTGTATACTTATTTATCCTCTTTTTCTTAAAATATGTATTACCTATAACTAAACCCCTTTCTATACAAAGTTCAATCAAAGGGCTCCCATTATCATTTACACCTGGCACCCCAAACTTACCTACTACACCCTCTCTGCATGTTTCTCCCACTTTAGCATTTAGGTCCCCTACCACAATTACTCTCTCATTTGGTTCAAAAGTTCCTATACATTCGCTTAACATCTCCCAAAATCTCTCTCTTCCTCTACACTCCTCTTTTCTCCAGGTGCATACACGCTTATTATGACCCACTTTTCGCATCCGACCCTTATTTTAATCCACATAATCCTTGAATTTACACATTTATATTCCCTCTTTTCCTTCCATAACTGATCCTTCAACATTATTGCTACCCCTTCCTTAGCTCTAACTCTCTCAGATACTCCTGACTTAATCCCATTTATTTCTCCCCACTGAAACTCGCCTACCCCCTTCAGCTTTGTTTCGCTTAGGGCCAGGACATCCAACTTCTTTTCATTCATAACATCGGCAATCATCTCTTTCTTATCATCCGCACTACATCCACGCACATTCAGACAACCCAATTTTATAAAGTTTTTCTTCTTCTCGTTTTTAGTAGATTTGTACAGGAGAAGGGGTTACTAGCCATATATATATATATATATATATATATATATATATATATATATATATATATATATATATATAGTCAGTTTTGCTGCCTTTTTGTGCAGAGGAGCTATGTTACTACTTGTAGACCTCTAAGGTATCATCTAGATTTAGTCTCTTTCTTCATAGAATACTGAGTGTTCCTGCTGACTCTGTATTTGACTGAAGCCTTTAGGGAGTTCGCAGTAATTTATTGGCTCTATGTGAGCCGTAAACGATCTCTGTATTTGTTCCAGCTCTGATATTTCTTCTGCCCTGAATGGGGCCGTCAACACTGAGCAATATTCCAAATTAGCTAGCACAAGTGATTTGAAAAGAGTCACTATTGTTTTGAAGGTTCTCATTACCCACCCCGTCATCCTCCTGAAAGAAAGTTCATCTGATATAATTATTCCCAAGTCTTTCACGTTTTCCTTATGTTTTATTTGATGATCATCTTGAATTCTTTCCATACCTCAGCAGCTGGAACTTATTACCATTGAACGTCATGTTGTTCTCCACTGTCCATTGGAAAAAACTGCTTATATCTTCCTGTAATTTATCAGTCTTCTACCGAAGTGACTTCATGTTTTAGTGTCATCTGCAAATGATGACACAAAACTGTGACAGGTGTTTTTATCCATGTCTGCTATGAGGATTAAAAACAACAGAGGTGCCAGAACAGTGCCTTGGGGAACTGAGGTTTTTGCCTCGCTAATGCTGAATTTTGCTGTGTTTACTACTACTTCTTGTGGTGTGTGTTAGGGACCCGAAAATCCATCTGACTACCTTTCCCGTAAAGCCTATGGCCTTTAATTTGTGCTCAATTACCCCATGATTACATTCGTCAAACAACTTTGCAAAAGCTGTGTATATCACATCTGCGTTTTGGTCGAATTCCAACGCCTCCGTAATTCTGTTATAATGGTTTAGCAGGTGTGACAGACATGATCGTCCTGCTCTAAAACTGTGCTGGTTTGGGTTATGTTAGTATTACTGTTCCATGAAATTTGTAAACTGCCGTCTCATCACTCTTTCAGAGATTTTTATATGGGAAGTCAGTGCTAGTGGTCTGTAATTTTTAGCTGGGGACCTACTACCTCCCTAATGGTATTTCATCTAGAATTAGGCTCTTTCTCCAAAGAATACTGAGGGTTCATGCTAGTGGTACTTTGCACCTTTTTATAAATAGTTCATTCCATGAGTCTGGTTCAGGTGCTGAGTGGGTATGTTTTCACTTTATTTTTCGAATTCTATGGGATTAGTAGTAATGTCAGTTAGTTGCTCTGCACAGCCTTCCGATGGCGCTAAATATGTATGTGCATTCTCTACCTTGCTGTTATTTAGTGGGTTGCTGATCACCGACTCATCAGTATACGAGTCTCCTCTCATTAATGGTCAAATTGTACAGGTAGTTCTTAGCTTGGACTCTGCATATGTATAGAAGTATTTGGGGTTTCTTCCAATATCCTGGATGACACTTGGGTGGGTGCCATGAGAGGAGAGGGGGTGCCATGGGGGATGTGGGTGGGTGCCATGGGTGGGGATGGGTGCCATGGGTGGGGGTGGGTGCCATGGGTGGGGGTGGGTGCCAGGGGAGAGGATGGGTGCCTGGGATTAGAGAGTCAGGAGGGGTGGGTGCCTGTGGTTAGGGTGGGTGTCAGAGGAGTGGTTGAGTGCCCTGGAAGGGGATGTTTGGAGAGGAAGTGGGTGCCAGGGGAGTGGGTGGGTGCTATTGTAGGGGGAGTGCCCTGGAAGGGGGTGGAAGGGGAGGGGATGTCAGGGGAGGGGAGGGTGGTCAGGGGAGAGGGGTGTCAGGGGAGGGGGGGAGACAGGTTGCACCTGCATAACTCGCTGGCAGAAACACTACACCACAGTGTCGGGTTCCTCACTCATCAGCTGACGTGGTGCCACCTGCGGCCACACAGTGTGCCATCTGAGGCCACACAATGTGCCACCTGAGGCCACACAGTGTGCCACCTGAGGCCACACAGTGTGCCACCTGAGGCCACACAGTGTGCCACCTGAGACCACACAGTGTGCCACCTGAGGCCACACAGTGTGCCATCTGAGGTCACACAGTGTGCCACCTGAGGCCACACAGTGTGCCACCTGAGGTCACACAGTGTGCCATCTGAGGCCACACAGTGTGCCACCTGAGGTCACACAGTGTGCATAGTATAGAATGTGAGATTTACATGTAATACAATGCTGCTAAACACAAAGAAAGCCACTAGCATGCTTGAGCACTGCTGCCAATCAGATCCAGGTGCTGTCTGAGTGGGCATGATGCCTATTTGGTTTTCAGAATTAGTGCTTATGTCAGTTACATGATGTGTGTGACCATGGGGAGTCACAGGTCAAGAATTCTTCACCCTGTAAAAGGACTGCTCAACACTGATTCTCATTGGTCTTTAATATTTCGCTCATTTTTGTTCACTGTCAGTGTATGAACATCCTGTGATTAATAGTGTAATTATACATATAATTCTTAACTTGGATTGTGAAGAAATATTTGGGATTTCTAGCAACATACTGCACTGCTTTGTCTTCTCTCTCTGCTTCTTTTATGGGATTATATCTTTGATGAGGCCTGGTCACAGACCGGGCCGCAGGGGCGTTGACCCCTGGAATTCTCTCCAGGTAAACACAGTGTGGGAAATGAGGTCACACAGTGTGGCAACTGAGGTTACACAGTGTGGCAACTGAGGTTACACAGTGTAACTAAACATTTAAACACTGGTCTAATAAATCCCATGAGAGAGAGAGAGAGAGAGAGAGAGAGAGAGAGAGAGAGAGAGAGAGAGAGAGAGAGAGATGGATATAAAAGGAGAGGGACGGTGAAAGATGTACTAAGGGAGAGTTACAGAGGGAGTGAGAGAGGGGGAGGGAAGGGGAAGGAGAGAGGGGGAGGGAAGGGGAGGGAGAGAGGAGGAAAGGGTTGAAAATACGTTGGCAAGAAGAAAGCGAGTGTCAACGTTACTGTGTACAAGGTCGCCTCTACCACCTTTAACTCTCCCTCTACACTACTGGTATAGTGCCAGTTGGGAACATTCTAGTGCCAGCTGGGAACACTCTAGTACCACCAATGTCTTCCCTATGCCCTCCTCCTCCCTCAACACTACTTGTATAGTGCCAGGTGGGAACACACTAGTGCCACAAAGGTCATCCTCTTCTCTGCCTCTACACAAGTTGTGCAGTGCCAGCTGGGAAGACTATTGTTCCACTGATGCCATATCTTACGTCTTCATGTACTCTGTACCCTGTTTACATCACTGGAGAGGAAGTAGTTGTGGGAGATGCCAATTACTGGGACACAAAGATCATTCACTCTTCTGTATAACTCACAGTAACTGTAGAATACAGTGTGTGTGGGGGTTATGACTGATTAGGTTAGTGATCCAATCAAACCATTAGTGGGATTCAGCCCAGAGACCTGCCATCCCATTTCTAGGTAATTGAATCCTTACCTCTGGTTCACACAGGGTAGTATAGTAAGCCGGTTGCAGGTATGTTGCATCTCTGGTGAGCTGGAGGATGTGGTAAAGCCCCTCACACTCTTCAGCCTCCACCACGTAGAAGAAATGCACATTTAATGGTACTGTTAATGGGCTCTTACTGTCGTGGAGTGTGGGGGAGGGGATCAATATTGCTCCAGCAAGATCCCTGAGATACATGTATGAGTCACTATCTGCAAGCGCCTTGTAGCAGCGAGGAAGCTGGTTACTGCCCTGAAATGTTATCTAATTCAAGGCCACCCCCCCCCTAGTGCAGGTGTAGTGGCCTTGTAACTAAGTAGTTGCTATTTCGGCTCTATTAGGCAGAGCTTCGTGCACTCGCTTCTTCATTCGCTGTTTTTTTTTTTTTGTAACTGAAGCCCGGGGTGCCCAACCTGGGTAAGTGTGCCCTCGTGGGCCTGGTCAAATGCCCACTGTTGTTAGAATGGTGATCGTAGATACTAAACTATTGTATGTCTAACTCTAGCTCAGCTTAAATACTTATAAGTAAATAGAAGTATTTTTAGCCTAGAGAGACTTCATTACTAGTTTTATAAATTAAGAGTGGATAAGGAAATATGGCACCAATGGACGTAGGTATATGTGTGTCCACTTCTCGTACCCCCTCCTTTCCCCACTACTTAGGGGGGTCTGACGGTTCGGGAAATCAGCCGACTTCTGATTTCCCACATTAACACAGTGTGGCACCTTCTGTATAACTCACAGTAACACAGGTTATTATTTTGTATGGCTCAGTGTAACACAGGTTATTCACTCTTATGTATAATAACTTATACAGTTAGACAATATACAATAAGATACTAAAAAATATCAAGCCCACTAAACCACCGGTTCTAAATCTACACACTGGTTTTAAATCTACACACTGGTTCTAAATCTACACTATCACATCTGCGAGGAAAATGACAGGATGGATAATGAGAACTTTCAAAACAAGGGATGCCAAGCCAATGATGATCTTTTTAAAGTTACTTGTTCTCTCTAGGATGGAATACTGCTGTACACTAACAGCTCCATTCAAGGCAGGAGAAATCGCAGACTTAGAGAATGTACAGAGAACCTTCACTGCAAAAGTTCAGTCAAGTCCTTAATTACTGGGAACGTTTGTAGTCTCTTGACCTGTACTCCCTGGAAAGCAGGTGAGAGAGACGCATCATAATCTACACCTGGAAAATCCTAGAGGGACTGGTCCCAGATCTGCACACACAAATACCTCCCTATGAAAGCAAAAGACTAGGCAAATGGTGCAACATGCCCCCAATAAAAAGCAAGGGTGCCATGAACACACTAAGAGAAAACACACTAAGTGTCCAGGGCCCAAGACTATTCAACAGCCTCCCACCATGCATAAGGGGAATTACCAATAGACACCTGGCTGCCTTCAAGAGGGAACTGGATAGATACCTACAGTCAGTGCCCGATCAGCCAGGCTGTGGTTCGTATGCTGGATTGTGTGTGGCCAGCAATAGCAACCTGGTTGATCAGGCCCTGATACAGTGGGAGGCCCACTGAAGATCGTAAACTCCAGGAAGATCTCCACTACAGTGAGTACATATTTAAGATTTTAGGACAATTCCAGTTATTTCAATGTTTTGGCTCTAAGTAGGCCGTAAACGATCACTGTATCTGTTTCAGTTCTGATATATCTCCTGCCCTGAACAGTGCCGTCACCATTAAGCAATATTCAAAATGAGAGAGTACAAGAAATTAGAACAGTGTCACCAATGTCATTATTTCCCATGTTTTGAAAGTTTTCATTATACACCCCATCATCGTCCTGGCTGTCGTGACATTTGCCTTATTGTTCTTTGAAATAGTCATCCAACATAATTACTCCTAGGCCTTTCACTTATTCCTTTCATTGTATCTGATGATCCTCTTGAGTTGTTTACAGTGTCCCTTTTGAGTTCTAAATTCTTTCCATATCCAAGTAGCTGGAACTTACCACCACAGAACGACATGTTTTACACTACCCATTGGAAAACCCTCCTTATATCTTCCTGTAAATTTTCAGTGTCTTCTACCGAGGTGACTTTCGTGCTTATTTTAGTGTCATCTGCAAATGATAGAAAACTGTGATGGGTGATATTATTTATGTCTGCTATGAGGATAAGAAACAGCAGAGGTGCCAGGACAATGCCTTGGGGAACTGATCTTTTTACCTCGCTGATGCTGGATTTTGCTATGTTTACTACTACTTTTTGTGTTCTCTGTGTTAGGGACCCAAAAATCCATCTGCCTACCTTCCCTGTAATGCCTATGACCTTCATCCTGTGTGCGATCACCCCATGATCCTATCTGTCAAACACCTTTGCAAAATCTTTGTATATCACATCTGCGTTTTTTTTTTCCAAAGTCTCCGTAATTCCGTCATAGTAGTTTAGCAGTTGTGACAGGAATGATCGTACAGTTCTAAAACCATGCTGGTTTGAGTTAGCAGATTGTGCTGCCATGAAGGTCGTAATTTGAGGTCTCATCACTCTTTCAAAGATTTTTATGATATGGGAAGTTATGGGTACTGGTCTGTAATTTTTAGCTAGTGCTCTACTACCTCCCTTATGCAAAGGAGCTATGTCTGCACTCTTTAAGCTCTCTGGTATTTCACTTAGATCTAATCTCTTTCTCCAGAGAATTCTGAGGGTTCGTGCTAGTGGTCCTTTGCAACTTTTTATAAATAGGACAATCCATGAATTTGGTTTAGGTGCTGAGTAGGTATGTTTTCAATTCCCTTTTCGAATTCTATGGGATTAGTAGTAATGTCAGTAAGTCTGCGTGGCCTTCAGATGGAATGACAAAAAGTTTATGCATTCTGTGTCTTGCTGTCATTTAACGGGTTGCTGAACACCCACTCATACCGGTCTACTAAAAGTTCGCTCAATTCCTGTTCATCATCAGTATATACACCTACTGTTATTAATGGTACAATTCTACAGGCAGTTCTTAGCTTAGATTTTGCATATGTATAGAAATATTTGGTGTTTCTCACAATGTCCTGGATGACATTTTGTTCCCTTTGTGCTTCTTCTGTCGGTGATCTCTCGGCTAAGACTATCTTTCCTTCGTTATGATACATTCACGTTATTAAGCAATACAGTAGCCATTCTTCTGTACGTTATTCAAGGTTTATTCAATGTTTACATTTAATATACACCTGGGAAATCCTGGAGGGACTGGTTCCAAACTTGAACACCAAAATCATTTCGCGTGACAACAAGAGACTTGGCAGACGGTGGAAAATACCTTCAATTAAAACCAGGGAGCGAGCTCAATGAGTATCAGAGAATTACGAACAAACCTGTGGCGGTCTTCAAGAGGGATCTGGCCAAGATCCTCAAACCAGACTGGTTGGTCAGGCCTTGATCTTCCAGCATGCCTGGTCTGGGACCGGGCCGCGGGGGCACTGACCCCAGGAATCGTCCTTCAGGTAAGCCACTTACTGAGTAGCATGAAGCCTCTTGATAAAGCATGCGAGGAAGCTCGAAAAAGTGCAAAGGTTTGCAACCAGGCTAGTATCAGAACCAAGCGAGATACACTATGAGGAGAGGTGGAAGGTACTAAACTTGACGACCTTGAAGGAGAGAAGGACAACGGAAGACATGATTACAACATACAAAATCCTGAGGGATGGAGATGGCAAACTGAAACAGGTTGTTGGGATAAAGGGGACCAGGATCATGAGGACACAAGTGGAAGCTGAAGACACAGAAGACCCATAGAGATGTAAGGAAGTATTTCTTTGGTTGAAAAGTGAAATGACTTGGAAGAGGCAAACATAATACACAGCTTCAAGAGTAGATATGATAAGGCTCATGAGGATAGAAATCAGTGACGTCGATCAAAGCAATTAAGGAGGCTGGGCCAGAAGCTAGGTATCGACCCACGCAAACAAATGAGTGTACACACACACACACACACATTACCCAGCACATTTAGGTGCCAGTTACCTGACTAACACACATGCAGGTGCACAACATTGTATTGTTCTCGTTGTCACTTGCTCAGTTCAACTTGTCTCTTAAACCAGCGTCACCACCACTCATCCTCTCAGTCCACTCCAGTCCGTCCCTGCCCGGCCTAATCCAGCCCTGGGTAGCTTAACCCCGGCCTTGCCTGCCAGGCCAGGCCGGTCTTGACACTAGGTTGAGCCTAGGCAAGAGCTGGGCTCGCAAAGGGTGAGCTCAGAGTGAGCACATTAAGCAAGCAACTCAGCAGTTTGCTTACCTGCAGAGCCAAGAGCGTGACCAACCTTCACCTGAGCCAAGACGTGACACTCAGCACACTTCACACTTTCTTGTCATGACCTCAAAATAGTGTAATGTCCTGACCTCACAACATAACTATACAACACAAACTCATCATCACAATGACAACTGAGAATTACTTTCATTTTACACCGGATTAATACACGTCTCTATTGCTTGCTATAAGTTAACCAATGTCTATAATAGTTAAATGGGAGCGATCTGGACTACACTGACACACTGAACTACACTGACACACTGGACTACACTGACACACTGGACTACACTGACACACTGGACTACACTGACACACTGGACGCCAGAACAGCCCTGGTCAATTTTTGAATATGCTAAAACTGCTTACTAGTACCTGTCGACTTTCTAATACTAAGTATTTCGGTCGCTATGTGGCCCGAGAACGGTATCCCCATATTCCACAACCCCAGTCCCCTGTGCTTCAATGCACGCGAATGGAATAGTGCAGAGTGCGGCACAATTTGATAATGTAGTTAAATATTAGCACTGAAGATCTGAAGGGAATCAGAAGAGTCATTCACAAGTCATCATATGGAAACTAATATCAAACCTTTCAAAGAGACCAGTGATACTAATATCCTAAAATACAAAAGAACATTAAGTTTGAAGCCGCTCTGAGGCTGTATTGTCACGTTAAGGGCATGGAAATGTTGAAGCCAACAAGATGTAGCACTCAGAAACAATCAAATGAAAACACTTTCAAATTTTCCAAAAAGCCAGTTAAATCACACACAGGCTAAAATAAATCCATTTTTTTTCTTAATAAAAGTGACCAGCTTTAAGAAACCAGCTTAATATAAGCTCAGTGAACATTACATACAAATGTTTAACAATAGTCTTGAGGGCACACAAATGTATAGGTACAAGGTGATTTAAGCTAGGATAAACAAAATCCAACATTGACTTATATATGCTAGGATAACCAAATGAAGCCCAATACTGTGACTTATTTAAGCCAGGATAACCCAATGAAGCCCAATACTGTGACTTATTTAAGCCAGGATAACCAAATAAATCCAACACTTTGACTTATATAAGCTAGGATAACTAAATTAGGTCCAACACTGACTTATTTAAGCTAGGATAAATAAATTAAGTCCAACATTGACTTATTTAAGCTAGGATAAATAAATTAAGTCCAACACTGACTTATTTAAGCTAGGATAAATAAATTAAGTCCAACACTGACTTATTTAAGCTAGGATAACCAAATAAACACTGATTTATAACTGATCAGAAGAGATATTCTCTAATTATTTCACATAAATAAATTTGATTAATAAAACTGTCAGATGATAACTTACACAAGACAACACCAAGACATTGTTTACCTAGAGGAAAACACTTCAACACAAAGTTTAAAGCCGACCAGAAAATGCATTCTCCAGTTATTGCAGAGAATCCAACAAAATTTGTGCCTACACAACCTAAACCCGTCAAACATTCCATCCGTATCATACGATTCATCAACCATTGATCACCTTTACAATATCTGTATTTTAATCAGAGCGCTAAACCCGTACGGGTATTACAACTCCTATGGAATCAAGAGACATTCTTTGCACGCGTAAATTCATGTACCTTGGATCAAGTGTGTACTGGGACTACCAGTACACACTGGTACTACCAGTATACACTGGCACTAGTACACACTGGTAGTACCAGTATACACTGGCACTAGTACACACTGGTAGTACCAGTATACACTGGTACTACCAGTATACACTGGTACTACCAGTATACACTGGTACTACCAGTATACACTGGTACTACCAGTATACACTGGTACTACCAGTATACACTGGTAGTACCAGTATACACTGGTACTACCAGTATACACTGGTAGTACCAGTATACACTGGCACTAGTACACACTGGTAGTACCAGTATACACTGGTACTACCAGTATACACTGGTACTACCAGTATACACTGGTACTACCAGTATACACTGGCACTAGTACACACTGGTAGTACCAGTATACACTGGTACTACCAGTATACACTGGTACTACCAGTATACATTGGTACTACCAGTATACACTGGCATTACCAGTACACACTGCCACCACCAGTACACACTGCCACTACCAGTACACACTGGTACTACCAGCACACACTGGTATTAGATCACTAAACCAGGTAACACCAGCTGGTTATACCTTTGATGAGTTCCGGCCATGGGTCAGGCTAGTCTGGTGCTTGCCTGGTTAACCAGGCTGTTGCTGCTGGAGGCCCACTGCCCCACATATACATCACAGCCTTGTTGATCTGGCACCTTTAGATACTTGTCCGGTTTCCTCTTGAAGACTTGTACACCTGTTCCAGCAGCGTTTCTGGTATCTTCTGGTAAGACATTGAATAATCTGGGGCCACGAATGTTGATACAATGTTCCCTTATTTTTCTCACCGCACCCCTGCTTTTCCCCTGTATTTATCTTGCACTTCCTCCCATATCTTTCGCTCTAGTATGTTATAGCAGTGTGCAGATTTGGGACGGCCCTCAAGTATTTTCTAGGTATATACTATCATGTATTTCTCTCCTCCGCTCCAGTGAGTAAATATTTAACACCTTAAGGCATTTCCAGTCATTTAAATATATTATTGGTTCAATGCATGCCATAAACGATCTATATATTTATTCCAGCTCTGATATTTCTCCAACACTGAGCAATATTCCAAATGAGGGAGCACAAGAGTCACCACTGACATTATTTCCTTTATTTTGAAAGTTCTCATTATCCACCCCATCATCCTCCTGGATGTCATGACATTTGTCTTATAGTGTTTCTTGAAGGAAAGACTAACAATATTACACATAGAGATGAACAGGTGTATGCAAAGAAGACTACGAGATACACCAGTACAGTGAGGAGGAGGAGCTGAAACACGAGCAGCAGCAGCATCAGCAGGAATAGCAACAACAGCAATAGCAACAGCAGCAGCAGCATCAATAGCAACAGCAGCATCAATAACAGTAGCAATAGCAATCAATAACAGCATCAATAATAGCATCAATAACAGCAGCAATAGCAATAGCAGCAGCAATAGCAACAGCATTAATAGCAACTGCAGCAGCAGCAATAGAAACAACAGCAACAGCAGCAATATCAACATCAGCAGCAGCAGCAGCAATAGCAACAGCAGCAGCAGCAATAGCAACAACAGCAATAGCAACATCAGCAGCAGCAGCAATAGAAACATCATCATCATCAGCAGCAGCAGCAATACCAACAGCAGCAGCAATAGAAACAACAGCAGCAATAGCAACAACAGCAGCAATAGCAACAAGAGCAGCAGCAGCAGCAATAGCAACAAGAGCAGCAGCAGCAGCAATAGCAACAAGAGCAGCAGCAGCAACAATAGCAGCAGCAGAAATAGCAACAACAGCAGCAGCAGCAATAGCAACAACAGCAGCAGCAATAGCAACAACAGCAGCAGCAGCAGCAATAGCAACAGCAGCAGCAGCAGCAATAGCGACAACAGTAACAGCAGCAATAGCAACAACAGCAGCATTAGCAGCAATAGCAACAGCAGCAGCAGCAGCAATAGCAACAACAGCAGCAGCAGCAATAGCAACAACACCAGCAGCAATAGCAACAGCAGCAGCAGCAGCAATAGCAACAGCAGTAGCAGCAGCAGCAATAGCAACAAGAGCAGCAGCAGCAACAATAGCAACAACAGAAGCAGCAGCAACAGCAATAGCAACAACAACAGCAGCAATAACAACAGCAGCAGCAGCAATAGTAGAAGCAGCAGCAGCAATAGCAACAGCAGCAGCAGCAGCAATAGCAACAACAGCAGCAGCAGCAATAGCAACAACAGCAGCAGCAACAGCAGCAACAGCAGCAGCAGCAGCAATAGCAACAACAGCAGCAGCAATAACAACAACAGCAGCAGCAATAACAACAACAGCAGCAGCAGCAACAGCAGCAGCAGCAATAGCAGCAGCAGCAGTAGCAACATCAGCAAGACACTACACAAGAGCACTTTACTCATGGCTAGTTACTCGACATATAATAACACACTATACGTACCAGACACTACAACTTTCCCAAACCACCAACTCAGCGTTCACTCACAGACTCTCCATTTCTATAACTGCATCTTTGTCTGTCTGCCACTCACGCACGTTCATACACACACACATACAAGGTCATACAATTCAGGGAGGAAGAAGGGAGAACCAGAAAAGGAGTACTGCAAAGACCGAGACTTAAACTACAAACACTTGCAATAAAAGAGGATCTGAGGGTGAACATCCTACTGAACATATCCCTGGAGGAACACAACTGTATGACTAACAGTATACTCGAGGCTAGCAAAAATATTTATTCTGGAAACGTTTCAGCAGCCAGTGGCTTCTTCAGTCCAATACAGAGAAGAACAGTGGAAAATGAGGAAGAGTTTGAGGTTATCAGTCCCCCAGCCTGGAGTCTTGATGAAGGTACAGGTTCATGTTCATGTAGGTTTGCCAGGACGGGTCCTGGCCCGGGTCTTCTCCATGTGGTCACCCGGCAGTGGCTCCTGAAGGAGTGTCGGACTTTATACAAGTGCTGTACAGTTTACAGCCCAATGGTGGGTTAGCCATAGTGCTGTCCTGCTATTGTAAAGCAAAATTTCTCTACATAACCTGCCTCAAGCCAATTTCGGAATACACATCAGTGTAAAGAGACCAAGACTCTTCAACTATTATCATACATAAGGGGAATTTCTACTACACCCCCAGCTGTCATCAAGAGGGAACTTGAAAAGTTGCTCAACTTAGTTCGTGATCATCGTGACTGTGGTACCTACGTGAAGGAAAGACAGGTGCAGAGCATGCTGGTATCAAGGCGAAGTTTTTCCTCTATGTAGAGCTTGATCCAGAGCTTGTTGACACAAGCTCTGCACCTGTAAGCAGTACAAATTATATATTTTAGTGCCTACATTTGAAGTGCGTACTGATAGCACCCTTATTGATCAGCCCGTCAACCTGGTCTAGGACGCAGCCCCGGGGTAATGACTCTAGTAATCAACAACACGTAGACACCAAGTAGACACCCACCCACCTCATCAATCATGTTCCGAAGCTTGAGTGTCTTTGATATACCTTTGGTGAGTTTCGAGAGCTTTTATACTCCTGGAGACTCGGTCCTGACTGGTGCTTGCCTGGTTACCAGGCTGTTGCTGCTGGTTTTCAAACAAATTAGTCCCAAAGCTGAGGGGTCTGTACTCCGAGGAGAGACTAACAGTTATGAACTAAAGTCCTGGAAGGGACTGGAGGAGATATGATTACGATATACAAGATAGACAAATTCATAACGCAGACCATACCACGGGCGGGGCTTGAACTCACGGTTAGTGAGTCATAAAACTCCAGACCGACTCACTAACCGCGAGTTCAAGCCCGCCCGTGGTATGGTTTGTTTGCAATCGTGTCATTACGATTTCATGAGTCATAATGCAGGCAGGGACAGACTGGTGGAATGCGACGACTAGGAACAATAAATATAGAAACTAAAACATGTAACTCACAAGGGTAGTAAGGAACACCTTCCACTTTCTGGGTCATACGGATATGACGTGGATGTGGAAGAGGTTTTATGGCTATATATAATACTGAACAAAGTGCCAGTAACTGTCAACAGTGATACTCTAGACACGAGTGGCAGTTTTACTCGTGCCTGACACCTTGGTTACGTTACTAGAGAACACACAAGTCTGTAATGAGAAATCCTGTGTTACAAACCTACAGGAGTTCTATGACAGGGTGACAACAGTAAGACAAGACAGAGAGACTGCATTTTCTTGGACTTTAAGAAGGCTTTTGACATAGTTCCACGTAAGAGATTAGTGCAAAAGCTGGAGAACCAGGCAAGGATAACACGGAAGGCACTACAATGGATCAGGGAATATCTGTCAGGAAGACAACAGCGAGTCATGGTGTGTGGCGAGGCGTCAGAGTGGGCGCCAGTAACGAGCGGGGTTCCACAGGGGTCAGTTCTAGGACCGGTGCTGTTTCTGGTATTTGTGAACGACATGACGGAAGGAATAGACTCAGAAGTGTCCCTGTTTGCAGATGATGTGAAGTTGATAAGAAGTTAATCGGACGAGGACCAGGCAGAACTACAAAGGAATCTGGACAGGCTGCAAGCCTGGTCCAGCAACTGGCTCCTAGATTTCAACCCCACCAAGTGCAAAGTCATGAAGTTGGGGAAGGGCAAAGAAGACCGCAGACGGAGTACAGTCTAGGGGCCCAGAGACTACAAACCTCACTCAAGGAAAAGGATCTTGGGGCGTATAACACCGGGCACATCTGAGACGCACAAATAACTGCTGCAGCATACGGGAGCCTAGCAAACCTACGAACAGCATTCCGACATCCTAATAAGGACTCGTTCAGGACCCTGTGCACTGTGTATGTTAGGCCCATATTGGAGTATGCAGCACCAGTTTGGAACCCACACTTAGCCAAGCATGTAAGGAAGCTAGAGAAAGTGCAAAGGTTTTGCAACAAGACTAGTCCCGGAGCTAAGGGGTATGTCCTACGAGGACAGATTAAGGGAAATCGACCTGACGACACTGGAAGACAGGAAAGATAGGGGGGATATGATAACGAAATATAAAATACTGAGAGGAATCGACAAGGTGGACAGAGACAGGATGTTCCAGAGATGGGACACACCAACAAGGGGTCACAGTTGGAAGTTGAAGACTCAGATGAATCAAAGGGATGTTAGGAAGTATTTCTTGTCACAGAGTAGTCAGGAAGTGGAATAGTCTGGGAAGTGATGTAGTGGAGGCAGGATCCATATATAGCTTTAAGAAGAGGTATGATAGTCATGGAACAAGAAGAGTGACCTAGTAGCGACCAGTTAAGAGGCAGGGCCAGCTGTGACTCGACCACTGCAACCACAACTCGGTGAGTACACACACACACACACACAAACACACAAAACACTCACAAACACACACACACAACACTCACAAACACACACACACACACACACAAACACAATCTGGGACCAGTGCTGTTTCTGGTATTTGTGAACGACATGACGGAAGGAATAGACTCCGAAGTGTCCCTGTTTGCAGATGATGTGAAGTTGATGAGAAGAATTCAATCGGACGAGGACCAGGCAGAACTACAAAGGGATCTGGACAGCCTGCAAGCCTGGTCCAGCAACTGGCTCCTGGAGTTCAACCCCACCAAGTGCAAAGTCATGAAGATTGGGGAAGGGCAAAGAAGACCGCAGACGGAGTACAGCCTAGGGGGCCAGAGACTGCAAACCTCAATCAAGGAAAAAGATCTTGGGGTGAGTATAACACCAGACACATCTCCTGAGGCGCACATCAACCAAATAACTGCTGCAGCATATGGGCGCCTAGCAAACCTAAGAACAGCATTCCGACATCTTAATAAAGAATCGTTCAGGACCCTGTACACTGTGTACGTTAGGCCCATATTGGAGTATGCAGCACCAGTTTGGAACCCACACCTAGCCAAGCATGTGAAGAAGCTCGAGAAAGTGCAAAGGTTTGCAACAAGACTAGTCCCGGAGCTAAGGGGTATGTCCTACGAGGGAGGTTAAGGGAAATCGACCTGACGACACTGGAGGACAGGAGAGATAGGGGAGACATGATAACAACATATAAGATACTGAGAGGAATTGACAAAGTGGACAGAGACAGAATGTTCCAGAGATGGGACACAACAACAAGGGGACACAGATGGAAGTTGAAGACTCAGATGAATCACAGAGATGTTAGGAAGTATTTCTTCAGTCACAGAGTTGTCGGGAAGTGGAATAGTTTAGGAAGCGATGTAGTGGAGGCAGGCTCTATACATAGCTTTAAGCAGAGGTATGATAAAGCTTATGGCGCAGGGAGAGTGACCCAGTAGCGGCCAGTGAAGAGGCGGGGCCAGGAGCTTTGACTCGACCCCTGCAACCACAACTAGGTGAGTACAAACACACACACAGAGGCTACCCTGGTAAAGGAACATGCTAATTTCCAGCTGGCAGAATGAAACACATTTCTGCCTTTTATACAGAAGGAAATAAAACAATGTGTGTGAGTGGTGTTCCAGAAAGTAAAATAAATTCTAATGGAAGACAACTGGAGAGAGTGGATGGGGAGAGGCAGGTTGAAATGCGAGGAGAGAGTGGATGGGGAGAGGCAGGTTGAGATGCGAGGAGAGTGGATAGGGAGAGGATGGTTGAGATGCGAGGAGACAGTGGATAGAGAGATGGTTGAGAGGAGACAGTGGGTAGGGAGAGGATGGTTGAGAGGAGACAGTGGGTAGGGAGAGGATGGTTGAGAGGAGACACTGGATAATTAGAGGATGGTTGAGAGGAGACACTGGATAAGGAGAGGATGGTTGAGGAGACACTGGATATGAAGAGGATGGTTGCGAGGAGACAGTGGACAGGGAGAGGATGGTTGAGAGGAGACAGTGGACAGGGAAAGGATGGTTGAGAGGAGACAGTTCAGCCACGGGGCATTAGGAAGCATCTTTACTAGTCTGGGTATTAACTGGGATGAACTAAGTGAAGAGATATAGGATGCCAACTACAAAACACAGTTTCATGATTAGTTATGATCCAGCTCTGGAGGCCAGACAAGGTAAAGCACGTCAACGGTAAGAAACATACATGGATTCCTCTGCTCTTCTTTCACACACCTATAAGAAAAATAGCATAGGCTCAAAATACCTTTGGGAACAGTGAAAGCCTTATGTGATGAAAGTGTATTATTGAAAAAGATGTGGAGAATAAAAAGACAGAATAAGAGAAGAAGAGCTGGACATCATGTCTCTCATGGAAACAAAGCTTACTGCAATACCGTGACTGAAACAATTTATAGATAACCTGTATTTAGAAGAGGAACCTCATGGTACTATTTCGATCCATTCTCTACCATTGTCAAGTCTCAAATGAGAGAAAAAATAGAGGTCAAAAGACGGTATGGGAGGGAAGAGGGAGTAGTGGTAGTACTGGCAGCAGCAGTGGTATTAGTAGTCATGGTAGTATTAGTAGGAGTAATGTGGAAGTAACAGTAGTAATAGTAATCCTTTTACCACCACCACCACTACTACTACTACTACTGGTACCACCTCATTACTACTACTACTACCACTTCATTACTACTACTACTACTGGTACCACCTCATTACTACTACTACTACTGGTACCACCTCATTACCACTATTACTACTGGTACCACCTCATTACTACTACTACTACTGGTACCACTTCATTACTACTACTACTACTACTGGTACCACCTCATTACTACTACTACTACTACTACTGGTACCACCTCATTACTACTACTACTACTGGTACCACCTCATTACTACTACTACTGGTACCACCTCATTACTACTACTACTACTACTGGTACCACCTCATTACTACTACTACTACTGGTACCACCTCATTACTACTACTACTACTACCACCTCATTACTACTACTACTACTGGTACCACCTCATTACTACTATTACTACTACTGGTACCACCTCATTACTACTACTACTACTACTACCACCTCATTACTACTATTACTACTACCACCTCATTACTACTACTACTACTGGTACCACCTCATTATTACTACTACTGGTACCACCTCATTACTACTACTACTACTACTAGTATCACCTCATTACTACTATTACTACTACTGGTACCACCTCATTACTACTACTACTACTGGTACCACCTCATTACTAATATTACTACTACTGGTACCACCTCATTACTACTACTGGTACCACCTCATTACTACTACTGGTACCACCTCACTACTACTACTACTACTACTGGTACCACCTCATTACTACTACTACTGGTACCACCTCATTACTACTACTACTACTACTGGTACCACCTCATTACTACTACTACTACTACTGGTACCACCTCATTACTACTACTACTGGTACCACCTCATTACTACTACTACTACTACCACCTCATTACTACTACTACTACTGGTACCACCTCATTACTACTATTACTACTACTGGTACCACCTCATTACTACTATTACTACTACTGGTACCACCTCATTACTACTATTACTACTACTAGTATCACCTCATTACTACTATTACTACTACTGGTACCACCTCATTACTACTACTACTACTACTAGTATCACCTCATTACTACTATTACTACTACTGGTACCACCTCATTACTACTACTACTACTGGTACCACCTCATTACTAATATTACTACTACTGGTACCACCTCATTACTACTACTGGTACCACCTCATTACTACTACTACTACTACTGGTACCACCTCATTACTATTACTACTACTGGTACCACCTCATTACTATTACTACTACTGGTACCACCTCATTACTACTACTACTACTACTGGTACCACCTCATTACTACTACTACTACTACTGGTACCACCTCATTACTACTACTACTGGTACCACCTCATTACTACTACTACTACTACCACCTCATTACTACTACTACTACTGGTACCACCTCATTACTACTATTACTACTACTGGTACCACCTCATTACTACTATTACTACTACTGGTACCACCTCATTACTACTATTACTACTACTAGTATCACCTCATTACTACTATTACTACTACTGGTACCACCTCATTACTACTACTACTACTACTAGTATCACCTCATTACTACTATTACTACTACTGGTACCACCTCATTACTACTACTACTACTGGTACCACCTCATTACTAATATTACTACTACTGGTACCACCTCATTACTACTACTGGTACCACCTCATTACTACTACTACTACTACTGGTACCACCTCATTACTATTACTACTACTGGTACCACCTCATTACTATTACTACTACTGGTACCACCTCATTACTATTACTACTACTGGTACCACCTCATTACTATTACTACTACTGGTACCACCTCATTACTATTACTACTACTGGTACCACCTCATTACTATTACTACTACTGGTACCACCTCATTACTATTACTACTACTGGTACCACCTCATTACTATTACTACTACTTGTACCACCTCATTACTACTACTACTACTACCACCTCATTACTACTACTACTTGTACCACCTCATTACTACTACTACTTGTACCACCTCATTACTACTACTACTTGTACCACCTCATTACTACTACTACTGGTACAACCTCATTACTACTACTACTACTACTACTAGTACTCCATTCGGTCCAGGACAGACTGAAACATCGTCATAAGGATAATCTCCTAAGTGCAGGTTGTTTGTGCAATTTTACTTGAGTAATATCAAATGCAATTTTCTTAAGTGGGTTGCACATAGTGAGAAAAAGACGGGAAAACAGGGGAATAGAATTAATAATTAAGTCAGGGGAGATGCCTGCTGAAGAGCTCTTGATTCAAGAAATTGGAGCTACTCTCCACTTCCTTGGATCGAACCTGACTACCTCCAAATCTGAAGGCATTGTGTGACCCTTGCAGATTTAGTGGTTCTCCATAAATTTATAACCACAGACATCTTGTGACAACTAAGTACAGTCCAGCCACCTCTACTCTCCTGTCAGTAGTTGAAGCAAGGACAGTACAGGAAGAGTGAGGGAGGGAAGGAGAGAGAGTGAGGGAGGGAAGGAGAGAGAGTGAGGGAGGGAAGGAGAGAGAGTGAGGGAGGGAAGGAGAGAGTGAGGGAGGAAAGGAGAGAGAGCGAAAGAGAAAGACAAACTTAAGCATGTTTCAGAGGGTCAACGCCCCCACGGCCCGGTGCCAGACCAGGCCTCTTGGTGAATCGAGGTCTCAATAACCAGGCTGTTACTGCTGGCCGCACACAGTCTAGGAACTAATCTGAGTAACGTAACTGAGAAGTTA
The DNA here is from genome assembly GCA_009830355.1 of Cherax destructor. Classification (NCBI taxonomy): domain Eukaryota; kingdom Metazoa; phylum Arthropoda; class Malacostraca; order Decapoda; family Parastacidae; genus Cherax; species Cherax destructor. The sequence goes on along the minus strand of WNWK01001496.1, from coordinate 236,967 downwards.
TCTCTTGAAGACAGCCAGAGGTTTGATGGTAATTCCTTTATGTATGAAAATAGGGCGTTGAAAAGTCGGGGACCTCCGACACTCATCGAGTCATCTCTGTGTACTCGTTGCGTCTCTGCTTTTTCTCGTAGGTACTTTGTAATGTTTGTCAAGTCTCTTGTTTTCTTATGAAGTGATGCCAGTGTGCAGGTTTGGGATCCATCCCTTCAGAATTTTACAAGTGTAAATTATGGTGTATCTTTCTCACCTACATTCCAGGAAGTACAGTTCCCAGTAATATGGATGTATGATAGTGTTCCCAGTAATTCAGATATTTGATTGAATGTACGTATACTTACAGTGAAAGTTCTGTGTATGTTTTCTGGCTCGACAACCTCGCCTGCTTTGAAGGTGGCGGTCAGTATATAACAGTAATTCCTGCATTTCTTTCTTGTCTTGAAAGTTCTAGTTATCCAACCTATCATTTTCCTTGCTGTAGCATTAGCAACATTGTTGTGATTCATGAATGCAAGACCTAACATCTTTACTCCCAACTCTTGCACATAGAACTTTCACTCAAAACTGAATGGCCCACTGGAAGACTTGACGTGCATCTGTCACTCTCATAGAGATTCTGGTGTCATCAGCAAAGGATGTTACGGTGCTATAATTTATGTCCTTGCCTGTGTTGGATATAAGAATGAGAAACAAAAGTGAGCTGAGTACTGTGTCTTGAGGATCAGAGCTTTTCACTGTGGCAGTCTCCGACTTCACTCTGCTTACAGCTACTCTCTGGGTTCTATTCATTAAGAAGTTCGATGTCTATCTGACCACTTTTCTAGATATTCCCTTTTTTTGCAAGCATTCTGTGCGCTATCACACCATAACTGTACTTGTTGAAGGCTTTTTGCAAAAATAGCGTACACTACATCAATATTTAGCCTGCCTTCCATTTTATTCATGACCACCATGTCGTAATAGCCTTGCAATTGTGAAAGGCAGGAGCGACCTGCACTAAACCCATGCTGTCCTGGACTGTGTAACTGTTGTCATTCCGTGTGATTGGCAGTCTTGTTTAAGCTCTCTTCAATGATATTGATGTGTGGAGTTAGCGTTGTCGGTGTATGGAGTTGCAGGAGTCTGGGCCTGGGTCAGTATGCATGGGCATGCTATCCATGGCTTCTTCAAAGTCAACTGGGGCGAAACATACATACGAAATTGTCATGTCGCCTCTTTCAATTTCATTCACGAAAAACATTTTAGTGTAGTCGACCTGTAGTGATGAGTGTTTCACTGTACACAGCCGTAATGTGAGATGGAGGAAGGAGAGGGAGGTGGGGGAAGGAAAGAGGGGAGGGAAGAAGAGGGAGAGAGAGGTATGGAGAGAGGGGGAGGGAAGAGAGAGAGAGAGATGTAGAGATGGGGAGAGAAAAGAGACGGAGGGAGAGAGAGAGAGGGGGGGCTGCTACTGCTAAGTACAAGGCCTGGAGAAGGTATAAGAGGCATCACACTATCTATAACAGGAACCTGCACAGGCAAGCCTGTGGGCAAATGCTAGAAGTCCAGAAGTTGGCCATCTCTAAATGGGAGACTAACACAAAAAGAAAGCTGGCAACAGATAGAGTGGCTCCAAAACCTGGTGGTCATTGGTCAAGGACCAACAAGGTTATTTACCTGATGAAATTATTCCATCTCTGAATCGACAGGATGGGACCAACTGTACTAGCAGTCAGGAGAAAGCTGAGCTCTGTTGAACACTTTACTGTCAAGATGCAAGTATGTGATCCAGCAAGGGCGCCTCCTTCACTAGCTGCAAGAACTGTGTCCAAGTTTTCAGTGGTGACAATAAGGCAGGATGAGGTTTATCTTCTCCTTAAATCACTGGACTAAGAAAAGGCTGTGGGCCTAGATAAGTTGAGCCCAAGATTGCTGAGTAGATGTGCAGACCAGCTAGCAGCACCTCTAACTCACATCTATCAGCACTGCCT
>WNWK01001496.1:120000-227500 GCA_009830355.1 Cherax destructor | reverse complement strand
CTACGTTATCAACTTATGCCGCACTCTGCACTATTCCAATCGCGTGCACTGAGGAAGAGCGGACTGGGGTTATATAATATTGGGATACCTTCCTTGGATCACACAGAGACCGAAATAACATCTAGTTAACATTGGCATTAAAGTTTTACGGATTCCCTCTCCCACAGGCCTCCTGGAGCACCCTCTCCCACAGGCCTCCTGGAGCACCCTCTCCCACAGGCCTCCTGGAGCATGAGTTAAGGCGATGCCTTGGCCAATCTAGCAGCAAAGATAATGTTGAATATATCTTCAAAATCTCTGCAACAAATATTTAAAATCATTGTTAAAAAAGACGTAAGAAACAAGTTCCAGCGCATTAAAACAGCAAAGACAGTAAATATCCAACCCAATATCCACCATAGTGCAATACACAACCCGCACACAGGGAAGAGCAGCTTTCGACGACGTTTCGGTCCAACTTAGACCATTTACAAAGTCACACTGACAGACAAGAATGAAGTAGGCAGTATATACAGGCGAGCGGGAAAAAGGACGGGAATAAGAGAGGGAGAAGAGAAAGTATTGTGTAAAACATGGCTATGGAAAAACTAACAAGATGATCAGAGTACAGGATGTTGTCACTGCTGAAGTGATCCTGGACTCTAATCTATGTACACAGATGTCAATCACATGAAGTGCAAAGTGTGTGGACGGAGACAAGAGCTACACACTAACATTATATTTCAGTGCCCAGACATCCAACAATTTAGACACAGCTCCAAACAATCCAAACAGGAAATGGTAAATCACTTCACCGTTAATGATAATTAATCTGAAATATTAATGTCGTATGCACACTTTGCACTCCCTACATCAATGGAATTCATATTTAACAAGATTCTAATCTATTAAGTGACCAATGTACATAGTGATAACGTTACCATATATAATGTGAATACATTCTCGGTTCTTCAGAATTCTTATATAAACATTAGATTCGTTCATATTATTATTATTATTATTATTATTACAATATTGTTATTAGAAGCAACGTATAGTATTAAACTCAAAACACACACAGTTTTGTTGGGACTCAGTTAGAGGTAAACACTGACACACACTGGACCACGAATATGCCGGACGCCTATCATGCGACTTTAGTGCTAACACACTGTGATTTCAGTGCAAACACAGTGACTTCAGGTGCAAACCCAGTGATTTCAGTGCAAACACAGTGACTTCAGGTGCAAACCCAGTGATTTCAGGTGTAAACACCTCGTGACTTCAGTACCAACACTCCACACTCATGTTGGATCGAAGTAATGATACTGTTGGGTGATCTAGCACTGGTGGTAAGAGCAGTCTAGCTGTTACTGCTGCTGGGCTGCTTCTTCTAGGTCCAGTGTTGTGGGTTTGCCCAGTACTCTTCCATCCTGTTGTATTTTGCTTGTTGTAACTATTGTTCATCCAGTGTTGGTGACAGTTTTTGTATTTTGGATGTTGTAACTATTGTTCTTTATCCAGTGTTGGTGACAGTTTTTCTATTTTGGATGTTGTGACTATTGTTCTTCATCCAGTGTTGGTGACAGTTTTTATATTTTGGATGTTGTAAGTATTGTTCTTCATCCAGTGTTGGTGACAGTTTTTGTATTTTGTATGTTGTAACTATTGTTCTTTATCCAGTGTTGGTGACAGTTTTTGTATTTTGGATGTTGTGACTATTGTTCTTTATCCAGTGTTGGTGACAGTTTTTGTATTTTGGATGTTGTGACTATTGTTCTTTATCCAGTGTTGGTGACAGTTTTTGTATTTTGGATGTTGTGACTATTGTTCTTCATACAGTGTTGGTGACAGTTGTATTTTGGATGTTGTAAATATTGTTCCTCCAGTGTTGGTGAAATTTGTTGTATTTTGGATGTAGTAACTGTTTATCTTCTTGTTATTATTTCTCTCCCACCTGTTCTCTCTCTCTCTCTCTCTCTCTCTCTCTCTCTCTCTCTCTCTGTACAATTTAGTGTCTCTTAAATAAAAAATGGAAAATTTATATTTCAAGACAGAATTACAGTTTTCTTTAAAGCAATATTTTTTTCTTTATTAGAATGATAAGGAATTTCTTTGGGTGTGGGTAATTACATTTTTTCCATATCAACATATTCCCATGACATAATACACAGTTTTGAATATGTGCTGACGCTATCTGAGGTGCCTTCCTCTGTACTCACCTAGTTGTACTCACCTAGTTGTGGTTGCAGGGGTCGAGTCAAAGCTCCTGGCCCCGCCTCTTCACTGGCCGCTACTGGGTCACTCTCCCTGCGCCATGAGCTTTATCATACCTCTGCTTAAAGCTATGTATAGAGCCTGCCTCCACTACATCGCTTCCTAAACTATTCCACTTCCCGACAACTCTGTGACTGAAGAAATACTTCCTAACATCTCTGTGATTCATCTGAGTCTTCAACTTCCATCTGTGTCCCCTTGTTGTTGTGTCCCATCTCTGGAACATTCTGTCTCTGTCCACTTTGTCAATTCCTCTCAGTATCTTATATGTTGTTATCATGTCTCCCCTATCTCTCCTGTCCTCCAGTGTCGTCAGGTCGATTTCCCTTAACCTCCCTCGTAGGACATACCCCTTAGCTCCGGGACTAGTCTTGTTGCAAACCTTTGCACTTTCTCGAGCTTCTTCACATGCTTGGCTAGGTGTGGGTTCCAAACTGGTGCTGCATACTCCAATATGGGCCTAACGTACACAGTGTACAGGGTCCTGAACGATTCTTTATTAAGATGTCGGAATGCTGTTCTTAGGTTTGCTAGGCGCCCATATGCTGCAGCAGTTATTTGGTTGATGTGCGCCTCAGGAGATGTGTCTGGTGTTATACTCACCCCAAGATCTTTTCCTTGATTGAGGTTTGCAGTCTCTGGCCCCCTAGGCTGTACTCCGTCTGCGGTCTTCTTTGCCCTTCCCCAATCTTCATGACTTTGCACTTGGTGGGGTTGAACTCCAGGAGCCAGTTGCTGGACCAGGCTTGCAGGCTGTCCAGATCCCTTTGTAGTTCTGCCTGGTCCTCGTCCGATTGAATTCTTCTCATCAACTTCACATCATCTGCAAACAGGGACACTTCGGAGTCTATTCCTTCCGTCATGTCGTTCACAAATACCAGAAACAGCACTGGTCCCAGGACTGACCCCTGTGGAACCCCGCTCGTCACCGGCGCCCACTCTGACACCTCGCCACGTACCATGACTCGCTGCTGTCTCCTGACAGGTATTCCCTGATCCAATGTAGTGCCTTCCCTGTTACCCCTGCCTGGTCCTCCAGCTTCTGCACTAATCTCTTGTGTGGAACTGTGTCAAACGCCTTCTTACAATCCAAGAATATGCAATCTACCCACCCCTCTCTCTCTTGCCTTATCGCTGTCACCCTGTCGTAGAACTCCAGTAGGTTTGTGACACAGGATTTCCCGTCCCTGAAACCGTGTTGGCCGTCGTTGATAAGCTCATTCCTTTCTAGGTGCTCAACCACCCTTCTCCTGACTATCTTCTCCATGACCTTGCATACAATACATGTCAGTGACACTGGTCTGTAGTTTAGTGCTACGTTCCTGTCTCCTTTTTTAAAAATTGGAACTACATTTGCTGTCTTCCAAACCTCAGGTAGTTGCCCTGTTTCGATAGATGTGTTGAAGATCGTTGTTAGGGGTACACATAGCTCCTCTGCTCCCTCTCTCAGGACCCATGGAGTGTGTGTGTGTGTGTGTGTGTGTGTGTGTGTGTGTGTGTGTGTGTGTACTCACCTATTTGTACTCACCTATTTGTGGTTGCAGGGGTCGAGTCATAGCTCCTGGCCCCGCCTCTTCACTGATTGCTACTAGGTCCTCTCTCTCCCTGCTCCATGAGCTTTATCAAACCTAGTCTTAAAACTATGTATGGTTCCTGCCTCCACTATGTCGCTTTCCAAGCTATTCCACTTCCTGACAACTCTATGACTGAAGAAATACTTCCTAACATCCCTTTGACTCATAGGAGTCTTCAACTTCCAATTGTGACCCCTTGTTTCTGTGTCCCCTCTCTGGAACATCTTGTCTCTGTCCACCTTATCTATTCCTCGCAGTATTTTATATGTCGTTATCATGTCTCCCCTAACCCTCCTGTCCTCTAGTGTCGTCAGGCCGATTTCCCTTAACCTTTCTTCGTAGGACAATCCCCTTAGCTCTGGGACTAGTCTTGTTGCAAACCTTTGCACTTTCTCTAATTTCTTGACGTGCTTGACCAGGTGTGGGTTCCAAACTGGTGCTGCATACTCCAGTATGGGCCTGACGTATATGGTATACAGAGTCTTGTATACCAGATTTCCCTTAACCTTTCTTCGTAGGACAATCCCCTTAGCTCTGGGACTAGTCTTGTTGCAAACCTTTGCACTTTCTCTAATTTCTTGACGTGCTTGACCAGGTGTGGGTTCCAAACTGGTGCTGCATACTCCAGTATGGGCCTGACGTATATGGTATACAGAGTCTTGAATGTGTGTGTGTGTGTGTGTGTGTGTGTGTGTACTCACCTATTTGTACTCACCTATTTGTGGTTGCAGGGGTCGAGTCATAGCTCCTGGCCCCGCCTCTTCACTGATTGCTACTAGGTCCTCTCTCTCCCTGCTCCATGAGCTTTATCAAACCTAGTCTTAAAACTATGTATGGTTCCTGCCTCCACTATGTCGCTTTCCAAGCTATTCCACTTCCTGACAACTCTATGACTGAAGAAATACTTCCTAACATCCCTTTGACTCATAGGAGTCTTCAACTTCCAATTGTGACCCCTTGTTTCTGTGTCCCCTCTCTGGAACATCTTGTCTCTGTCCACCTTATCTATTCCTCGCAGTATTTTATATGTCGTTATCATGTCTCCCCTAACCCTCCTGTCCTCTAGTGTCGTCAGGCCGATTTCCCTTAACCTTTCTTCGTAGGACAATCCCCTTAGCTCTGGGACTAGTCTTGTTGCAAACCTTTGCACTTTCTCTAATTTCTTGACGTGCTTGACCAGGTGTGGGTTCCAAACTGGTGCTGCATACTCCAGTATGGGCCTGACGTATATGGTATACAGAGTCTTGAATGATTCCTTGGTGAGGTATTGGAACGCTATTCTTAGGTTTGCCAGCCGCCCGTATGCTGCAGCAGTTATCTGATTGATGTGTGCCTCAGGAGATGTGCTCGGTATTATACTCACCCCAAGATCTTTTTCTTTGAGTGAGGTTTGCAGTCTTTGGCCACCTAGACTATACTCTGTCTGCGGTCTTCTTTGCCCTTCCCCGATATTCATGACTACATTTGGCAGGGTTAAATTCAAGGAGCCAGTTACTGGACCAGGCTTGCAGCCTGTCCAGGTGTGTGTGTGTGTGTGTGTGTGTGTGTGTGTGTGTGTGTGTGTGTGTGTGTGTGTGTGTGTGTGTGTGTGTGTGTGTGTATGTGTGTGTGTACTCACCTAATTGTGTGTGTGTGTATGTACTCTCCTAGTTGTGGTTGCAGGGGTCGAGTCACAGCTCCTGGCCCCGTGTGTGTGTATGTGTATGTGTGTGTGTGTGTGTTAACACATACAGTGGTTAGTGATACCACCACCTGGAGAAATTTCTCTTTCATTATCCTTGGCTTTCCACTGTTTATCTCCCTCACAGTGTTTCCTCTGCTCGTGGTATCTGTGTTTCTACTGGTTGTCTTATTTTTATATCTACTATTTCCTCTTCTCTATTTTCTTTAATCTTCAGGTTTTTTAACTTTTAGCATTGTTGACATGCTGACTTTCTCTTTCAATAAGTTCACAGCTTTCATCTATATCTATGGATTCTTTGTTCTCTACCCACGCTGTTAGATGTCGATAGAATGAAGAACTCAAAAAGGACACTGTATACAAAACCCTAGACACTCATCAAACAAAACGAAAGAAACTCATGAAAGACCTGGGAGTAATTATGTCGGCTGACCTTTCTTTCAAAGAGCACAATAATGAAGACGTAATGATAGCCAGGAAGTTGACAAGGTGGATAATAAGAACTTTCAAAACAAGGAAAATAGTATCCATGGTGAAACTATTCAAATCGCTTGTGCTCTCTCTCACTTAAGAGTATTGTCCAGTGTATCATTTACAACTCGCATAGCGCCAATAAAACATTTAAATTACTGAGAGAGCCTCAAAGTCCTAAATATGTACTCGATGAAGCGAAGAAGAAAGAAATATATGATACTATATACCTGGAAATTACAACATAACATATTGGAGTGAGAGACATGGAAGTGCAAAATAAACCCAGTGAAAAGCAGGGGCGCCGTGGGCACATGAATTAAGGCTACATTAGTAAGTACGAAGATATTGGAAGCATTTAAAGCCTCATTCGTGAAACTCGTTTAGTTTGCCAATCTTTAAACAAATTAATGGCTCACCGAGCAAAGGGTTGTATATGACTTCAGTATTTCACTCTCAATTCTTTATTATCATCAGTGTATGTTCCATCTCCTTTGAGTAGGGGCCCAATGCCAGATACTCTTGTTGCCCTGACTTTTGCACGTGAGAAAATGTTTGGGATTTCTTGTAATTTCATTAATGACTTTTTCCTGGCTTGCCCGGACAGTAGATGACACATTCAGTTTGAGTTCCATGTTCTCTATTTCTCTAACGAATGTGACCTTCGTTGTTTAGAAATCCTGTTGCCTTTAAGAAGCTCTGTTAACCATCTCCCTTGCCACACACCTTTTTCCAAAGGTTTGTGGCAAGAGCATACTTCAAGTGGCAAGAGCATACTTCAAGTGGCAAGAGCATACTTCAAGTGCCAAGAGCATACTTCAAGTGGCAAGAACATACTTCAAGTGCCAATGAGCTCATCTTTCCAAGATACTGATTCAGGTTCATGTTAAGACATATTTTTACAGCATATTTAAGTAAAGTCTTGACTAATGTCACCCCAATTGATGTTCCTTTTTTTTAATTCAAATTTGTTGAATTTTCCCTAGATTAAGTTGTGGTCTGAGTATACTGTCTATGACACCACTGCATCCCGGACCAGGTCCATAATAAGGTCGAGGGTATTTTCTAGTCTGCTCGGTTCTGGTGTCTGCTGGCTTAAGGCGAACTTACTACAGAGGCTTAGTAATTCGCTTGTTGAGAGACTGTTCATTCAAATTTGCTCCTGTGGTTCTCCCTGCTGTTACAATATCTTCCACACTGCTTCATTTTTAAAGTCGCCAAGCAACTCTTTTAACTGCTGGGAAGTTGCATCTGTGCTTTATATTCAAGTGCAAATAGATCCCGATTTTCAATGTTAACCGCCGAAACTTCGGTTCCACCTTAGTGGAGATACAGATCAAATTTCCTGGTGAAGATTTTTACACTTGTCCCAGCAGTATTTCTGATGTCTTCTGGTAGAATGTTGAATGATGTAGGCCATGAATGTTGATACAGTGTTCTCTTATAATGCCCAAGATGCACCAGCAGTTTAACATTCACTCAACTGCCAAGCATTTTGGAAACTTACCACTGTCGGGTGTAAATTATAGTGTTGAAATCAAATTGTCCTTCAAACAAATTAAAATTTATAACAGGTGCAAGAAAATTTGAGTCAACAATACCCCTTCGGTATGCAAGTGCCAAGGTGTATATTTTAGTTATAATCACGTTCATGACAGAAGACAGTATTGTTATGACTGACCATCGTAACATCCCTTCTTCCCGCTTCAATACTTTTACTGGAAAGTTCTTACAAGAGAATAAATACACCCTTTTTCAAGGGTCATCAGGTCTGGCTTTGGTTACCAGTATTTTCATTATTATATTTATGGACAAGGGCTCAAGCTTTCACTACTAATCCATCGATGGCAATATAGTGTCTGAGTTCTACATTAATGTCCACCCGTTGACACAATTCTATTTCTTTCAGTTTTTATTAAAAGTCAGCACTAAACACTTACTAAATATTGTAGGAATGGGAGTCTGAACTTTATAAAGATTTTCTGACAAAAAAGAGGCTCCCAAAATTATACACTGGGTAATACATATCTCTGAAAATATTACATAATTTAGAAATAACGACACCTATAGACCTTGAATAACGTATATGATAAACACTGAAAAATATTATTCGTGGTGGTGAGGTCAGCTTTTTGTTTTTATCTATGAAAACAAGCATGACGCACAAGCTGTTCATGAGCCCTGATAAAGACACATTTACCCTTATCACATGATAAAGCCAACATCTGTAGTCACTACCTGCGCTCTCAGTGCCAAGGTCTGCTGATGAAGTCAATGTCACCTGATGATGCCAGCCACTGTAGTCACTACCTGCGCTCTCAGCGACAAGGTCTGCTGATGAAGTCAATGTCACCTGATGATGCCAGCCACTGTAGTCACTACCTGCGCTCTCAGTGCCAAGGTCTGCTGATGAAGTCAATGTCACCTGATGATGCCAGCCATTGTAGTCACTACCTGCGCTCTCAGCGCCAAGGTCTGCTGATGAAGTCAATGTCACCTGATGATGCCAGCCACTGTAGTCACTACCTGCGCTCTCAAACCTGCATGCCACAAGCTACACAGAGAGGAGCAGGAGCGCCAGCATACAGGTGTTCCCGATCCTCAACTGACAGTCATCTCAAAATGAGAATCCCTGTGGAAGGAGTGATAAACACCCACGTCTTACTAAACCATGTATCACAGAGAAACAAGTAGGCAGCTGTTTGAACGAGAGCACTAAGCGTTTCCTGGAACATTGTACTGAACACCGAGGACTGTTTTTATAACAGTACGTAATACGAGTCTTCACCTGTAGTTATCACAAAGGTAGCGCCACAATTGCTAAGATCTTTATCTTCGAAGTATGAAGAAAATCATACTCCAAGAAATTAGCCAAGAACATAACGGGGGCTCAACATTTTACCCATGTTATTTGATAAAGCCCACTGTGTGGGTGAAACACTGTCAATAAAGGATGGCATTATACTGCCATCGGTGTTATATACCAACACTGATATATGGAAAATACCCGTGCAAAACTGTAGCTCTAAATCATGAACAGGGTTTAGCAAGTGCAGCAGGGAAAAGCTGTCCAGGAGTAGATCAGGTCATACCTCAGCCTGGACAATGTTATAATTCAGTCTTGCACATGAAGGATACAACACCACACTAATCATACAAACTATAATTAAACAACCAGTAGGAACGTTTCTGTCAAGAAGGGGAAAATAATGGCGAGAAATGTAAAGATTGTATCACCACCCAGGAGCCATGCTGGAGTGGAACCAGAGCCAGTGTCTGGCTCATCAAAGTCACAGATACTAAGTTCAGCCAACAAGACTCCTTCCACAACAACTACCACCAATGTTTCATCTTTTACCTGTACAAACAGACATACAGACAAGGTCTCAAACAAAGGAAAAACAACAAAACACTGTTTATCAGTGGTCTTCTCGCAGAGTTTCAGGCAATGTTTGCAGCTTTCACCAAGACTCGCCTTTGATATACATTTGATGAATTACCAGAGTTTTTCCACTCCCGGAACCCATCCATAGGCCAGGCTCGTCTGGTACTTAGCTAGTCAACAAGGCTGTTGCTGCCTAAAAGATTATTTCAGCAACAGAGGTTAATGAACAAGTGTCCCGGAAAACACACAAGCACTAAAAGTTTGGAACCAACCAAAAGAGGCGTTCTCCAGTTACTGCATGGATTCCAACGATTCCAAGATGCCAACACCCAAACTTAATTAGTATTGTCTAGGTCGTAATATGTATCAGACATTAAATACTAAAGCCATTAAGAAAAGGAAGAATCAAATATATTTAAAGAAATATAATGGGAATATTATTTTACACATAAAACTGACAAATGATGCGTCGTTACACCTGCCTCCCGCACTCTGCCATCGTCAAATAAGTTGGCAATTTTTTCTTCAAGGTTTGAAGCCGAGCAGCAGAGACTTTAGGAAGTTATCAACGCTAGGATGCTTCGAATGGGTCCTACAACTTTAGTCATAAGGCAACCGCACAATTGTTGCTCCTTTGAAAATTTGAAACCGATCAGACGAAACATTCTCCTGTTAAGAGGAAAATAAAAACGAAACTTCGAAGGAAAAAGACGTTGGCAACCACTTACAGTTTACCTCCGGTGGAGGTGGGAAGTACAGTGCCTGCCCTCTGGAGGAGGGTGGAGGTGGGAAGTACAGTGCCTGCCCTCTGGAGGAGGGTGGAGGTGGGAAGTACAGTGCCTGCCCTCTGAAGGAGGGTGGAGGTGGGAAGTACAGTGCCTACCCTCTGGAGGAGGGTGGAGGTGGGAAGTACAGTGCCTGCCCTCTGGAGGAGGGTGGAGGTGGGAAGTACAGTGCCTGCCCTCTGGAGGAGGGTGGAGGTGGGAAGTACAGTGCCTACCCTCTGGAGGAGGGTGGAGGTGGGAAGTACAGTGCCTACCCTCTGGAGGAGGGTGGAGGTGGGAAGTACAGTGCCTGCCCTCTGGAGGAGGGTGGAGGTGGGAAGTACAGTGCCTGCCCTCTGGAGGAGGGTGGAGGTGGGAAGTACAGTGCCTGCCCTCTGGAGGAGGGGTGGAGGTGGGAAGTACAGTACCTACACTCTGAAGGAGGAGTGGAGGTGGGAAGTACAGTGCCTGCACTCTGAAGGAGGAGTGGAGGTGGTAAGTACAGTACCTGCACTCTGAAGGAGGAGTGGAGGTGGGAAGTACAGTACCTGCACTCTGAAGGAGGGGTGGAGGTGGGAAGTACAGTACATGCACTAAGAAGGAAGGGTGGAGGTGGGAAGTACAGTACATGCACTAAGAAGGAGAGGTGGAGGTGGGAAGTACAGTGCCTGCACTCTGAAGGAGGGGTGGAGGTGGGAAGTACAGTACCTACACTCTGAAGGAGGAGTGGAGGTGGGAAGTACAATGCCTACACTCTGAAGGAGGGGTGGAGGTGGGAAGTACAGTGCCTACACTCTGAAGGAGGTGTGGAGGTGGGAAGTACAGTACCTGCACTCTGAAGGAGGGGTGGAGGTGGGAAGTACAGTGCCTGCACTCTGAAGGAGGGGTGGAGGTGGGAAGTACAGTTCCTGCACTCTGAAGGAGGGATGGAGGTGGGAAGTACAGTGCCTGCACTCTGAAGGAGGAGTGGAGGTAAGAAGTACATTGCCTGCACTCTGAAGGAGGAGTGGAGGTGGGAAGTACAGTACCTACACTCTGAAGGAGGAGTGGAGGTGGGAAGTACAGTGCCTGCACTCTGAAGGAGGGATGGAGGTGGGAAGTACAGTGCCTGCACTCTGAAGGAGGGGTGGAGGTGGGAAGTACAGTGCCTGCACTCTGAAGGAGGGGTGGAAGTGGGAAGTACAGTGCCTGCACTCTGAAGGAGGAGTGGAGGTGGGAAGTACAGTGCCTGCACTCTGAAGGAGGAGTGGAGGTGGGAAGTACAGTACCTACACTCTGAAGGAGGGGTGGAGGTGGGAAGTACAGTGCCTGCACTCTGAAGGAGGGTGGAAGTGGGAAGTACAGTGCCTGCACTCTGAAGGAGGGGTGGAGGTGGGAAGTACAGTACCTACACTCTGAAGGAGGGTGGAGGTGGGATGTACAGTACCTACACTCTGAAGGAAGGGTGGAGGTGGGAAGTACAGTACCTGCACTCTGAAGGAGGGGTGGAGGTGGGAAGTACAGTACCTGCACTCTGAAGGAGGGGTGGAGGTGGGAAGTACAGTACATGCACTCTGAAGGAGGGGTGGAGGTGGGAAGTACAGTACCTGCACTCTGAAGGAGGGGTGGAGGTGGGAAGTACAGTGCCTGCACTCTGAAGGAGGGTGGAGGTGGGAAGTACAGTACCTACACTCTGAAGGAGGAGTGGAGGTGGGAAGTACAGTGCCTGCACTCTGAAGGAGGGGTGGAGGTGGGAAGTACAGTGCCTGCACTCTGAAGGAGGGGTGGAGGTGGAAAGTACAGTGCCTACACTCTGAAGGAGGGGTGGAGGTGGGAAGTACAGTACCTGCACTCTGAAGGAGGGGTGGAGGTGGGAAGTACAGTGCCTGCACTCTGAAGGAGGGGTGGAGGTGGGAAGTACAGTTCCTGCACTCTGAAGGAGGGATGGAGGTGGGAAGTACAGTGCCTGCACTCTGAAGGAGGAGTGGAGGTAGGAAGTACAGTGCCTGCACTCTGAAGGAGGGGTGGAGGTGGAAAGTACAGCGCCTGCACTCTGAAGGAGGGGTGGAGGTGAGAAGTACAGTACCTGCACTCTGAAGGAGGGGTGGAGGTGGGAAGTACAGTACCTGCACTATGAAGGAAGGGTGGAGGTGAGAAGTACAGTACCTGCACTCTGAAGGAGGGGTGGAGGTGGGAAGTACAGTTCCTGCACTCTGAAGGAGGGGTGGAGGTGGGAAGTACAGTACCTGCACTCTGAAGGAGGGGTGGAGGTGGGAAGTACAGTGCCTGCACTCTGAAGGAGGGGTAGAGATGGGAAGTACAGTGCCTGCACTCTGAAGGAGGGATGGAGGTGGGAAGTACAGTGCCTACACTCTGAAGGAGGGGTGGAGGTGGGAAGTACAGTGCCTGCACTCTGAAGCAAGGGTGGAGGTAGGAAGTACAGTACCTGCACTCTGAAGGAGGGGTGGAGAAGGGAAGTACAGTACCTGCACTCTGAAGGAGGGGTGGAGGTGGGAAGTACAGTGCCTGCACTCTGAAGGAGGGATATAGGTGGTAAGTACAGTGCCTGCACTCTGAAGGAGGGGTGGAGGTGAGAAGTACAGTGCCTGCATTCTGAAGGAGGGGTGGAGGTGGGAAGTACAGTGCCTGCAATCTGAAGAAGGGGTGGAGGTGGGAAGTACAGTGCCTACACTCTGAAGGAGGGGTGGAGGTGGGAAGTACAGTGCCTGCACTCTGAAGAAGGGTGGAGGTGGGAAGTACAGTGCCTGCACTCTGAAGGAGGGGTGGAGGTGGGAAGTACAGTGCCTGCACTCTGAAGGAGGGTGGAGGTGGGAAGTACAGTGCCTGCACTCTGAAGGAGGGTGGAGGCGGTAAGTACAGTGCCTGCACTCTGAAGGAGGGGTGGAGGTGGGAAGCACAGTGCCTCCACTCTGAAGGAGGGTGGAGGTGGGAAGTACAGTGCCTGCACTCTGAAGGAGGGGTGGAGGTGGGAAGTACAGTTCCTGCACTCTGAAGGAGGGGTGGAGGTGGGAAGCACAGTACCTGCACTCTGAAGGAGGGTGGAGGTGGGAAGTACAGTGCCTGCACTCTGAAGGAGGTGTGGAGGTGGGAAGACAGTGCCTGCACTCTGGAGGGGTGGAGGTGGGAAGCACAGTACCTGCACTCTGAAGGAGGGTGGAGGTGGGAAGTACAGTGCCTGCATTCTGAAGGAGGGGTGGAGGTGGAAGTACAGTGCCTGCACTCTGAAGGAGGGGTGGAGGTGGAAGTACAGTGCCTGCATTCTGAAGGAGGGTGGAGGTGGGAAGTACAGTGCCTGCACTCTGAAGGAGGGTGGAGGTGGGAAGTACAGTACCTGCACTCTGAAGGAGGGTGGAGGTGGGAAGACAGTGCCTGCACTCTGAAGGAGGGTGGAGGTGGGAAGTACAGTGCCTGCACTTTGGAGGGGTGGAGGTGGGAAGTACAGTACCTGCACTCTGAAGGAGGGGTGGAGGTGGGAAGTACAGTTCCTGCACTCTGAAGGAGGGGTGGAGGTGGGAAGTACAGCGCCTGCACTTTGAAGGAGGGAAGTACAGTGCCTGCACTCTGAAGGAGGGGTGGAGGTGGGAAGTACAGTGCCTGCACTCTGAAGGAGGGGTGGAGGTGGGAAGTACAGTGCCTGCACTCTGAAGGAGGGGTGGAGGTGGGAAGTACAGTGCCTGCACTCTGAAGGAGGGGTAAGGATGTTTGTAGTTTTGAACTATAGTATTGGCGCCTCTCAGACAAGACAATGATGGAGTGATGGTGAAAGTTATTTTATTTTTTTTTGGGGGGAGGGGGTGTCACCCTGTCTCGGTGGGAGACTGCCGATTTCTTGAAAAAAAAATGAGTGGATGAATGTTTACGTTAATGTTGATTGTGACAGCATAGAGGGCAGCACTTTTAACTGTTTCCCTTCAACTGTGTGAGAACTGGTGGTGGTGGTGTCATGCACTAGTATGATAACTGGTGGCTGTGGTGTTGCCATACACATGATAACTGGTGGTGGTGTTGCCATGCACAAGTATGATAACTGGTGGTGTTGTCATGCATTAGTATGATAACTGGTGGTGGTGGTGCCATGCACAAGTATGATAACTGGTGGTGGTGTTGTCATGCACTAGTATGATAACTGGTGGTGGTGTTGCCATGCACAAGTATGATTACTGGTGGTGGTGTTGCCATGCACAAGTATGATAACTGGTGGTGGTGTTGCCATGCACAAGTATGATAACTGGTGGTGGTGTTGCCATGCACAAGTATGAGAACTGGGGGTGGTGTTGCCATGCACAAGTATGATAACTGGGGGTGGTGTTGCCATGCACAAGTATGATAACTGGTGGTGGTGTTGCCATGCACAAGTATGATAACTGGTGGTGGTGTTGCCATGCACAAGTATGATAACTGGTGGTGGTGTTGCCATGCACAAGTATAACTGGTGGCTGTGGTGTCATGCACAAGTATGATTACTGATGGTGATGTCATGCACACGTATGATAACTGGAGGTGGTGTCATGCACAAGTATGATAACTGGAGGTGGTGTCATGCACAAGTATGATAACTGGAGGTGGTGGCATTCAGAAATACGATAACTGGTGTTGTCGTGCACAAGTATGATAACTGGAGGTGGTGTCATGCACAAATACGATAACTGGTGGTGTTGTCGTGCACAAGTATGATAACTGGAGGTGGTGTCATGCACAAGTATGATAACTGGAGGTGGTGTCATGCACAAGTATGATAACTGGAGGTGGTGTCATTCACAAATACGATAACTGGTGTTGTCGTGCACAAGTATGATAACTGGAGGTGTTGTCATGCACAAGTATGATAACTGTGTTGTTGTCATGCACAAGTATGATAACTTGTGGTTATGTCATGCACAAGTATGCTAACTGGTGGTGTTGTCATGCAAAAGTATGATAACTGGTGGTGTTGTCATGCACAAGTATGATAACTGTTGTCATGCAGAAGTATGATAACTGGTGGAGTTGTCATGCACAAGTATAATAACTGGTGGTGTTGTCATGCACAAGTATGATAACTGGTGGTGTTGTCATGCAGAAGTATGATAACTGGTGTCATGCAGAAGTATGATAACTGGTGGTGTTGTCATGCACAAGTATGATAACTGGTGGTGTTGTCATGCAGAAGTATGATAACTGGTGTCATGCACAAGTATGATAACTGGTGTTGTTGTCAAGCACAAGTATGATAACTGTTGTCATGCAGAAGTATGATAACTGTTGTCATGCAGAAGTATGATAACTGGTGTTGTTGTCATGCAGAAGTATGATAACTGGTGTCATGCACAAGTATGATAACTGGTGGTGTTGTCATGCACAAGTATGATAACTGGTGGTGTTGTCATGCACAAGTATGATAACTGGTGGTGTTGTCATGCACAAGTATGATAACTGGTGGTGTTGTCATGCACAAGTATGATAACTGGTGTTGTTGTCATGCAGAAGTATGATAACTGGTGTCATGCAGAAGTATGATAACTGGTGGTGTTGTCATGCACAAGTATGATAACTGGTGGTGTTGTCATGCACAACAACTGTACTAACACTCCCTTCATGTGTTACTCACGGGTCTCTCGTAACACACTTCTTATTTACCCTTGAAATGGACACCGAAATTTCAAATAGTATTTTGGTGGAGAAGCAGACAAGCAGAGAGAGAAGCAAGCAGAGCGACAAGCAGGCCAGCAGAGAGACGAGCAGCCAAGCATATACACAAGCAGGTGAGTAGAAAGAACAGGGACGCACTAAAGGAATTAGGAAGATGAGCAAGCAAGAAAGCAGACAGGAAGGTGAGCAAGCAAGCAGACAGGAAGGTAAGCAAGCAGACAGGAAGGTGGGCAAGCAAGCAGGCAGACAGGAAGGTAAGCAAGCAATCAGACAGGAAGGTGGGCAAGCAAGCAGGCAGACAGGAAGGTGGGCAAGCAAGCAGGCAGACAGGAAGGTAAGCAAGCAAGCAGACAGGAAGGTGAGCAAGCAAGCAAGCAGACAGGAAGGTGAGCAAGCAAGCAAGCAGACAGGAAGGTGGAAAAGCAAGCAGGCAGACAAGAAGGTGGAAAAGTAAGCAAGCAAGTATGCAGACAGGAAGGTGGGAAAGCAACCAAGCAAACAAAGAAGCAAGCAGAGAAGTCACAGTAGCCACAAGAACATAAACACTCTCACATGTTAGCTTGATGTAAGATGTGTTACATAAGCTTAGTGTAACACTTGTGTTGTTAGTGTAACACTTGTGTTGTTAGTGTAACACTTGTGTTGTGAGTGTAACACTTGTGTTGTGAGTGTAACACTTGTGTTGTGAGTGTAACACTTGTGTTGTGAGTGTAACACTTGTGTTGTGAGTGTAACACTTGTGTTGTGAGTGTAACACTTGTGTTGTGAGTGTAACACTTGTGTTGTGAGTGTAACACTTGTGTTGTGAGTGTAACACTTGTGTTGTGAGTGTAACACTTGTGTTGTGAGTGTAACACTTGTGTTGTGAGTGTAACACTTGTGTTGTGAGTGTAACACTTGTGTTGTGAGTGTAACACTTGTGTTGTGAGTGTAATACTTGTGTTGTGAGTGTAACACTTGTGTTGTGAGTGTAACACTTGTGTTGTGAGTGTAACACTTGTGTTGTGAGTGTAACACTTGTGTTGTGAGTGTAACACTTGTGTTGTGAGTGTAACACTTGTGTTGTGAGTGTAACACTTGTGTTGTGAGTGTAACACTTGTGTTGTGAGTGTAACACTTGTGTTGTTAGTGTAACACTTGTGTTGTGAGTGTAACACTTGTGTTGTGAGTGTAACACTTGTGTTGTTAGTGTAACACTTGTGTTGTTAGTGTAACACTTGTGTTGTGAGTGTAACACTTGTGTTGTTAGTTTAACACTTGTGTTGTTAGTGTAACACTTGTGTTGGTAGTGTAACACTTGTGTTGTTAGTGTAACACTTGTGTTGTTAGTGTAACACTTGTGTTGTTAGTGTAACACTTGTGTTGTTAGTGTAGTACTTGTGTTGTTAGTGTAGCACTTGTGTTGTTAGTGTAACACTTGTGTTGTTAGTGTAGCACTTGTGTTGTTAGTGTAACACTTGTTGTTAGTGTAACACTTGTGTTGTTAGTGTAGCACTTTTGTTAGTGTAACACTTGTGTTGTTAGTGTAACAAGTGTTTTTAGTGTAACACTTGAGTGTGTTAGTGTAACAAGTGTTGTTAGCGTAACACTTGAGTGAGTTAGTGTAACAAGTGTTGTTAGCGTAACACTTGTGTTGTTAGTGTAACAAGTGTTGTCAGTGTAACACTTGAGTGTGTTAGTGTAACAAGTGTTGTTAGCGTAACACTTGAGTGTTGTTAGTGGAACAAGTGTTGTTAGGGTAACACTTGAGTGTTGTTAGTGGAACACTTGAGTGTTGTTAGTGGAACACTTGAGTGTTGTTAGTGGAACACTTAAATGGAAACATGGTGTGTGGCGACTGTAGTGAGTGTCAACGAACATTACTATCTCTCACTAGTCTTATCATAGTCTCTTCTCCCCACCACACCATCTACTTTCCACCATCTACCACACCATCCACATTCCACCATCTACCACATTATCTACTTTCCACCATCTACCATACCATCCACATTCCACCATCTACCACACCATCCACATTCCACCATCTACCACATCATCTACATTCCACCATCTACCACAATATGTGTGTGTATATACCTATTCGGCACGACATACATATATGTCGTGCCGAATAGGTAAAACTGGTCAACTAGTAAGAACTCATTTAAAATTAAGTCCTTTCTAAAATTTTCTCTTATACGTTTAAAGATATATTTTTTTCATTTATGTTAATGTAAAAATTAATAATTTTGTACCAAAAGAACCTTAGAAAACTTACCTAACCTTATTATAACAAGCGCAATTTAATTTAGCCAAATCCAACTAAATATATTTTAGATAATTTTACAATAATTTAATAATAAACATAATGAAATATATTTTTTTCGTTAGGTTCAGAATGATTTTTACGAAATTATTGCATACACAAATTTTCGCTTGCCTTATTCGGCAAGAAGAGCGTTGCTATTTAAGCTAAAATAACAAGTTTTACCTACTCGACACACACACACACACACATATATATATATATATATATATATATATATATATATATATATATATATATATATATATATATATATATACTTACGATGGCTACTTTTATAAAGTTGTAGACTGGTCTGGGATAGTACTAATTTAACTTTGGCTGAGGCGCTCTATGCTATGATGAAGATAGATCACACAGAAATAAGCAATGTAGTACTTTGTTTTCTCAAATGACCTAGAAATTATTCCTCTGTCAAAATATTATCTGATATTTTCCACTTATTTTACCCTGATGAGGAAATTAGGGAAGCTAAAACCTTACTTACAAACTTATTAAAGAACCTTACTTACAAACTTATTAAAGAACCTTACTTACAAACTTATTAAAGAACCTTACTTACAAACTTATTAAAGAACCTTACTTACAAACTTATTAAAGAACCTTATTTACAAACTTATTAAAGAACCTTACTTACAAACTTATTAAAGAACCTTACTTACAAACTTATTAAAGAAAGATCTGTCATAGTGTGACACTGATTAAAAAAAAGTAAAGATTCTCAAAATATAATTACTTTTGTAATAATTTTGTGGACACTAGACTGTTTGTTGCATTTGTCACAGATAAACATATAAATATATCACTAATTGAGCATTGTGCCTGCAGTAGACCTACACCTGCCTGCAACTGCGCTACAATTACATGCAGTAGGCCTACATCTGCCTGCAACAGAACTGCAAGTACATGCGGTAGGCCTACACCTGCCTGCAGGTTAAAAGTATATGCAGTAGGCCTAAAAGTTACTACAAAAGGTCTACAAGTGCCTGCAACAGGTCTACAGATGCCTGCAAAAGGTCTACAAGTGCCTGCAGCAGGTCTACAAGTGCCTGCAACAGGTCTACAAGTGCCTGCAACAGGTCTAAAGACGCCTGCAACACGTCTACAAGTGCCTGCAACAGGTGTACAAATGCCTGCAACAGATCTACAGGCATCTGAAGCAGATCTACATGTGCCTGCAGGTCTAAAAGTTCTTGCAGCAGGTCTACAGGTACCTGCAACGGGTCTACAAGTGCCTGCAACAGGTCTACAGGTGCCTACAGGTCTACAGGTGCCTACAGGTCTACAGGTGCCTACAACAGGTCTACATGTGCCTGCAGCAGGTTTACAAGTGCCTGCAGGTCTACAGGTGCCTGTAACAGGTCTACAGGTGCCTGCAACAGGTATACAGGTGCCTGCAACAGATCTTCAGGTGCCTTCCATAGGTCTACATGTGCCTGCCACAGGTGTACAGGTGCCTGCAAGAGGTGTACAGGTGCCTACAACAGGACTACAGGTACCTGCAACAGGTCTACAGGTGCCTGCAACAGGTCTACAGGTGCCTGCAACAGGTGTACAGGTGCCTGCAACAGGTGTACAGGTGCCTGCAACAGGTGTACAGGTGCCTGCAGCAGGTCTACAAGTGCCTACAGGTCTACAGGTGCCTACAACAGGTCTACATGTGCCTGCAGCAGGTCTACAGGTGCCTGTAACAGGTCTACAGGTGCCTGTAACAGGTCTACAGGTGCCTGCAACAGGTATACAGGTGCCTGCAACAGATCTACAGGTGCCTTCCATAGGTCTACAGGTGCCTGCAAGAGGTGTGCAGGTGCCTGCAAGAGGTGTACAGGTGCCTGCAAGAGGTGTACAGGGGCCTACAACAGGTCTACAGTTACCTGCAACAGGTGTACAGGTGCCTGCAGCAGGTGTACAGGTGCCTGCAGCAGGTCCTGACATACCCACACTTACAAAACTAAGAGAAACCTCAGGGCTTGAGTGAAGGTCAGACGACCCGCCACTCCCCTACAGTAACGTTTCCATATTTGCACGAAGATATTTACAAAATACTGATGTCAGATTTTCCCAAGCATTAGAGAGAGAGAGAGAGAGAGATACTGTCGCAATTCAATAAAATATAAAAGTCAAGCTAGCTGCAGACAGCCAGAGTTTGAGAGATCCTCATAGAGCACTAGCCGCCTCAGCCAGAGCTAGGGCGTGACATTTTCTTAATGGCGGAGGTAATTCCTGATGATTCAGCCAAGCCTCCCACCCTGGGGAAAAAAAGTGGACGGCATAAAAACATCTGCCAGCGGGTTACACCGTGGTACTCCACCCAGCACTGCAAGAACGCCATGGAACACGCTCCTCAACTCTACTAAGTCAACTCGCCTATGATTGCTTTACAAAAACTTACTAGGCCAGTGAAAACTTTATATTCTAACTACCTAATGGTGTTATTCTAATCAGCTGTGTTCTCTCTCGTCTTGATTATTGTTCTGTGTTCACAACTTCATGCAAGAAAGTGGGGGAATAACAGCTGTAAAATGAGCTACACTGCTAGAATAGTAAACAAAATATTTAAACTACTGTTACGTTTTAAAGCACTGGGAATATACTCTCAGTAGCGGGGAAAAAATATATGTTCATATACACATGGAAAATACTTGATGGTTAGGTCTCAAATCTATAGCATACAAACACGACAATTTTTTGGAGTGAAAGATATAGAGGAGTGTAGGAAAAATCTAGTGAAACAAATAGGTGCCATAGGAATTTACTGGAGTGAGAGACATAAGAGGAAATGTAAAATTCAATCAGTGAAGAGCAGGGGCACTATGGGCATAATAGGAGAACACTGTATCAACAAACGTGTTCAAGACTATTCAATCATTTATCCACAGATATCAGAAGTATTTAAGGGAACAAAGGCAGAGGTTTTCAAAAGAAAACTTAATCACTATCTCCTCCAAGCACCGGATTAGCCAGGTTGTGATGTGGATCAGCGAATCACTATCAGCGACAACCTGGCTGATCAAACAATGAACAAGAAAACCTGGTTTCAGGCAAACTGCGAAAGTAGAGTCCTGGAAACTGGTCACATGTCTGCACTGACATAGTTCCTGTACCTCACTTACGTCATGGGACTTAGGTCAGCTGACCTTTGTATATAAGCTGGATCCCTTGTGAACTTTTTACTTAGACCACCAGCACAAGTAAGCCAGTGGTCGCTGCTGCTGTAGCCCACTACAAGACAATCACCTAACCCACCTTCATCTTTTCTTAGGTTCTCCATGAAATGCAGGGGAAAGATGACATTTCTCAAGATATGGAAGACAACAACAAATACAATTGTACCATTTAGGAAAGGAACACTAATTACAGTGTCCATGGTTTATAAAAAAACTGGAGTGAAACAAATGCCAGGATTAAGAAACATATATGAAGAGGACAGAAAACATATATTAAGATGAAGACAGAAAACATATATTAAGAGGACAAAAAACATATTAAGAGGACAGAAAACGGAACTACACAGAACTAGGAATGACTATGCAAGGATAGGAAGAAAAACAAGAAGACTATTTGAAAGTAACACAGCGGCAAAGGATAAGACAGAGCCTAAGTTCTTGTAAAGAAAATGAGAGTAAAGAGCGAGGCGATGTAACGACAGATGACAGGAATGTATGCAAAGTAATGAATGCACCGTTCAAAGAGGAATGTACCAAAGAATCGGAGATACCAGGAGAGTGAGAAGCAAACAAATAAGAGACAAATAAGAGAAAACCAGCATTGGTTCAGAGATAACGAATGTTGTCTCATCAATCTCCTGGAGTTTTACGAGAGTGAGGGAAATAAAGCGAAGACTGGCTACACTCTATATTCCTCGACTGTAACAAAACATTTGACACAGTACCAAACTAAAGGTTGCTTTATAAACTGGAAGAGGAGACATGGTAGCAGTGAGTGGATACAATAATACTTAGTCACTATAAGGTAGAGGGTGACTGTAAGAAAGGTGAATAAGTGGGCACGAGTGACGAGCAGGGGTCCCACAAGGATCAGTGTTTGGACCCTTGGTGCTGCTGCTAATATATCTAAACGACTTACGAGAGGAAACTGAATAATATACATCACTGTTTGCAGATTATGTGAAATTAACGAGAAGTTTAACAACTGCAGAGGAGAGATCGACACTTAAAGAAAACTTAAACATAGTCATGAAAGTGGCTGCTTGAATTCAATCCTGAGAAGTGCAAAGTAATGTAAGAAACTGGTCATGGACTACCACCTGGGAGGAGAGAAGCTTCACACAACATACAATCAGAAAGATCTGGCAGCAAACACTTCTTAAAGTGCACATCACCAGACGTGCATATAAATCGTATAACTTCAGCAGTATATGCAAGACTAGCTATACTTGGAACTGTTTTCAAGAAAGTAATTAAAGATTTATTTAGAAGATAATACACAATTAACACGTTGAGGCATGTGGCACCAGTATAGAACCCACACCTGATCAAACACGAGTATAAGGAAATAGAGAAGATGCAAACATTCGCAACAAGAATAGTGTAGGAAATGGGGAGGACAAACTACAAGGAGAAACTTAAAGAACTCTAACACTAGAAGCGAGGAGGACCAGAGGGACATAATTACGACATACACAATGTTAAGAGTATCAGAGAGTGTAGAGAAGGTTGGCCGAGATGAGACGAGTCAGGGACATAAATGGCACCTGAAGACGACGTGGGATAGGAAACTTAAGAGGTGCTTCTACAGTCTTAGGATGGTGAGTGGAACGCAGTAGATGAAGAGATGGTGGAAGTATAACATTGTACACAATTGCAAGAGTAGATATGATCGGGACCAGGAGGCCAGTAATCAAAGAAACTGGTCGGTAAAAGTTAAGAGGCAGTGCCAGGAGCTATGATTCCAGCCATGAAAACACAATGAGATAAGTACACGGATCTGCCGTGCCCCCGCCATGCCATCAACTACTATTCAATGACCCAGCCACTCACCTGATTACACTTGTATAAACCTGCTTGTTTACATCTCCGTGTATTGACTGAAGTGTGTCCAAAGGTGAAACGTTTCAATAAAATTCCTCTCTGTAACTGTGTATTTTTTTTATACCACTTGTCTGCTTTGCGTCGTTTCTCTCCATCTTGTTAGTTGACTGTTATAGGTGACATCCTGGGAGGTGGTAATATACCCTAGATAACACGACCGTAAACAAACCACCGTACGGGTGGGGTTTGAACCCATGGCGAGTGAATCCTAAAACTTCAGGTCAGTGCGTAAGCCAATGGGCCAGCTGGCTACAAAAAGATTCATCCAACTAGGTATATATATTTCTATACACCATAGGGAAGTTACCATAGGCCACCACTATGAGCACAAATTTTTACATATGAGTCTCACACAAGCGTGGCTGTGACGAACTCTAGTTCAAGTCCCCTCAAAGCCGCCATCACGAATCTTACTGTAGCCAGTTGGCTTACGTACTGGCCTGGAGTTTAAGGACTCACTTGCCATGGGTTGAATGCCGTTCCGTTGTTTATGCCTTAGATCAGTGGTCCTCAACCTTCCCACACAAGTCTGACACATTTGATGGTTAAATGTGTGATGAAGGTCACAAGGTTTTGTTGACATTGCAGTGTGAAACCTACATAAAAGTGAATTCATAATTTCATGTGAGGGCCTCATCCATAGCCTTAGATAGTATGTTGGTACACACCGACCATCCATGGAGGTATTACTGTTCAGCCAAACTAGCGGTAAGTGGAAGACTGTTGTCTCTGGGGGGTCCTTCAAGTGGGGGCCAGAATTAGGTACCACTGAAGGGGGAGCTTTAAGAGGGGGACTGAATTAGGTGTCCCTGAAGAGGGACCTTCAACTAGGGGCCTGAATTTATTTCTTCTTCCAAGGTTTAGTTTGTATTTCGCTTGTAACATTAGACGGTCTTATCCAATCAACTTAAAATTTCCAACGCCAACGTACGGTAACTAGGGCAAGATTCTTGAAGCAACTGGTACTTGCAGGTGACCCATACCTTTACCTTTGACCTTTGAAGAGTATCGAGAGTTTCTCTACTCTCTGAACCTGGCCATGGGCCAGGCTCGTCTGGTGCTTACCTGGTCAACCGGGCAGTTGCTTCTGGAGGCCCGCTGTCCCACATATCCGTCACAGCCTGGTTGATCTGGCACCTGGTGAAGATACTTGTCCAGTTTCCTCTTGAAGGCTTCTACACTTGTTCCAGCCGTGTTTCGAATATCTTCTGGTAAGATGTTGAATAGTCTGGGACCCCGGATGTTGATAGAGTGCTCCCTTAGTGTCCCCATTGCACCCCTGCTCCTCACTGGGTTTATTTTACATTCCCTCCCATATCTCTCACTCCAGTATGTTATGGCAGTGTGCAGATTTGGGACCAGGCTCTTGAGTACTTTCCAGGTATATATTATCATGTATCTCTCTCTCCTCCGATCCAATGAGTACATGTTCAAGACTTGAAGGCGTTCCCAGTAATTTAGGTGTTTTACTGGCTCTATGTGAGCCGTAAACGATCTCTGTATTTGTTCCAGCTCTGATATTTCTCCTGCTTTGAACGGGGCCGTCAGCACTGAGCAATATTCTAAGTGAGGGAGCACTAGCGATTTGAAGAGGGTCACCATCGGCATTATTTCCCTTGTTTTGAAAGTTCTCAATACCCACCCTGTCATCTTCCTGGCTGTTGTGATCTTTGTCTTGTTATGGTCCTTAAAAGAAAGATCAGCTGACATAATTATTCCCATTTTTTTTACGTGTACCTTTCGTTCTATTTGGTGACCCTCTTTTGTATATAGTGTTCCATTTGAGTTCTTCATTCTTTCCATACCTAAGCACCCTTGAAAGCCTGAGGTTGTAATAGGTAGCTTTAAAAAGAGATTGGACAAATATATGAGTGGGAGGGCCTGGGTTTGATTGGTGTCGTTGATTCGGGAGTAAATTCTTGGGTACTTTAGGGTAGGGGTGGTTTTGATAAGGAACTGCCTTGTATGGGCCAGTAGGCCTTCTTCAGTGTTCCTCCATTCTTATGTTCTAACAATTGACAAGTGCCAATGTCTTCTGCGCAGTTTTACATAGGCCAGTTCCGAAATTGTTATCCATGCGATAACTTTAGAAAGCCTCTTCTGATTGGGTATAAAGTTTCAACGTGTGTGTATTCTAAATAAAAGAAGGTTGGTATCCTTAATAGTATGTGTAGGTGCCATCTTGCCACTTTTAATCTGGAAATGGTATACCTGGAATTTACCTGGAGAGAGTTCCAGGGGTCAACGCCCCTGCGGCCCGGTCTGTGACCAGGCCTCATGTTGGATCAGAGCCTGATAAACCAGGCTGTTACTGCTGGCCGCACGCAGTCCAACGTACGAACCACAGCCCGGCTGGTCAGGTACCGACTTTAGGTGCCTGTCCAGTGCCTGTTCAGTGCCTGCTTGAAGACAGCCAGGGGTCTATTGGTAATCCCCCTTATGTATGCTGGGAGGCAGTTGAACAGTCTTGGCCCCCTGTGTTGTCTCTCAACGTGCTAGTGGCACCCCTGCTTTTCATTGGGGGGATGTTACATCGTCTGCCGAGTCTTTTGCTTTCATAGGGAGTGACACTCGTGTGCAAGTTTGGAACTAATCCCTCTAGGATTTTCCAAGTGTATATAATAATGTATCTCTCCCGCCTGCGTTCCAGGGAGTACAGGTTTAGGAACTTCAAGCGTTCCCAGTAATTAAGGTGGTTTATCGCAGTTGTGTGTGCCGTGAAGGTTCTCTGTACATTTTCTAGGTCAGCAATTTCACCTGCCTTGAAAGGTGCAGTTAGTGTGCAGCAATATTCCAGCCTAAATAGAACAAGCGACCTGTAAAGTGTCAACATGGGCTTGACATCCCTGGTTTTAAAGGTTCTCATTATCCATCCTGTCATTTTTCCGGCAGATGCCATTGCTACAGTGTTATGGTCCTTGAAGGTGAGATCCTCTGTCATGATCACTCCCAGGTCTTTGACATTATTTTTTCGCTCTATTGTGTGGTTGGAATTTGTTTTATACTCCGATGATATTTTAATTTCCTCACGTTTTCCATATCGGAGTAATTGAAACTTCTCATTATTGAACTTCATATTGTTTTCTGCAGCCCATTTAAAGATTTGGTTGATGTCTGCTTGGAGTCTTGCAGTGTCTTCAATGGTGGACATGTCGCGTGGGTCTTGAGAGAGATATATAGGAGGTCAAAGATACTCCTTGTTGGATGGTTACGGTATATTTACAGTAAGTGAAGGAGAGTCCAGCCACACCGTCTGTCTCGCCTGTAGGTCTAACGTTAGTGAGGCAGCCCGCCTATCTGAGGCTGTGCACATGCGCTGAGCCTCTGACGTCAGCGGGTACCGTGACGTCACACGCAAAGGGGCCAGCTGTATAAGTAAGAGGAAAGATACACTACACAAGTGTATATATGATACTGACATGACAGACACTGTCATGCAGATTCGGGTGTCATCTGCAAAGGAAGACACAGCACTGTGGCTGATATCCCTGTCTATGTCCGATATAAGGATGAGGAACAGGATGGGAGCGAGTACTGTGCCTTGTGGAACAGAGTTTTTCACCTGTTTTAAATAACTGAAGTACGGCCTCTCAAGGGACGTGCCTTGACGCAGGTGAAAAGCTCTTGATCCAATGAACTGGATTATCCGTCCTTGGATCGAATGCCTCCCATTCCACAGGAGCTATATGCCTAATATAGTTTTAGCGTCTTTCTATGATAGTGAGCAGCAAACATTAACAGCTGACGCATCGTATGAAATAGATGTAACCTTTATTGCTGGTACAGCTGTGTAGGTGGTGCAAACTTTGTTGTATTGTGTGCAATAACTGAAGAATGCATCTTCTGGTTGGCTTCCAACTTTTAGTGCTGTGTTTACCAAGTCCCAAATCTGCACACTGCCATAACAACATACTGGAGTGAGAGATATAGGAGAAAGTGTAAAATAAACCCAGTGAGGAGCAGGGGTGCAGTGGGGACAATACGGGAACAATGTATTAACATCCGGGGTCCCAGACTATTCAACATCTTACCAGAAGATATCAGAAACACGGCTGGAACCAGTGTAGAAGCCTTCAAGAGGAAACTGGACGAGTATCTTCATCGGGTGCCAGATCAACCAGGCTGTGATGGATATGTGGGGCAGCGGGCCTCCAACAGCAACAGCCTAGTTGACCAGGCAAGCACCAGACGAGCCTGGCCCATGGCCGGGCTCAGAGAGTAGATAAACTCTCGAAACTCTTCAAAGGTATAAAGGTATTCAAAGGTAAGACTCACCTTGAACTTAAGTTGTGTAAGTTTTAATGTGAATGTCTTTTCTGATCAGAAATAAGTCAGTGATTTTATTTGGTGATCGTCTTGCGTTTTGTATACAATGTCTCTCATGAGTTATTTATTTTTACCATATATAAGTAGTTTGCCTGCATTTTTTTCGTATCCTCTACCGAGACGATTTTCAAGACTATTATGGTATCATCTGCAAATTATGGTACGTAACTATGTCCACCATGATGATAAGAAACAGGAAAGGCGCTAGAACCTTACCTTGGCTTACAGAGCTTCATACATTGCTAATGCTGGATTCTGCTGTATTTACTTCTACGCTTTGTTTTCTGTTTGTCAGAAAATTCAAAAATCATTTGTGTACCTTCTCTGCTATACCTAGCTAGCTAGCACCTACAATTTATGCACAATCACCTCATGATCACCTTCATCTTGTGAAATCCGTGCAGACCACATCCGCGTTTTGGTTTTCTTCCAACACTTCCGTAATTCTGCCATAGTGATTTAACAACTGTGACAACAATGGTAAACTTGCTTTAATTATTATAATCAAAAGAAGCGCTAAACCACGAACTTGCTTTAAATCCGGACTGGTTTGGATGGTTAAGGTTATGTCGTTCTATAAAGTCTGTAATTTGATGTCTCATCAAACTCTCAAAGACGTTTATGATGCGTGATATTAGGGCTGTGTAATTTTTGGCTAATGCTCTACTGCCTCCTTTATGCAAAGGAGGAATATTTTCACTCTTTAAGTCCTCCGGAATTTCACCTAGATCTAAGGTCTTCCTCCAAAGAAAACTTGAGTGCTAGTGTTAGTGGTATTGTGTAATTTCTTATAAGGAATTCTTCAGGATTTGTACTTATGTTAGTAATGTGATGTATGTGTCCTTCAGAGGGTAACTCAACTCTGCTTTCATTTAATGCGCTGCTCAGCACTCATTCATACTCACCTTTCAGAATTTCACTCATTTCCTTTCCATCAGTTTACGAACCTCCTGTAATTAATGGTCCAATTCTTAACTAGTTTGTTTAAATAAAACTTCCTCGATTACTTAAACACTGGTCAACCTTACCTAGAGAAAGATTAAGACTGATTCTGATTCAGACTTGTGTAGGTCCCAACTTGCCTTTTTTATGGAACCTTTACCTTTGATAAGTTTCGAGAGTCTTACCACTCTCGGGTCCCGGCCCCGAGAGTAGCCTAGTCAACCAGGCTGTTGCTGCTGGAAGACAGCTGCCCCACATATCCATCACAGTCTGGTTGATCTGGCACCTGGTTAAGGTACTTGTCCAATTTTCTCTTGAAGACTTCAACACTTGTTCTAGCAGTGTTGCTGATATCTTCTGGTAAGAAGTTGAATAATCTATGGCCATGAATGTTGATACAGTGTTCCTTTATTGTGCCCACCGCACTCCTGCTCTTCACTGAGTTTATTTTGCACTGCTTCCCATATCTCTCGTTCCAGTATGTTATGGCAGTGTGCAGATTTGGGACCAGGCCCTCGAGTATTTTCCAGGTACGTATATATTATCATCTATCTATATCTCCTCCGCTTCAGTGAGTACATGTACAAACCTTGAAGGCGTTCCCAGTAATTTAGGTGTTTTACTGGCTCAATGTGAGCCGTAAACGATCTCTGTATTTGTTCCAGCTCTGATATTTTTCCTGCCCTGAACGGGGCCGTCAACACTGAGCAATATTCCAAATGAGGGAGCACTAGCGATTTGAAAAGTGTCACCAGTGGCATTATTTCCCTTGTTTTGAAAGTTCTCATTACCCACCCCGTCATCCTCTTGACTGTCATGATCTTTGTCTTATTATATTCTTTGAAAGAAAGATCAGCTGACATAATTATTCCCAGGTCTTTTATGTGTTCCTTTCGTTCTATTTGGTGACCCTCTTGAGTTTTGTATATAGTGTTCCTTTTGAGTTCTTCATTCTTTCCATACCTAAGCAGCTGAAACTTATCACCACTGAACGTCATGTTGTTCTCCACTGCCCACTGGAAAACACTACTTATATCTTCCTGTAATTTTTCAATGTCTTGAAAAAGTAGTTTTCATGCTATAATTTCTGAGTATTACATCCGATTAACTTTACTCTTCAATGCTGATAATCTGTTAATGCAATTCCTGAAAGGCTTCAAACTTAAAGTGCTGGTGTGTTTTAAGATAGTGATCTTTCTGAAATACCAAGAGAACGCCTCTTCAGTTTAGCTTCAAAGTTGGGTTTTCTTAGTGGAAAGTTTGAATTAGTTTTAATATGTGTATTTCTTAATTTGCATTTTTTATTGAATTAACTGAAATAGTTTCAATGTGATGACTTGTGAAATCCTGATTCGCTTTCAATCTTCAACACTAACTCCATTAGAAATTAAACAGGTGAGATTTGAACCTATGTCAAGTGAGTCCTAAACCAGTGCGTAAGCCACTTGGCCACCTGGCTATAAGAAGATTCATCCAACTAGGCTCATGCTAACTTCCCTATGGTGTATAGAGATATACCTAGCTGGATGAAGATTAATGTTGCCAGCTGGCCCAGTGGCTTAATTAAGCACTGGCCTGGAGTTTCAGCAGTCACTTGCCATGGGTTCAAGCCCCAACCGTTCCGTGGTTTGTTTGCAATGGTATTATTACGATTTCGTGAGTCATGCATTAAAAAATTATGCAGCACTCTGCACAATTGCAACCGCGTGCACTGAGGCACAGGAGACTGAGGTTATGCAACACGGGGATACCGTTCTCAGGTCGACCAGTGACCGATATACATTTTTTTTTTACACTGACAAGAGTGTTGGTCTTGTTTCTTGAACACACAAACTGACAAGTAAACCTTACAAACTTCTACTGACATTCAGTATACATATATTATTACTTTCCTACGTTATTCTTGATAATTCTTGTACATGAATGGTATGCAATACTGACAAGAATATTATTAGACATGTGCAACATCTGGGTATCTTTATTGTAGACGTTTCCCCATCCGGTGGCTTTATCAACACAAATTCAAGGACATAAATGGAAGACCAACTCCAAGGCCGAGGGACTGATTACCTCATCTTTTGTATATAGTTCTACTGTCTTCCATTTATATCCTAGAATTTGTATTGATAAAGCCACTGGAGGGCGAAACGTCTACAATAAAGATACCCAGATGTTGCTCATGTGCTTAATAGTTCTTATTCCTGTTATATTACCTTTCCAACCCAGAATTCTGGTCCAAGACCGGGCCATGGGGAAGATCATCCCTAGACACACATTACAGACAGATAGACTTGCGCTTTGAAACGAACTCAGGTAGAATAACAACTCAAAGTGTCAACCCAACAGATTACAAACCTAGGCCAGACAAAGAAGACATTCTGGCGCACCTGTTCAAGAGGGATCACTACTCTGTGGCCTAGTCCCAAACCAGGCCTTAAGATTCATGACCTGATCAGTCAAGTTGTTGGTGCAAGTAGCAAGCAGTGTAATGTAAGTAGCACAAGCAGGTTGATCAACACCTCACAAGAACTCATTAAATAGGTCTCTAATGAAGACCGTACAAGGCCAGGTAATTCCTCCTGATACTTAAACTTTCAAGTCAATGTTTATTATTTCTTCAAGTGAGCCACAAAAACATTACCTACAATATGAAGAATTAGACATGTGCAACATCTGGGTATCTTTATTGGTTAGACATGTGCAACACCTGGGTATCTTTATTGGTTAGACATGTGCAACACCTGGGTATCTTTATTGGTTAGACATGTGCAACATCTGGGTATCTTTATTGGTATATAATTCTACATTTCCCGCATTATATCCTTGTATTTTATTGATAAAGCCAATGGCTGGCGAAACATCTACAAATAAGGACACCCAGATGTTGCACATTTGTCTAGTTCTTCATCTGTTATATATGTTAATGATTCTCGAGATCAACGCCCCTTCGACCCGGTCTCAGTCTAGTACTGGTGTGCGATGACGTCAATCCAATCAAAGAAGTTACAAACATATACATGAGAACCACATGATAGCACTGGATGGAAGGTTAAAGACAGGTCCAGAAGCTATGGCACAACTGTGCACACACACACACACACACACTGCCAGGTCAATGCACAATAAATGCAGACATTGCAATGACAAACTTCCCTGACACTGGGATCACAAAACGGGACCACAAGTCCAAAATTGGACACCCCAACAAAAAGTGGTCGTTTAAGGCGGCCATTTAAGGTAAGAGTGAAGAGGAGCGCAT
The DNA here is from genome assembly GCA_009830355.1 of Cherax destructor. Classification (NCBI taxonomy): domain Eukaryota; kingdom Metazoa; phylum Arthropoda; class Malacostraca; order Decapoda; family Parastacidae; genus Cherax; species Cherax destructor. Next base: position 195,855 of record WNWK01001496.1, on the reverse strand, counting down.
CTTGCTACACAATATTTGTTCTTTAATACAAACTAATATAACCAACATGTGAACTCGAAAACGTTGACACAACAACAACAGCTGCTGGTCACTACCACAACTACCACCATTAAACCACCATCAGCGTCACGAAAGCGCCATCACCTCTAAATAATAGAGCCACCAACAACAATTCACCACCACCACTACACTGGAAAATTGCCGCCGCTAAATCCCTTCCGCAGCAACCACCACCACCACCGCAGCAACCACCGCAGCAACCACCACCACCACCGCAGCAACCACCACCACCACCGCAGCAACCACCACCACCACCGCAGCAACCACCACCACCACCGCAGCAACCACCACCACCACCGCAGCAACCACCACCACCACCACCGCAGCAACCACCACCACCACCGCAGCAACCACCACCACCACCACCACCGCAGCAACCACCACCACCACCACCACCGCAGCAACCACCACCACCACCGCAGCAACCACCACCACCACCCGCACACCACCACCACCACCGCAGCAACCACCACCACCACCTCCGCAGCAACCACCACCACCACCACCACCGCAGCAACACCACCACCACCACCACCACCACCGCAGCAACCACCACCACCACCACCGCAGCAACCACCACCACCACCACCGCAGCAACCACCACCACCACCACCGCAGCAACCACCACCACCACCACCGCAGCAACCACCACCACCACCACCGCAGCAACCACCACCACCACCACCGCAGCAACCACCACCACCACCCACCACCACCACCCCGCAGCAACCACCACCACCACCACCACCACCGCCACACCACCACCACCGCAGCCACCCCGCAGCAACCACCACCACCACCACCACCGCAGCAACCACCACCACCACCGCAGCAACCACCACCACCACCGCAGCAACCACCACCACCACCACCACCGCAGCAACCACCACCACCACCGCAGCAACCACCACCACCACCACCGCAGCAACCACCACCACCACCACCACCACCGCAGCAACCACCACCACCACCGCAGCAACCACCACCACCACCGCAGCAACCACCACCACCACCGCAGCAACCACCACCACCACCGCAGCAACCACCACCACCACCACCACCGCAGCAACCACCACCACCACCGCAGCAACCACCACCACCACCACCGCAGCAACCACCACTCTCCCTAACTGTTAAATACACAGTGATACTTCACTAAATATCCATCCTTCCACCACCAGGAACACTAAATATCCATCCTTCCACCACCAGGAACACTACTATCACCCTCACCACAATTATCTCCACCAACACCAACACTATCACCACCACCACCGAGGTTCATGGATTTAAAGAAGCTAATGTATGAACAACTTAAAGGTTTACAACAAGAGGAATTGCAGCAATAATGATACAGTTATCACTATACTGGCACAAGCACCGCTGTAAACAGTGACATACCTATGACCTGTTTCAAGGGTGCTACCCTCGTAGCCCGGCTTGATGCCAGGATTTCTTATAAACTGCCTGATCAACCAGGCCATTGGTGTTAACGGTCCGCAGGCCCAATATAACCATCACCATCTACTTGATATGGCATTTGAATAAGGTAGTCACCCAGTTTCTTCTTGAAAACTTCTACATTTACTCCAGCAATACTTCTGACATCTGACAGCAGGTTGAATAGTTCTGGACCGCAGATGTTGACACAGTGCTCTCCTATTGTGCCCATGGTGCCCCTGGTTTTCACTTCAATAACAGTTTGCTGGAGTGTGTACATTGGGGACCTGACCCTCAAGTATTTTTTTAGTCGTATATTTTAGAGGAGAAGCTTCAAGTGTTACAGTATAATGCTTCATGTGAGAACTCCCTTTGCTAAGTTGTATGGAAGAGGCAACTAGTGTTGCCTTGTATTGATCCTCTTTCCATTTTAATTATTTATTAAACACCATCCCTTTCAGTATAAGGGAAATTACCAACACCCTGACATCTACAACTTGGAAGGTAGAATGGTAACTGTGATAATTGTCTACAGTCACTCTGATAATACATGCCTGACACCCTACAGTCACTCTGATAATATCTGCCTGACATCCTACAGTCACCCTGATAATACCTGCCTGACACCCTACAATCACTCTGATAATACCTGCCTGACACCCTACAGTCACCCTGATAATACCTGCCTGACACCCTACAGTCACCCTGATAATACCTGCCTGACACCCTACAGTCACCCTGATAATTGTCGCCTGACACCCTACAGTCACCCTGATAATACCTGCCTGACACCCTACAGTCACCCTGATTATTGTTCTGACACCCTACAGTCACCCTGATAATACCTGCCTGACACCCTACAGTCACCCTGATAATACCTGCCTGACACCCTACAGTCACCCTGAAAATACCTGCCTGACACCCTACATTCACCCTGATAATACCTGCCTGACACCCTACAGTCACCCTGATAATACCTGCCTGACACCCTATAGTCACCCTGATAATACCTGCCTGACACCCTACAGTCACCCTGATAATACCTGCCTGACACCCTACAGTCACCCTGATAATACCTGCCTGACACCCTACATTCACCCTGATAATACCTGCCTGACACCCTACAGTCACCCTGATAATACCTGCCTGACACCCTACAGTCACCCTAATAATACATGCCTGACACCCTACATTCATCCTGATAATACCTGCCTGACACCATACATTCACCCTGATAATTGTCATCTGACACCCTACAGTCACCCTGATAATAGTTGCCTGACACCATACAGTCACCCTGGTAATTGTTGCCTGACACCCTAGTCACCCTGATAATTGTTGCGTGACACCCTACAGTCACCCTGATAATAGTTGCCTGACACCCTACAGTCACCCTGATAATTGTTGCCTGACACCCTACAGTCACCCTGATAATACTTGCCTGACACCCGACAGTCACCCTGATAATAACTGCCTGACACCCTACAGTCACCCTGATAATACCTGCCTGACACCCTACATTCACCCTGATAATACCTGCCTGACACCCTAAAGTCACCCTGATAATTGTCGTCTGACAAACTACAGCCACCCTGATAATAGTTGCCTGACACCCTACAGTCACCCTGGTAATTGTTGCCTGACACCCTAGTCACCCGGATAACAGTTGCCTGACACCCTAGAGTCACCCTGATAATTGTTCCCTGACACAATACAGTTACCCTGATAATAGTTGCCTGACACCCTACAGTCACCCTGATAATTGTTGCCTGACACCCTACAGTCACCCTGATAATAGTTGCCTGACACCCTACAGTCACCCTGATAATTGTTGCCCGACACCCTAGTCACCCTGATAATACTTGCCTGACACCCTACAGTCACCATAATGCTTGCCTGACACCCTACAGTCACCCTGATAATACATGCCTGACACCCTACAGTCACCCTGATAATACCTGCCTGACACCCTACAGTCACCTTGATAATACCTGCCTGACACCCTACAGTCACCCTGACAATACTTGCCTCACACCCTTCAGTCACCCTGATAATACGTGCCTCACAACCTTCAGTCACCCTGATAATACTTGCCTCACACCCTACAGTCACCCTGATAATACTTGCCTCACACCCTACAGTCACCCTGATAATACGTGCCTCACACCCTACAGTCACCCTGATAATACTTGCCTCACACCCTACAGTCACCCTGATAATAATTGCCTCACACCTCCCAGTCACCCTGATAATACGTGCCTCACACCCTACAGTCACCCTGATAATACCTGCCTCACACCCTACAGTCACCCTGATAATACTTGCCTCACACCCTATAGTCACCCTGATAATACTTGTCTCACACCCTACAGTCACCCTGATAATACTTGTCTCACACTCTACAGTCACCCTGATAATACTTGCCTCACACCCTACAGTCACCCTGATAATACCTGCCTCACACCCTACAGTCACCCTGATAGTACGTGCCTCACACTCTACAGTCACCCTGATAATACTTGCCTCACACCCTACAGTCACCCTGATAATACTTGCCTCACACCCTACAGTCACCCTGATAATACTTGCCTCACACTCTACAGTCACCCTGATAATACTTGCCTCACATCCTACAGTCACCCTGATAATACTTGCCTCACATCCTACAGTCACCCTGATAATACTTGCCTCACACCCTACAGTCACCCTGATAATACTTGCCTCACACTCTACAGTCACCCTGATAATACTTGCCTCACACCCTACAGTCACCCTGATAATACTTGCCTCACACCCTACAGTCACCCTGATAATACTTGCCTCACACCCTACAGTCACCCTGATAATACTTGCCTCACACCCTACAGTCACACTGATAATACTTGCCTCACACCCTACAGTCACCCTGATAATACGTGCCTCACACCCTACAGTCACCCTGATAATACGTGCCTCACACCCTACAGTCACCCTGATAATACTTGCCTCACACCCTACAGTCACCCTGATAATACTTGCCTCACACCCTACAGTCACCCTGATAATACTTGCCTCATACCCTACAGTCACCCTGATAATACTTGCCTCACACCCTACAGTCACCCTGATAATACTTGCCTCACACCCTACAGTCACCCTGATAATACTTGCCTCACACCCTACAGTCACCCTGATAATACTTGCCTCACACTCTACAGTCACCCTGATAATACTTGCCTCATACCCTACAGTCACCCTGATAATACTTGCCTCACACCCTACAGTCACCCTGATAATACTTGCCTCACACCCTACAGTCACCCTGATAATACTTGTCTCACACCCTACAGTCACCCTGATAATACGTGCCTCACACCCTACAGTCACCCTGATAATACGTGCCTCACACCCTACAGTCACCCTGATAATACTTGCCTCACACCCTACAGTCACCCTGATAATATTTGCCTCACACCCTACAGTCACCCTGATAATACTTGCCTCATACCCTACAGTCACCCTGATAATACTTGCCTCACACCCTACAGTCACCCTGATAATACTTGCCTCACACCCTACAGTCACCCTGATAATACTTGCCTCATACCCTACAGTCACCCTGATAATACTTGCCTCATACCCTACAGTCACCCTGATAATACTTGCCTCACACCCTAGTCACCCTGATAATACTTGCCTCACACCCTACAGTCACCCTGATAATACTTGCCTCACACCCTACAGTCACCCTGATAATACTTGCCTCACACCCTACAGTCACCCTGATAATTATATAACTCATGACAACAGCAAAAGCTTTAAGTAGTCAGCAAAGTGTTAACATGTGTTCCACAGTCAGCTGCACACTGGTGGTAACCTTGGTCTTGTTCCCTTACAACTGCTGCCCCTCTTCACCTAGCAGTAGGTACCTAGGTGTCAAGTCATCTTACACCAGCTGTCCCTGTTCACCTAGCAGTAAGCAGGTACCTGGGGCTTGGAAATGAGCTGAGGTTGGAAAATAGCTCTTAGCCATAAAACTGATTTGTGTAAAATAGCAATAAAAACTACAGCGAGGAAGGAAGCAGCACCTGCAAACAGGTGGCTATGCACATAAATAACCCACACAGGAGAGAGGAGGTTACGACGACGCTTCCGTTCGATTTGGACCATTTACAAAGTCACATGGTCCAAGTCGGACCGAAACGTCGTGGTAAGCTCTTCTCTGCTATGTGTGGGTTGTTTGTGTATTGTTCCAGTCACGGTATTGTGCCTTTTTGTTATTTATAGGTGGCTATGTGTGTGCTCAGCCCTCCATGGACAGAGATGCGCCTTAAAGTGTTCAAGTGATGAGTCTTGTTGAAGGAGGAGGGTTCAAGACCTGCTCAACACTCTATATCTTCTTCCTAGTTTGTAACACAAGCACACCAGACCCGCCACTTCCCAAGGACACATGTGTGAATAACCAATGAAGTTACTACAAGGCAAGTCTGCTACAGTGCGAGGTCGTTATAGCAGACTGCCTCGTTCATATACCACTCTACTCATATGGCCCACGCACCAAGTCCACATCATTGTGCCGTGTATGGAGAGTGGCTAACCACTGTTGGATATTTTTGAACCCCAGAGTGGACAGAAGCATACTAAGCCAGAGCAAACATCTTCAAGACGGACTTGATCAATTCCTGTAGTCAGTTCCTGATCAGCCGTGCTTCCGTTGGACCGGGAGGTACTAACACCATTGGCCTAACTGATCAGTACAACTATCAGAACTACTCTGGGATTGGGCGGCGGGGAGATACCCCCCAGAACCCTTAACAGGGAGTCAAAAGGTAGTGAGATATCTTTTAAGAAAGGTTATACCGTAGGTGTGACCAGAGTTAATATCCTTGGTGATGAAATGTAAACACTAGGAGCTGACAAACAAGGTATTTACCACAAAATTTGTAACGTAATTGTTTGTATCTCAGGTTGAGAATAAAACTACATGTCTGTTAGTAAAGAAATTAGCTTCAATAGTAAATACTACTGAAATATTAGTATATGATGAACTAATGTATAATAAATGCTGAAGACATGTTGATGAAAATACTGTACAGTTCAGTTCAATAATGTGTTGAATTGTAAAGATAATCGAGTTATAATTGAACATAAGGAATAACTAGGGAGAGTAGGCAGATGGATATTCAACTTTCTAATAAATCGGACCTAAAGCGTTATAGCAAAGAAAGTGTAATAAAAGGCTGTCACAGGGAAAAGTTGTCTTCCTATTAACTATAATTATTTTGCTCTTATCAGAAAGAGACAAACATAAATAACAGCAATATATCCTGTGCAAACATTACGGGAATTTGTAAGCGTGTATCATATACCGCGTACACAGCATATCTGTAAGCTATCATAAAATAGGTCTTCCTGTAGCCACATTATGCAGGACAAATTTCAGTTGTTCCGCTATGGAAAATTCTCAAGCACTCCAGAGAGCTGAAGCAGCATGTGAGGACCTTGAAGTAACTATATCTTACGTTGAATGAACACTAAACATTACAAGAAGCAAAATGATAGGCTGGATAACAAAAAGCTTCAAAAATCAAGAGATGACAAGCTAATAATAATACTCTTTAAGTCACTTGGCTGCAATGTTACTCTGCACTAACAACCACTTTTAAAGCAGGTGATACTGTAGCTCAGGAGACTGTGGAGAACTTTCATGCATGTATCTAAAATAAATTATTTAGGAAGGCCTAAATGATCTCAAACTGGACTCGCTGAAATGCAGGCGAGAAAAAGGCATCATAATCCATGTCTGGAAAATTCTGGAGGATTGTACACAATACACAAATAACACGCAAATAACTTTTGGCGACGTTTAGGTCCGACTTGGACCCTTAACTAATTAATGGTCCAAGTCAGACCGAAACGTCCTAAGTTTCATTCTATGTGCGAGTTATTATGTCATTCACGGTATTGTGCCTTTTTATTCTTTCTGGAGGACTGGTTTCTACCTGCACACTAAAAATATTTATTAAAGAGAGTAAGAAAATAAGTGACTTTCTGTGATAGTCAACATTTAATGTATAAAATAATATGCAAGTGAGTCTACCTCTATTTCTTGTCTACCTGATAATAGTCACAGGAATCATCGCCCTCAAGGCCGGGTTAATCAGGCTGTCTGTGTACGCGGCACGCACCTTAGCATAGTCACAAACCGGCTGATCAGGAACTGTGTGGAGGAACTTAACGAGTTGCCTCCTGAAGACAGCCAGGAGTGTGTATGTATGAAGGGAGGGTGGTGAGGAGTCTATGTCCCTATACACTTATTATCTCTGTATTGCTGTTTTTCACTGAGGGTTCTCTACATACACCTGATACTCCTGTACATATTCACACAGATAAGAGCAGCTGCACAATGATAGTCAATATAGTGTTAAAAACACCAACACTTACCTGTAACATTTACACAAACACACCGACATTATACCAGCCAGCTGTGTACACATCAGCCGTCTGTGTGCACATCAGCAGGCTGTGCACACATCAGAGCTGCTGTGTGTACACCAGTGTGGTTATTAACTATGATTTCTGTTGATGAAGATACTGTTTACTGATACAAGTATCTTACAAACATGACAACACAAAGAGAGGCGCACTGCAGAAGGCCAACTGGCTCATGTTAGGCAACTACTGGGTTGATAAATCCCCGTAGCAGGTAAAGCATCTAATAAGAAATGGCTCTTAATAAAATATTCCAAATTTTCGTGTCTAGGCCTACTGGCTCAAGGCAAGCATTCTATAATCATACCAACCCATTTCCACTCAAATAAACAATTCCAGGTTTAAACAACCGATGTCAGAAGTGAAAATGAGACCAGGGGGTGAAAAACTGATGTTGAAAATGGTGATAAATATCCATAGCGTCCCGGGTGAAAGACTACCACCACTGAACAGAAACTGACTGGTGGTTGAATTATGTCCGTCAGAAGAGAAATACAATGGTGACAGCTCAGTGGAAAAGGTGGGATCCCTGAAGGTGGGTGAGTGCCTATAGGTTAGTACTCACCACTTGGTGTAGGAGACGCTTAGAAGGCGACCTCTTGAGGGTGCCACTCTGAATCTGGTCCTGGTTGAGGGTGACCTCCCGTCCGTCCACAGACTGACGCACTGACAACTCCACCAACTCCGCCACCGGTTGAACCTGAAACAACAACACAAATGCTGTTAAAAGTAATAATAATAATTTATTCAGATAGACGTTTATATTATTGCATAAATACACATTATACACACACACTGACAACAGTGTATATAAAGTACGTCGAGTGTATATGTATGTGTCAGTGTATATACACTAAGTGTTTACTTTAATCCCTAGTTTAGAGGATTATTGGTGTACAGGTGACATGCTGCCTGAATGATCCTTGGACAGTCCATATGGATTAAACCAACACCGGTGGTACATTATATAGCATTAACCTACCAAACTAACCAACACTGGATGTATATTATATAGCATTAACCTTGTTAGAGAAACTTAGTTCCACCAAGGGTATCGAGTGTTCATCTATCAAGAAGTCACTCAAGTATCTCGTCTTGTGTTTAACACATAATGAAACTAAAGATAATAGAAAAAATATTTGGAAAAAATAGTAATGAAAGTAGGTTTCATGGTCCCAAGGTTGGCACTGTTTGTGTGGTAGTACCAGGGATTGTTTGTGTGGTAGTACCAGGGATTGTTTGTGTGGTAGTACCAGGGATTGTTTGTGTGGTAGTACCAGGGATTGTTTGTGTGGTAGTACCAGGGATTGTTTGTGTGGTAGTACCAGGGATTGTTTGTGTGGTGGTACCAGGGATTGTTTGTGTGGTAGTATCAGAGATTGTTTGTGTGGTGGTACCAGGGATTGTTTGTGTGATAGTACCAGGGATTGTTTGTGTGGTAGTACCAGGGATTGTTTGTGTGGTAGTACCAGGGATTGTTTGTGTGGTAGTACCAGGGATTGTTTGTGTGGTAGTACCAGGGATTGTTTGTGTGGTAGTACCAGGGATTGTTTGTGTGGTAGTACCAGGGATTGTTTGTGTGGTAGTACCAGGGATTGTTTGTGTGGTAGTACCAGGGATTGTTTGTGTGGTAGTACCAGGGATTGTTTGTGTGATAGTACCAGGGATTGTTTGTGTGGTAGTACCAGGGATTGTTTGTGTGGTAGTACCAGGGATTGTTTGTGTGGTAGTACCAGGGATTGTTTGTGTGGTAGTACCAGGGATTGTGTGGTAGTACCAGGGATTGTTTGTGTGGTAGTACCAGGGATTGTTTGTGTGGTAGTATCAGGGATTGTTTGTGTGGTAGTACCAGGGATTGTTTGTGTGGTAGTACCAGGGATTGTTTGTGTGGTGGTACCAGGGATTGTTTGTGTGGTGGTACCAGGGATTGTTTGTGTGGTAGTATCAGGGATTGTTTGTGTGGTAGTATCAGGGATTGTTTGTGTGGTAGTATCAGGGATTGTTTGTGTGGTAGTACCAGGGATTGTTTGTGTGGTGGTACCAGGGATTGTTTGTGTGGTAGTACCAGGGATTGTTTGTGTGGTAGTACCAGGGATTGTTTGTGTGGTAGTATCAGGGATTGTTTGTGTGGTAGTATCAGGGATTGTTTGTGTGGTAGTACCAGGGATTGTTTGTGTGGTAGTACCAGGGATTGTTTGTGTGGTGGTACCAGGGATTGTTTGTGTGGTAGTTTCAGGTCTGCAATGTCTTAGGTTTGAATCCCACCCACCCACTTGATATAAAAAATCTTACATTAGGGACATGTATGAATTGCTTGTTGTAACCTACATCAGTATGTGATACAATCTCTTTCCTCCTTAATTTTCCTGTGCATTATTTTTCATTCGTAGTTGTTTCAGGCTTCCAAAATGCCTTACAAGCTATGCAGATATTCGCCTCCCCTCACGTCATCCTCCTCCATATCCAACTTTGGTTGTGTCGCATTTCTAGTCATACTTTGCTGATCCCTGGACACGCCGATGTTCAGGACAATAAACTATCAGACTCAGCTGTCCCATCAGCTATTCAGGACCTCCCCATTTCCCATGGGTATGCCTTTCTCAGACAATTTTTCAGTGCTCATTCTCAACTGCACAACTGCTGGCAACAACGTTGGTCCAAGTTCACCCACAATAAGTTGCTTCCTATCAAAGAACGTTTAGGATTCTGGCCATCTTTGCACCGTTGTTGTGTTTGTGAGACTACACTGTCACGCTACGTACATGACTCGATCATGGATCTACACAGCCCCAACACTCACTGAAAGTTCCACCTTAACACTCAGACTCTGACTTTTTAACGGAAACTAGCGTTAATATCAATTTTACCCTTGTATTATTAACCTCCATCTCGTCCAACTCTACCTTCACACACCCTGACCCTCATCCCTAGCCTTCGCACATTCCTACTTTTGCACCTACTCATAACATTTCTTACCATAATACAGATATTATCCCTCTTTATTCAACTTTTACATACACTGCAGCAGGTTTTGGGTGCTTAGAACTGTTTTTCAGGGAATGTCTGATAGTTCTTTGTTTATTTTGTCCCTGACAATTCCCTTATTGTTCAAGCAGAATTCCCTGACAATCCTTCTCGTTGGCTATTTCTAGAGTTCTCTACGCCTGACATAATTGTTTGTACTTCTGCGAAGTTGTGATCCGAGTGTATTGTACTTATTGTTCTTCTGATCGTCATGTTTCTGTTAGTTCCTTCTTGTTCATAAACATCAGTAGCATCCTCAGAGAAAAGGACGCCATAACTATACACTATATATTGCTTTTTCATTTTATATTGCTGATTTTTTCATTAATAGCTAAAATAAAAATTTGATGCTTTATATTAGTATTTGACTTATATTAGCTTGTGTACATAGGTTGAATGTAACATCTACACCTCTTATTGTGCTCGTTGGTGAGCTGGGACATAGCTCTCGTATCTCTGCAACTCTGTTTGCAGAGCATTATTTACACTTAGTGATAGTTGACATTTTCAGACTTCATGAGCCACACTATATCTTCGGTCCCGAGTTCAACTCTCGGTCTACACCCTTCTGGCATCTACGCACATCTGTAGTCAGGAAACTGGAATTGCTGAACTCAAGTTTCAGCAGTAAGGGAGTTTAGCCTTTTTGGGGACGATTTGCTGGTGGTTCCCCAAGTTAGGGTCATTTTTGGCCTCCTTGATTTCTTGCCTGACACTGTTCACTGCTGCTTTGAGCATTACTGCTGTTTGGTGAATTGGTCACCATGTTGTTCAAGCAAGCCGGTTAACTGCCATGTTGTTCAAGCAAGCCGGTTAACTGCCATGTTGTTCAAGCAAGCCGGTTAACTGCCGTGTTGTTCAAGCAAGCCGGTTAACTGCCATGTTGTTCAAGCAAGCCGGTTAACTGCCATGTTGTTCAAGCAAGCCGGTTAACTGCCGTGTTGTTCAAGCAAGCCGGTTAACTGCCGTGTTGTTCAAGCAAGCCGGTTAACTGCCGTGTTGTTCAAGCAAGCCGGTTAACTGCCATGTTGGTCAAGCAAGCCGGTTAACTGCCGTGTTGGTCAAGCAAGCCGGTTAACTGCCATGTTGTTCAAGCAAGCCGGTTAACTGCCATGTTGGTCAAGCAAGCCGGTTAACTGCCGTGTTGTTCAAGCAAGCCGGTTAACTGCCATGTTGGTAAAGCAAGCCTGTTAACTGCCGTGTTGTTCAAGCAAGCCGGTTAACTGCCGTGTTGTTCAAGCAAGCCGGTTAACTGCCATGTTGTTCAAGCAAGCCGGTTAACTGCCATGTTGGTCAAGCAAGCCGGTTAACTGCCGTGTTGGTCAAGCAAGCCGGTTAACTGCCATGTTGTTCAAGCAAGCCGGTTAACTGCCGTGTTGTTCAAGCAAGCCGGTTAACTGCCATGTTGGTCAAGCAAGCCGGTTAACTGCCGTGTTGGTCAAGCAAGCCGGTTAACTGCCATGTTGTTCAAGCAAGCCGGTTAACTGCCATGTTGTTCAAGCAAGCCGGTTAACTGCCGTGTTGTTCAAGCAAGCCGGTTAACTGCCGTGTTGTTCAAGCAAGCCGGTTAACTGCCATGTTGGTCAAGCAAGCCGGTTAACTGCCATGTTGTTCAAGCAAGCCGGTTAACTGCCGTGTTGTTCAAGCAAGCCGGTTAACTGCCGTGTTGTTCAAGCAAGCCGGTTAACTGCCGTGTTGTTCAAGCAAGCCGGTTAACTGCCATGTTGGTCAAGAAGTTAACTTATCTAGGGACTTGTTGTCAGTCACATTCTAAGTCGAAGTCGAGTCAATTCAAGCACATACCAATCACTCTCAAACACACACACTTTATATTACTCTTGTGCTTATGAGTAACCTTATCATAGCAACGGACCAGATAGTACATACTAAGAGTAGTACAGAGTATAGGATCTTATCAAATGTGCCCATAGCACCATATGATTATATGTATAGAATATGTATGATATATAAGTATAATAAGCTATACTCCAAGAGTTGTGTAGGAGCTTATCTGGTTAATTATTCAAGTTACATTATCTGTAATTATTACCACCCAGACACCTTTGTTATTAAAGATCTCATCTTTTAGTTGGTTGTTTTGTATTCATCCAGTTGAAATCCAAAAAGTGCTACTCAGCTGCCACATAATTTACGGAATAATTGGACTAAAATCCACTCTGACAAACTGTTACTAAACCAGAAACAGGCTAGATGCTAGAGGGGGATCAATAAATTGACCTAGTAATCTCTGGAGATAACTTCACTTAATAGATAAGATTTCGTTCGGATTTTTAACCCCGTAGGGTTAGCCACCCAGGATAACCCAAGAAAGTCAGTGCGTCATCTTATTTCCATTGTGGTTCTCAATCTTGTCCCCCAGGATGCGACCTACACCAGTCGACTAACACCCAGGTACCTATTTGCTGCTAGGTGAACAGGACAACAGGTATAAAGAAACGCATCGAAATGTTTGCACCCACCGGGAATCGAACCCGGGTCCTTCGGGGCATTTTGTAACAATGGGTCAAGTGTATTTTTGTTTGTATTAAGTTGTGTTATCTGTTGGTTCCAAACAAACATGTCACAAGAGCCCTATTAGCTCTAATATGCACCTGTTGTGCTAGTGTGCTGCAAGACACTATTTCTAGCACGAGGCTGTTGTTAGCACCTTTCATTTTGCATTAGGAAGATTTAAATCTCCGAGGAGAATACTATTTGTTATAGTATTTTTGGGGTTTACATTGCATCTATTTTTACCCACCTATTCCTTAAACTCCTCAGTCGTTACTGACGTTGGTTTATATACAAGGATAATTACTAAGAGTTTTGTTCTTCACTTTAATACCCAGAACTTCCACTGTATCATGAGATGGGTTAAACAATTCTGTGCAGCAAAACGTCTTTAACATAGCATTATATTCGTCCATGTGTCCTCCTGAGTCCGATATAACTATAATATACAAGACACAACCCGCACACAGCAGACTGAAACTTATAACGACATTTCGATCAGACTTGGACCACTAGCTAGTAACATACAAGTACGAAGGGATATACGAGAAGTTCCCTTCCCTTCGCGCTTCTCTGTGTGACTTTATTCTAAGCTGGACTGAAACGTAACCATAAGTTTCAGTCTCGTATGTGTGCGTTATTTGTGCACTGTTCCAGTCATGGTATTGTGCCTTTTCATTCTTTAAGTGTACGTCTATACTTGCACATTGTTCTTATACAGTCGGTAATCACCCTCAATTGCACACCGAGTCATCGCCATCACACTTGTACAGTCATCAAAAGTAACTCAGGTCAGCTCACCGACACTGATAAGCAAATGTGTAGAATTATTAACACTTATTTCCTTTCAGAGAAGAAGATTTTTTTTTTTTATAAAACTGGGATGCTTGAATGTACGTGGATGTAGTGCAGATAAGAAAGAGATGATTGCTGATGTTATAAATGAAAAGAAGTTGGATGTCCTGGCCCTAAGCGAAACAAAGCTGAAGGGGGTAGGCGAGTTTCTGTGGGGAGAAATAAATGGGATTAAGTCAGGAGTATCTGAGAGAGTTACAGCTAAGGAAGGGATAGCAATAATGTTGAAGGATCAGTTATGGAAGGAGAAGAGGGAATATAAATGTATAAATTCAAGGATTATGTGGATCAAAATAAGGGTCGGGTGCGAAGTGGGTCATAATAAGCGTGTATGCACCTGGAGAAGAGAGGAGTGTAGAGGAGATAGAGAGATTTTGGGAGATGTTAAGCGAATGTATAGGAACTATTGAGCCAAGTGAGAGGGTAATTGTGGTAGGGGACCTAAATGCTAAAGTAAGAGAAACATATAGAGAGGGTGTGGTAGGTAAGTTTGGGGTGCCAGGTGTAAATGATAATGGGAGCCCTTAAATTGAACTTTGTATAGAAAGGGGTTTAGTTATAGGCAATACATATTTTAAGAAAAAGAGGATAAGTATACAAGATATGATGTAAGGCGTAATAGCAGTAGTTTGTTGGAATACGTATTGGTAGATAAAAGACTGTTGAGTAGACTTCAGGATGTACATGTTTATAGAGGGGCCACAGATATATCAGATCACTTTTTAGTTGAAGCTACAGTGGGAGTAAAAGGTAGATGGGATACAAGGAAACTAGAAGCAGCAAGTAAGAGAGAGGTGAAAGTTTAAAAACTAAAAGAGGAGGCAGTTAGGGTAAGATATAAACAACTATTGGAGGATAGATGGGCTAGTGAGAGTATAGGCAACGGGGTTGAAGATGTATGAGGTAGGTTTAAGAATGTAGTGTTAGAGTGCTCAGCAGAAGTTTGTGGTTATAGGGAAGTGGGTGGGGGAGGGAAGAAGAGCGATTGGGAGAAAAAGTTAGCATATGAGAGGTTTTTACAAAGTAGAAGTGATGCAAGGAGGGGAGATTATATGGAGAGAAAAAGAGAGGTTAAGAGAGTGGTGAAGCAATGTAAAAATAGAGCAAATGAGAAAGTGGGTGAGATGTTATCAACGAATTTTGTTGAAAATAAGAAAAAGTTTTGGAGTGGGATTAATAAATTGAGGAAACCTAGGGAACAAATGGATTTAACAGTTAAAAATAGGAGAGGAGAGTTATTAAATGGAAAGTTATAGGTATCGGGAAGATGGAGGGAATATTTTGAGGAACTGTTAAATGCTGATGAAGATAGGGAAGCTGTGATTTCGTATATAGGGCAAGGAGGAATAATATCTTGTAGGAGTGAGGAAGAGCCAGTTGTGAGTGTGGGGGAAGTTCGTGGGGCAGTGGGTAAAATGAAAGGGGGTAAGCCAGCTGGGATTGATGGGATAAAGATAGAAATGTTAAAAGCAGGTAGACATATAGTTTTGGAGTGGTTGGTGCTATTATTTAATAAATGTATGGAAGAGGGTAAGGTACCTAGGGACTGGCAGAGAGCATGAATAGTTCCTTTGTATAAAGGCAATGGGGACAAAAGAGTGCAAAAAATATAGGGGAATAAGTCTGTTGAGTATACCTGGTAAAGTGTATCGTAGAGTTATTATTGAAAGAATTAAGAGCAAGACGGAGAGAAGGATAGCAGATGAACAAGGAGGTTTTAGGAAAGGTAGGGGGTGTGTAGACCAAGTGTTTACAGTGAAACATATAGCTCAACAGTATTTAAATAAGGGTAAAGAGGTTTTTGTGGCATTCATGGACTTGAAAAAGGCGTATGACAGGGTGGATAGGGAGGCAATGTGGCAGATGTTGCAGGTGTATGGAATAGGAGGTAGGTTACTGAAAGCAGTGAAGAGTTTATACGAGGATAGTGAGGCTCAGGTTAGAGTATGTAGGAGAGAGGGAGATTATTTCCTAGTAAAAGTAGGCATTAGACAAGGATGTGTGATGTCACCGTGGTTGTTCAATATATTTATAGATGGGGTTGTAAGAGAAGTGAATGCGCGGGTGTTGGCAAGAGGTGTGGGGTTAAAAGACAAAGAATCTAACACAAAGTGGGAGCTGTCACAGCTACTTTTTGCTGATGACACTGTGCTTTTGGGAGATTCTGAAGAGAAGTTGCAGAGGTTGGTGGATGAGTTTGGCAATGTATGTAAAAGAAGGAAATTGAAAGTGAATATAGGAAAGAGTAAGTTGATGAGGATAACAAAAAGATTAGGTGATGAAAGATTGGATATCAGATTGGAGGGAGAGAGTCTGGAGGAGGTGGATGTATTCAGCATGCCTCTGGCAAGACAGTGATGGAGTGAATGATGAAAGTTTTTCTTTTTCGGGCCACCCTTCCTTGGTGGGAAACCGCCGATGTGTTAATAATAATAATATGTGTATATATATATATATATATATATATATAATTCACTAATGATCACTTTTATGTAATTGTGATGCAATGTACAAGATTCACTAGCATAATTTCTTCCATTTAGAATTAACACAGAGAAGTAATGTACGCTCTAAAAATAGTCCTATGGCACTATTACTTGCACTTGTAATATTTTTACTGGCTGTAAGTGTTTTGTTATAACACTGAACTCCTTCCTCCTTGCTGCTTTATCCAGTTATACTTCATACAATATTTGCATACTACACAAAATTTTCTTCTGAGTCAACACTCCATATATATTTTTTCATCTTTTTTTCCACTAAAGTTTACTGTCTAAATAACTGATCTGTTTAGTAACCAATGGGGCTACTCTTCACGAAGACTTGGTCACTGTAACCAATGGGGCTACTCTTCACGAAGACTTGGTCACTGTAACCAATGGGGCTACTCTTCACGAAGACTTGGTCACTGTAACCAATGGGGCTACTCTTCATGAAGACTTGGTCACTGTAACCAATGGGGCTACTCTTCATGAAGACTTGGTCACTGTAACCAATGGGGCTACTCTTCACGAAGACTTGGTCACTGTAACCAATGGGGCTACTCTTCACGAAGACTTGGTCACTGTAACCAATGGGGCTACTCTTCATGAAGACTTGGTCACTGTAACCAATGGGGCTACTCTTCATGAAGACTTGGTCACTGTAACCAATAGGGCTACTCTTCACGAAGACTTGGTCACTGTAACCAATGGGGCTACTCTTCACGAAGACTTGGTCACTGTAACCAATGGGGCTACTCTTCACGAAGACTTGGTCCCTGTAACCAATGGGGCTACTCTCACGAAGACTTGGTCACTGTAACCAATGGGGCTACTCTTCATGAAGACTTGGTCACTGTAACCAATGGGGCTACTCTTCATGAAGACTTGGTCACTGTAACCAATAGGGCTACTCTTCACGAAGACTTGGTCACTGTAACCAATGGGGCTACTCTTCACGAAGACTTGGTCACTGTAACCAATGGAGCTACTCTTCACGAAGACTTGGTCACTGTAACCAATGGGGCTACTCTTCACGAAGACTTGGTCACTGTAACCAATGGGGCTACTCTTCATGAAGACTTGGTCACTGTAACCAATGGGGCTACTCTTCACGAAGACTTGGTCACTGTAACCAATGGGGCTACTCTTCACGAAGACTTGGTCACTGTAACCAATGGGGCTACTCTTCACGAAGACTTGGTCACTGTAACCAATGGGGCTACTCTTCACGAAGACTTGGTCACTGTTTCATGATGACGACGACTTCTTCCGTTTGTCTCTCAGTATCTAGTTTTGAAACTGCTTGGTTGATAGCGTCTTCAGCTCAAATACAGAGGTTCAGGATCGATCCCCGGCAAGGGTGAAACATTGGACATGTAGACAAAACAGCCCCCTGACTATTGGGTTGTCCTGGGTGGCTAACCCTCCCTTCCTCTGTAAAAAAATCCCAACAAAATTTTATTTCATCTCATCTAGCCTACCCCCCCCCAACCCCACCTGGCGTCCACACTAATGACCACAATGTATATATGGTGAGTGATAGACAATACCTGTGACCAGTTCCAGGGTTCTTCTACACTTGTAGCCTGGCCTAAGATTACAATTCTTTACTGACTACCTGATCAACAAGGATGTTGGTGTTAGCAGTCGGCAGTCCTACACAGCCATCACGATCTGCCACTATATGCTGGAACTGACGCAGTGTACCTAATAATAAAATTTTTTTTATCTTTATTGCACTGAAGACAAACAACAGCACAACTTTAAGAGTAGTTATGATCGGCCGTAGAGGACAAGAATCAGTAAAGAGGAAGGACCAAGAACAGTGACCCGACACCTGTGAACACAACTGAGTACATTACCAACGCAGGAACCTGTCTCATGCCCACATACTTCCAGATTGTAATACTCATTGTATGTTACAATTCGTGTTTGTGTACATACAGGTGTTAGGAGACCATGGTTTCTCCTAGACATCCAGGTCAGGTGTTTTCCTGTACAAGGTAGCAGAGGTCATGGCCCCCGAGGCCCTCTCTCACACCAGGCAGGGTATTGGGTCAAACTGGTCTTTGGGAGCTGGATTTAGCAGGAAACTGGTTCTGACAGTGTTGTAGTTCCTTGCACTCTGGGTAGTATGACACTGTTGTAGTTTCTGGCACTCTGGGTAGTGTGACAGTGATGTAGTTCCTGGCCCTCTGGGTAGTGTAACAGTGTTGTAGTTCCTGGCACTCTGGGTAGTGTGACACTATTGTAGTTCCTGGCACTCTGGGTAGTGTGTCTGACACGACTGTAGTTCCTTGCACTCTGGGTGTCTGACACTAGTTGCTTGTACTTTAGGTAGTGTGTCTGACACTGTCGTAGTTGTTTGTACTTTAGGAAGTGTGTCTGACACTGTTGTAGTTGCTTGTACTTTAGGTAGTGTCTCTGACACTGTCGTAGTTGCTTGTACTTTAGGTAGTGTGTCTGACACTGTCGTAGTTGTTTGAACTCTGGATGATGTGAGACACTAATTACATAAGATGCCAGAATTCAGATGCACCCAGTACTCTGTCTTTGAGTTTATAATGTGAACATTAAGCGGGTAACAACACACCTGTAACCAATTTAAAGAGATATACCTCCAAGCTCCGCCTGAGCCAGATATTTCTGTTGACTACTTAACCTGCATATACTTGTGACAGATTTCGGAAATATTTCAACCCTCACAGCCAGACTTTTGTGGTACTTGCCATGTGCACCAGACTGCTTCTGCTGGCAACCTGCTGGCCGATATATCCATCAAAGATTTGGCATTTGGCGGAACTAGTAATGCAGTTTGCTCTTGAAAACCTCTACACTTGTTCCAGCAATATTTCTTACAGCTGTGGGTAACAGATTTTGATATAGTTTTCTCTTACTCTGCCCTCAAGTATCCTCCATGTGCTGATATCGGTCGGTCGGTGGGACAGTCGGTCTCTCTCTCTCCCCTTCACTCCAGAGATTACATTCCCAGTACTTTAAGTTGTTCTCAGTAGTTTGAGTGCTTTATTGGCTCCGTGCGGGAAGTAAACAATCTCTGTATCATTACCACCTCTGATTTCTCTCCTGCCTGCAACAACACTGAATACTATTCTAAGGTTGTAAACGAGACCATCGGTGATATGAACACTGGAAAATACTCTTAAAGATATAAAGGTATGTACTCTCACCCACCCACTTCCTACTCTGCTTATAGACCCCTAGAGACTCGCTTTCAATAAAGCCCTTTACTCCTGTCCCCACCACAAAGTTTTCCCAGGTCAGGCTGACAGATTTCAACACCTTATATGAGCTCCGTCCTGCGTGATGCAATGTGACCTTTGTTCCCACTGTGTAACTATCATAGTGTGTACGGTGCCAGCACACTGCGGATGTATACAATTTATAACTAAAAAAAAAAAAAAAAAAAAAAAACTACAAGACTACTTTCCCTTGTTCCTACCACACCACCACCACCTTCTCTTGTTCCTACTACACCACCACCACCACCTTCTCTTGTTCCTACCACACCACCACCACCTTCCCTTGTTCCTACCACACCACCACCACCTTCCCTTGTTCCTACCACACCACCACCACCTTCCCTTGTTCCTACCACACCACCACCACCTTCCCTTGTTCCTACCACACCACCACCACCACCTTCTCTTGTTCCTACCACACCACCACCACCTTCCCTTGTTCCTACCACACCACCACCACCTTCCCTTGTTCCTACCACACCACCACCACCTTCCCTTGTTCATACCACACCACCACCACCTTCCCTTGTTCCTACCACACCACCACCACCTTCCCTTGTTCCTACCACACCACCACCACCTTCCCTTGTTCATACCACACCACCACCACCTTCCCTTGTTCCTACCACGCCACCACCACCACCTTCCCTTGTTCCTACCACGCCACCACCACCACCTTCTCTTGTTACTACCACACCACCACCACCTTCCCTTGTTCCTACCACACCACCACCACCACCTTCCCTTGTTCCTACCACACCACCACCACCACCTTCTCTTGTTAATACCACACCACCACCACCTTCCCTTGTTCCTACCACGCCACCACCACCACCTTCCCTTGTTCCTACCACGCCACCACCTTCTCTTGTTACTACCACACCACCACCACCTTCCCTTGTTCCTACCACACCACCACCACCTTCCCTTGTTCCTACCACACCACCACCACCTTCCCTTGTTCCTACCACACCACCACCACCTTCCCTTGTTCCTACCACACCACCACCACCTTCCCTTGTTCCTACCACACCACCACCACCACCTTCTCTTGTTACTACCACACCACCACCACCTTCCCTTGTTCCTACCACGCCACCACCACCACCTTCTCTTGTTACTACCACACCACCACCACCTTCCCTTGTTCCTACCACGCCACCACCACCACCTTCTCTTGTTCCTACCACACCACCACCACCTTCCCTTGTTCCTACCACGCCACCACCACCACCTTCTCTTGTTCCTACCACACCACCACCACCTTCCCTTGTTCCTACCACACCACCTTCCCTTGTTCCTACCACACCACCACCACCTTCTCTTGTTACTACCACACCACCACCACCTTCCCTTGTTCCTACCACACCACCACCACCTTCCCTTGTTCCTACCACACCACCACCACCTTCCCTTGTTCCTACCACACCACCACCACCTTCTCTTGTTCCTACCACAACACCACCTTCCCTTGTTCCTACCACAAACGTAATACAAAATTCTCAAGCAAATGCCTAAATTTCACTACACTGTAGATACATGAGAGTGAAACAACAAAGCGCCCCTCGCTCACCAGGATCCTACAAGAGCAACCAGTGCAGTAGAGAGCACGGATATACAAAGGGCAACCAGTGCAGTAGAGAGCACGGATATACAAACCGAACACCTAAACTTACATAATATCCAAATAACTCTAATGGTAAATCCTCCTTAATTTTTGGTAACATCCAATATTTAAAAAGGAAAGGCAAAAAGAGAGGATTTTAATGTAAAGCAGTAACAAACTATGTAAGTGGGCTCATAGAAACAAATGCAATGTTTGGAGCTTTCACAGAGACACATACAAGTGCATAGTGAGATGGGTACACAACTATACTGCTGACACATGTGAGAGAGTAAATAGTCAGAGAGAGTAGTACTGAGAGCCTAGATACACAAACTGCTGAAATCACAAACTGATACAGTAGCGCTAAGAATTAAAATGGAAATCAAGAATGTCGTCATTATCCTTGTACATAAACCACCATCACAGAACTTACAAGGAACCAATGAACTGACCCAATGGATAATACATTCGAGCAAATTCAAGAGAAAAATAAACACATCTATGTTTTTCTGCAGTTTTCCAAGTCTAAGGACTTTTTAATGCCCATAAGAATGCTCTCATCCACGCCTACAGGAAGCATGTACAATGACACGTCCTTGGATGAAAAACTTGACCCACATCGTTGTTGCCTTCAAGTTACACGTATGTAAACAGAGATCCGTTATCAAAAGGCTGTGAAGAGATGTTGAAGGAACATATCACACTGGCACGAACTGAGATGCGTAAAACCTTTTGTATATATTGCACCTCCCAAGTTCAGAGAGTTTAGAGATTTTTTTCTGTTAATCAATGAATATTCAACTAACAAGGTTATTGGTATAGACATAGTGTAGCGGCCTCAGAAAAATGACGTGATTATATATATTTCCTGCCTTGTTCTGGTATATACACACACAACCCGCACATATAAAAGGGAGGAGCTTACGACGACGTTTCGGCCCGACTTGGACCATTTACAAAGTCACACTAACACACAGAGTTAATGGTCCAAGTCGGGCCGAAACGTCGTCGTAAGCTCCTCCCTTTTATATGTGCGGGTTGTGTGTGTATTGTTCCAGTCACGGTATTGTGCCTTTTTTGTTATTTGTTCTGGTATATACGCACTGTCGTATACCTGGAGGGTGTTCCGGGGGTCAACGCCACCGCGGCCAGGTCCATCACCAGGCCTCGGGGTGGATTAGGACCTAATCAACCAGGCTACTACTGCCGGCCGCACGCAAACCGACGTACGTACCACAGCTCGGCTGGTCGGGTGCCTATCCTGTCGGGTGCCTATTCTGTCGGGTGCCTATCCTGTCGGGTGCCTATTCTGTCGGGTGCCTATCCTGTCGGGTGCCTACTCTGTCGGGTGCCTATTCTGTCGGGGTTTGGAAATCGTGGTAATTTTGGATTTTTTTTTTTTTGCCTTGTATGGAGGACTAGTTGATTGTCCCTAATTGGGGTGGTTTTTCGGTCTCCTGGTCCCTGGTCTGACACTGTGCTGTTCACAGCTGCTTCCTGCATTTTGCTGTTTGGCGAACTGTTCGTCCTACTGTTCATGCCAGCTGTTATATTGCCTTTCTATGGGTTAGAAGTTAGCTTATCTAGGAAATTGTTTATCAGTCACATTCTAAGTTGAGTCTAGCCGAGCACAACACACACACGCACGACATAGTGGAGGCAGGAACCATACACAGTTTTAAGACGAGGTATGATAAAGCTCATGGAGCAGGGAGAGCAGATACCCAGTAGCGGGCAGCGCAGAGGCGGGGCCAGGAGCTGAGTCTCGACCCCTCCAACCACAATTAGGTGAGTACACACACACAGTTGGAAGCTGAAGACTCAGATGAATCACTGGGATGTTAGGAAGTATTTCTTCAGTCACAGAGTTGTCAGGAAGTGGAATAGTCTGGGAAGTGATGAAGTGGAGGTAGGATCCATACATAGCTTTAAGAAGAGGTATGATAAAGCTCATGGAGCGGGTAGAGTGACCTTGTAGCAGCCAGTGAAGAGGCGGGGCCAGGAGCTGTGATTCGACCCCTGCAACCACAACTACGTGAGTACACACACATTACTCTCGTAATTTCAGTACAGCAACGTACCAGATAGCACAGTTTCTTTGAGTATTCTTGTGTACAGTATGGTAAGTGTTGATAGCATAGTTAAATTAACTGTACAGTCTTAATATATTATATATAATACATAGAAGTTATAAACCAAGTGTTGTGTACAAGTTTACGTTTAACTCTAAATATTATTAAACCTAGACACTTTTTGTAATTAAAGCTCTCTAACTTTGTTTTGTTTTAATTCATCCAGTTGTAACCTCAAAGGGCTATGAGAAGCTTAATATGGTACGGGATAAGAGTTACAACTAACAACCTGTTGCAAGACCAGAAGGGGATAAATAAGATGAACTTGTAATATTCTCTGATAGATGTTTATATTGAGAGGATGTGGCATTTTGTAGGAGTAAGCAGTATGTAATAATGTAGAAGCCAAGGATAAGAATATATGTATGACGAAGGTGTTTTTGTAGGAGTAAGCAGCATGTAATAATGTAGAAGCCAAGGATAAGAATATATGTATGACGAAGGTGTTTTTGTAGGAGTAAGCAGCATGTAATAATGTAGAAGCCAAGGATAAGAATATATGTATGACGAAGGTGTTTTTGTAGGAGTAAGCAGCATGTAATAAGGTAGCAGCCAAGGATAAGAATATATGTATGACGAAGGTGTTTTTGTAGGAGTAAGCAGCATGTAATAATGTAGAAGCCAAGGATAAGAATATATGTATGACGAAGGTGTTTTTGTAGGAGTAAGCAGCATGTAATAATGTAGAAGCCAAGGATAAGAATATATGTATGACGAAGGTGTTTTTGTAGGAGTAAGCAGCATGTAATAAGGTAGCAGCCAAGGATAAGAATATATGTATGACGAAGGTGTTTTGTAGGAGTAAGCAGCATGTAATAATGTAGAAGCCAAGGATAAGAATATATGTATGACGAAGGTGTTTTTGTAGGAGTAAGCAGCATGTAATAATGTAGAAGCCAAGGATAAGAATATATGTATGACGAAGGTGTTTTTGTAGGAGTAAGCAGCATGTAATAAGTTAGCAGCCAAGGATAAGAATATATGTATGACGAAATAAGATAAGATAAGATTTCTTCGGATTTTTAACCCCGGAGGGTTAGCCACCCAGGATAATACAAGAAAGTCAGTGCGTCATCGAGGACTGTCTGTCTTATTTCCATTGGGGTCCTTAATCTTGTCCCCCAGGATGCGACCCACACCAGCCGACTAACAGCCCAAGTACCTATTTGCTGCTAGGTGAACATGACAACAGGTGTAAGGAAACACGTCGAAATGTTTCCACCCGCTGGGAATCGAACCCGGGCCCTCCGTGTGTGAAGCGAGAGCTCAAGCCACCAGACCACCGAGCCACGAAGGTGTTTTTGTAGGAGTAAGCAGTATGTAATAAGGTAGAAGCCAAGGATAAGAATATATGTATGACGAAGGTGTTTTTGTAGGAGTAAGCAGCATGTAATAATGTAGAAGCCAAGGATAAGAATATATGTATGACGAAGGTGTTTTTGTAGGAGTAAGCAGCATGTAATAATGTAGCAGCCAAGGATAAGAATATATGACGAAGGTGTTGAGTCTACCAAGACAAAGTAATTGGATGAAATACAACAATACTGATAAAGTTATTAATTTATCTTCATGTGTTCTGGATGATTTCCAGAGATGTGTTCTGAGTTATGACTTATCCAGTTCTCTGTCCCCATCCACTATTTACAAGTTTATTTCCTGGTTGAACAGCTTCAAAGAGTTTTCCAGCAGTTCTAATAAAACTTAAAATCATGAGATTAAATGATCTTCTCAATGCTACTTTTACAGAAATTAAATGAGCAATTAACATTCCAAAGTGGTTTTTTTAGTGCCCTTACTAGTTTAATAAACAATAAAGTCATTCCACGAAACGGGTGGGGATTGAACTGACAGCAAATGAGTCCTAAAACTCAAGGCCTAAAATTTACTATAAGTTCAACCCCCATCCGTTCCCTGGTTTGCTCCCAATAGTGTTACTACGATTTCCTAAGTCAATAAAGACATTGTCATTACTATAAGCAATAAAGGGAATATCAGATTACATTACATTCATGAGGGAGGGCTAAACCCGCAGGGATCATACAGCGCCTGAGGAAATGGACTGCATTCAGGTTCGATAAAAGGGGAACACAGGTCCATTACCTTAGATCAAGAGCCCCTCAGTAGCATCAAGGAACCTGCCTTGAGGGGATAAAGGGAATAATGTGGTTCATTCAACATATTCTGATACCAACGCCAATGATATATTATTAGATGAACTAAGATATGTTAACCTTGCTAATTCTTTAAGCTGGATGCAACGTACTCAACAAATTTACATCCCATCTGCTGAAGCTTCCCTTTATGTACGAGTTTTTAAAACAAGAGAGGTAACATAAGACCTACTAGAGGCAGAGTCTTGGAAGACTCTGCCTCGTGCCTTACTTCCCTGCTTGTCCTTCAGACCTACTAGAGGCAGAGTCTTCCAAGACTCTTCCTAGTGCCTTACTTCCCTGCTTGTCCTTCAGACCTACTAGAGGCAGAGTCGTCCAAGACTCTTCCTAGTGCCTTACTTCCCTGCTTGTCCTTCAGACCTACTAGAGGCAGAGTCTTCCAAGACTCTTCCTAGTGCCTTACTTCCCTGCTTGTCCTTCAGACCTACTAGAGGCAGAGTCTTCCAAGACTCTTCCTCGTGCCTTACTTCCCTGCTTGTCCTTCAGACCTACTAGAGGCAGAGTCTTCCAAGACTCTTCCTAGTGCCTTACTTCCCTGCTTGTCCTTCAGACCTACTAGAGGCAGAGTCTTCCAAGACTCTTCCTAGTGCCTTACTTCCCTGCTTGTCCTTCAGACCTACTAGAGGCAGAGTCTTCCAAGACTCTTCCTAGTGCCTTACTTCCCTGCTTGTCCTTCAGACCTACTAGAGGCAGAGTCTTCCAAGACTCTTCCTTGTGCCTTACTTCCCTGCTTGTCCTTCAGACCTACTAGAGGCAGAGTCTTCCAAGACTCTTCCTCGTGCCTTACTTCCCTGCTTGTCCTTCAGACCTACTAGAGGCAGAGTCTTCCAAGACTCTTCCTCGTGCCTTACTTCCCTGCTTGTCCTTCAGACCTACTAGAGGCAGAGTCTTCCAAGACTCTGCCTCGTGCCTTACTTCCCTGCTTGTCCTTCAGACCTACTAGAGGCAGAGTCTTCCAAGACTCTTCCCCGTGCCTTACGTCCCTGCTTTCCAGCATTTATAAACAAGCTTTCTCGCGTTAACATTTGAATTCAGATGACTTTATTTGTAAAATAAGAAAGTTTAACCTATAAAACAAATTAATGTTTAGTTCTGACGTTGATAGTGTTTTCACTCCAGTTACTGTCAATGACATGATTGAATTTTTTGAGTCGTAAATTTGATAAGAGGAATCCGAATTTCCCTGTGCCGTATGAGACTGCCTTAGGAGTCTTATTGAATTGTACCATTACAATATTGGTACAAAATACAGACAACTTGATCAATTAGACATACACAACACACTTTGTCAAAAGTGAAGACTGTAGAAGACGAGGTAATCAGTCCCTCAGGCTAGAATCTGGTGTTCAAAGACTTAGCCTTGATGAATCTGAAGATGGGCAGGAAGATGGACTCATATATACAGTCGTAGTCAGGCCACAGGTGGGCGGGATCCACTAGTGGAAGTAGATCATACCTCAGAGTTGTACTGACTGCAGATGACTGAGAGTAACGAGATGACCAGAGCAAGTAGATGACCAAACTGTCAAAGATGACAGAGACAAGGATACCCGGTATGCCAGAATGAAGAGTCCCAAGATGATGACCGAAATACAAGAGATGACCGAAACAAGAGATGACAGAGCAGGAGATAACCAGAAATCACTCAAGAGATACATCGACTAGCAGAAGAGATGACTCAGAAAATAAGAGATAATCAAAGACAAAGAGATGACTCGAGACTAAGGAATGACTGAAGAACAAGAGATACTCGAAAAAGAGATACTGAAGAAGCAAGAGATACTGAGACAAGAGGATGACTGAACAAGGAGGATACTGAGAAGCAAGGAGGATGACCGAGAGGCAAGGAGGATGACCGAGAGGCAAGGAGGATGACCGAGAGGCAAGGAGGATGACCGAGAGGTAACGAGGATGACCGAGAGGCAAGGAGGATGACCGAGAGGCAAGGAGGATGACTGAGAGGCAAGGAGGATGACGAGAGCAGAGGATGACTAGGAGGCAAGGAGGATGACTGAGAGGCAAGGAGGATGACTGAGAGGCAAGGAGGATGACTGCGAGGCAAGGAGGATGACTGAGAGGCAAGGAGGATGACTGAGAGGCAAGGAGGATGACTGAGAGGCAAGGAGGATGACTGAGAGGCAAGGAGGATGACTGGAGAGCAAGGAGGATGACTGGGAGAGCAAGGAGGATGACTGGGAGGCAAGGAGGATGACTGGAGGCAAGGAGGATGACTGGGAGGCAAGGAGGATGACTGGAGGCAAGGAGGATGACAGAGAGGCAAGGAGGATGACTGGGAGGCAAGGAGGATGACTGGGAGGCAAGGAGGATGACTGGGAGGCAAGGAGGATGACTGGGAGGCAAGGAGGATGACTGGGAGGCAAGGAGGATGACTGGGAGGCAAGGAGGATGACTGGGAGGCAAGGAGGATGACTGGGAGGCAAGGAGGATGACTGGGAGGCAAGGAGGATGACTGGGAGGCAAGGAGGATGACTGGGAGGCAAGGAGGATGACTGGGAGGCAAGGAGGATGACTGGAGGCAAGGAGGATGACTGGGAGGCAAGGAGGATGACTGGAGAGCAAGGAGGATGACTCGGAGGCAAGGAGGATGACTGGAGGCAAGGAGGATGACTCGGAGGCAAGGAGGATGACTCGAGGAAGGACAAGGAGGATGACTCGGAGGCAAGGAGGATGACTCGGAGGCAAGGAGGATGACTCGGAGGCAAGGAGGATGACTCGGAGGCAAGGAGGATGACTCGGAGGCAAGGAAGGTGACTCGGAGGCAAGGAAGGTGACTCGGAGGCAAGGAGGATGACTCGGAGGCAAGGAGGATGACTCGGAGGCAAGGAGGATGACTCGGAGGCAAGGAAGGTGACTCGGAGGCAAGGAAGGTGACTCGGAGGCAAGGAGGTGACTCGGAGGCAAGGAAGGTGACTCGGAGGCAAGGAAGGTGACTCGGAGGCAAGGAAGGTGACTCGGAGGCAAGGAAGGTGACTCGGAGGCAAGGAAGGTGACTCGGAGGCAAGGAAGGTGACTCGGAGGCAAGGAAGGTGACTCGGAGGCAAGGAAGGTGACTCGGAGGCAAGGAAGGTGACTCGGAGGCAAGGAAGGTGACTCGGAGGCAAGGAAGGTGACTCGGAGGCAAGGAAGGTGACTCGGAGGCAAGGAAGGTGACTCGGAGGCAAGGAAGGTGACTCGGAGGCAAGGAAGGTGACTCGGAGGCAAGGAAGGTGACTCGAGGCAAGGAAGGTGACTCGGAGGCAAGGAAGGTGACTCGGAGGCAAGGAAGGTGACTCGGAGGCAAGGAAGGTGACTCGGAGGCAAGGAAGGTGACTCGGAGGCAAGGAAGGTGACTCAGGAGGCGAGGAAAGGTGACTCAGGAGGCAAGGAAGGTGACTCGGAGGCAAGGAAGGTGACTCGGAGGCAAGGAAGGTGACTCGGAGGCAAGGAAGGTGACTCGGGAGAGGGCAAGGAAGGTGACTCGGAGGCAAGGAAAGGTGACTCGGAGGCAAGGAAGGTGACTCGGAGGCAAGGAAGGTGACTCAAAGGGGAGAGCAAGGAAGGTGACTCGGAGGCAAGGAAGGTGACTCGGAGGCAAGGAAGGTGACTCGGAGGCAAGGAAGGTGACTCGGAGGCAAGGAAGGTGACTCGGAGGCAAGGAAGGTGACTCGGAGGCAAGGAAGGTGACTCGGAGGCAGGAAGCGGGGAAGAGGTGACTCGGAGGCAAGGAAGGTGACTCGGAGGCAAGGAAGGTGACTCGGAGGCAAGGAAGGTGACTCGGAGGCAAGGAAGGTGACTCAGGCAAGGAAGTGACTCGGAGGCAAGGAAGGTGACTCGGAGGCAAGGAAGGTGACTCGGAGGCAAGGAAGGTGACTCGGAGGCAAGGAAGGTGACTCGGAGGCAAGGAAGGTGACTCGGAGGCAAGGAAGGTGACTCGAGGAAGGAAGGTGACTCGGAGGCAAGGAAGGTGACTCGGAGGCAAGGAAGGTGACTCGGAGGCAAGGAAGGTGACTCGGAGGCAAGGAAGGTGACTCGGAGGCAAGGAAGGTGACTCGGAGGCAAGGAAGGTGACTCGGAGGCAAGGAAGGTGACTCGGAGGCAAGGAAGGTGACTCGGAGGCAAGGAAGGTGACTCGAGGCAAGGAAGGTGACTCGGAGGCAAGGAAGGTGACTCGGAGGCAAGGAAGGTGACTCGGAGGCAAGGAAGGTGACTCGGAGGCAAGGAAGATGACTCGAGGCAAGGAAGATGACTCGGAGGCAAGGAAAGAATGACTCGGAGGCAAGGAAGATGACTCGGAGGCAAAGAGGAAGATGACTCGGAGGCAAAGGAAAGAGGACTCGGAGGCAAGGAAGATGACTCGAGGCAAGGAAGATGACTCGGAGGCAAGGAAGATGACTCGAGGCAAGGAAGATGACTCGAGAGGCAAGGAAGATGACTCGGAGGCAAGGAAGATGACTCGGAGGCAAGGAAGATGACTCGGAGGCAAGAAGATGACTCGAGGCAAGGAAGATGACTCGAGGCAAGGAAGATGACTCGGAGGCAAGGAAGATGACTCGGAGGCAAGGAAGATGACTCGGAGGCAAGGAAGATGACTCGGAGGCAAGGAAGATGACTCGGAGGCAAGGAAGATGACTCGGAGGCAAGGAAGATGACTCGGAGGCAAGGAAGATGACTCGGAGGCAAGGAAGATGACTCGGAGGCAAGGAAGATGACTCGAGGCAGGAAAGACTGGAGAGAGATGACTCGGAGGCAAGGAAGATGACTCGGAGGCAAGGAAGATGACTCGGAGGCAAGGAAGATGACTCAGGAGGCAGGAAAGATGACTCGGAGGCAAGGAAGATGACTCGGAGGCAAGGAAGATGACTCGGAGGCAAGGAAGATGACTCGGAGGCAAGGAAGATGACTCGGAGGCAAGGAAGATGACTCGGAGGC
Source organism: Cherax destructor (assembly GCA_009830355.1). Lineage (NCBI taxonomy): Eukaryota > Metazoa > Arthropoda > Malacostraca > Decapoda > Parastacidae > Cherax > Cherax destructor. The sequence continues at coordinate 164,913 of WNWK01001496.1, read as the reverse complement.
AAGGAAGGTGACTCGGAGGCAAGGAAGGTGACTCGGAGGCAAGGAAGGTGACTCGGAGGCAAGGAAGGTGACTCGGAGGCAAGGAGGATGACCGAGGGGCAAGGAGGATAAGTGAGAAGCAATGACTATCTTTTTAATATTGAGAGAGAGAGAGAGAGAGAGAGAGAGAGAGAGAGAGAGAGAGAGAGAGAGAGAGCAGCTCTCTCTACTCAGCTGAACAAACAGACCAGCTATATGAATCCTCTCAGCTATCAAGAATACTAGTGGATTACTTCTACCACTGATGTAACTCCACCAGTGGTATAACACCATTACTGGTTATCACCACTAGTATAACACCACCACTGGTTATCACCACTGGTATAACACCTACACTGGTTATCACCACTGGTATAACACCAACACTGGTTATCACCACTGGTATAACACCACCACTGGTTATCACCACTGGTATAACACCTACACTGGTTATCACCACTGGTATAACACCAACACTGGTTATCACCACTGGTATAACACCAACACTGGTTATCACCACTGGTATAACACCAACACTGGTTATCACCACTGGTATAACACCAACACTGGTTATAACCACTGGTATAACACCAACACTGGTTATCACCACTGGTATAACACCAACGATGGTTATTACCACTGGTATAACACCAACACTGGTTATCACCACTGGTATAACACCAATAGTTATCACCATCACTGGTATGACATCAACAATGGTATATCACCAACACTGGTATAATATTAACACTGGTTATCACCACTGGTATAACACCACTCTGGTTATCACAATCACTGGTATAACACAAACACTGTTTATCACCAACATTGGTATAACACCAACACTAGTATAGCACCAACACTGGTGTAACACCAACACTGGTATAACACCAACAACGGCATAACACCAACACTGGTGTAGCACCAACACTGGCATAACACCAACACTGGTGTAACACCAACACTGGTGTAACACCAACACTGGTGTAACACCAACACTGGTGTAACACCAACACTGGCATAACACCAACACTGGCGTAACACCAACACTGGCATAACACCAACACTGGGATACCTTGAGAGGATTTCGGGATCAACGCCCCCGCGGCCCAGTCTGTCACCAGGCCTCCTGGTGGATCAGGGTCTGATCTACCAGGCTGTTACTGCTGACCATACGCAAACTGACGTACGAACTGATCAGGTACTGACTTTAGGTGCCTGTCCAGTGCCTTCTTGAAGACAGCAAGGAGTCTATTGGTAATCCCCCTTATGTATGCTGGGAGGCAGTTTTACAGTATTGGGCCCCTGACACTTACTGTGTTGTCTCTTAGCTTACTCGTGGCGCCCTGCTTTTCATTGGGGGGATATTGAATCTCCTGCCTAGTGTTTTGCTTTCATAGCGAGTGATTTTCATGTGCAAATTTGGGACTAGTCCCTCTATGATTTTCCAAGTGTATATTATCATGTATCTTTCTCGCCTGCATTCTAAAATACAAATCAAAAGACTTCAACAGTTCCCAATAGTTTAGGTGGTTTATCGTATTTATACGTGCCGTGAAATTTCTCTGTATATTCTCCAGGTTTGCAATTTCGCCTGCCTTGAAAGGGGGCGTTATTGTACAGCAATATTCCAGCCTAGAGAGAACAAGCAATTTGACGAGAACCATCATGGGCTTGGCATCCCTAATTTTGAAGGTTCTCATTATCCATCCTATTTATTGTGATCATTAAAAGGAGATCCTCTAAAATTATCACTCCCAGGTCGTTCACATTAGTTTTTCGCTCTATTGTGTGATTGGAATTTGTTGCATACCCCGATACGGTTTTAATTTCCTCGAGTTTTCCATATCAGAGTAATTGAAAATTCTCTTCGTTGAACTTCATGTTTTCCGCGGCCCATTTAAAGATTTGGTTGATGTCCGCCAGGAGTCTTGCAGTGTCTTCGATGGATGACACCGTCATGCAAATTCAGGTGTCATCAGCAAAGAAAGACACGGTGCTGTGACATAACATCAACACTGGTATAACATAACATCGCTGGTACAACACCAACACTGGTTATTAGATAACAAACCCAGCCTTTCCTGCTCTTCCTAAGTTACTAAACTTACATAATTTGGATTTTCAACATACAAGTGACAATGATACGTGAAAGCTCTTGATGGGATTGATGGGATAAAGATAGAAATGTTAAAAGCAGGTGGGGATATAGTTTTGGAGTGGTTGGTGCTATTATTTAATAAATGTATGGAAGAGGGTAAGGTACCTAGGGATTGGCAGAGAGCGTGTATTGTTCCTTTGTATAAAGGCAAAGGGGACAAAGGAGAGTGCAAAAATTATAGGGGAATAAGTCTGTTGAGTGTACCTGGTAAAGTGTATGGTAGAGTTATTATTGAAAGAATTAAGAGTAAGACAGAAAGCAGGATAGCAGATGAACAAGGGGGCTTTAGGAAAGGTAGGGGGTGTGTAGACCAAGTGTTTACAGTGAAACATATAGGTGAACAGTATTTGGATAAGGGTAAAGATGTTTTTGTGGCATTTATGGATTTGGAAAAGGCGCATGATAGGGTAGATAGGGGGGAAATGTGGCAGATGTTGCAGGTGTATGGAATAGGAGGAAGGTTACTGAAAGCAGTGAAGAGTTTTTATGAGGATAGTGAGGCTCAGGTTAGAGTATGTAGGAGAGAGGGAGATTATTTCCCAGTAAAAGTGGGCCTTAGACAAGGATGTGTGATGTCACCGTGGTTGTTCAATATATTTATAGATGGGGTTGTAAGAGAAGTGAATGCGAGGGTCTTAGCAAGAGGTGTTGGGCTAAAAGATAAAGAAGCAAATACAAAGTGGGAGTTGTCACAGTTGCTTTTTGCTGATGACACTGTGCTTTTGGGAGATTCTGAAGAGAAGTTGCAGAGGTTGGTGGATGAATTTGGTAGGGTGTGTAAAAGAAGAAAATTGAAAGTGAATATAGGAAAGAGTAAGGTGATGAGGATAACAAAAAGAATAGGTGACGATAGATTGGAGGGAGAGAGTATGGAGGAGGTGAATGTATTCAGATATTTGGGAGTGGACATGTCGGCGGATGGATCTATGAAGGATGAGGTGAATCATAGAATTGATGAGGGGAAAAGGGTGAGTGGAGCACTTCGGAGTCTGTGGAGACAAAGAACCTTGTCCATGGAAGTAAAGAGGGGAATGTATGAGAGTATAGTTATACCAACGTTCTTATATGGGTGTGAAGCATGGGTGATGAATGTTGCAACGAGGAGAAGGCTGGAGGCAGTGGAGATGTCATGTCTGAGGTCAATGTGTGGTGTGAATATAATGCAGAGAATTCGGAGTTTGGAAATTAGGAGGAGGTGCGGATTACCAAAACGATTGTCCAGAGAGCTGAGGAGGGGTTGTTGAGGTGGTTTGGACATGTAGAGAGAATGGAACGAGACAGAGTGACTTCGAGAGTGTATAAATCTGTAGTGGAGGGAAGGCGGGGTAGGGGTCGGCCTAGGAAAGGTTGGAGGGAGGGGTAAAGGAAGTTTTGTGTGCGAGGGGCTTGGACTTCCAGCAAGCATGTGTGAGCGTATTTGATAGGAGTGAATGGAGGCATATGGTTTTAATACTTGACGTGCTGTTGGAGTGTGAGCAAAGTAACATTTATGAAGGGATTCAGGAAACCGGCAGGCCGGACTTGAGTTCTGGAGATGGGAAGTACAGTGCCGGCACTCTGAAGGAGGGGTGTTAATGTTGCAGTTTTATAACTGTAGTGTAAAGCACCCTTCTGGCAAGACAGTGATGGAGTGAATGATGATGAAAGTTTTTCTTTTTCGGGCCACCCTGCCTTGGTGGGAATCGGCCGATGTGTTAATAAAATAAAAAATAAATATATATATATATATATATATATATATATATATATATATATATTTACACCGCGGTCGTCTCCCACCAAGGCAGGTGACCCGAAAAATAAGAAACGTAAAGTTTTTCTTCTTTTTACGTTTAGTAATGTATACAGGAGAAGGGGTTACTAGCCCCTTGTTCCCAGCATTTTAGTCGCCTCTTACGACACATATGGCTTACGGAGGAAAGATTCTAACTCACTTCCCCATGGAGCATAACATATGTAGATGTAACATATGCAGATATAACATGTAGATGTAACGTGTGGATGTAACATGTAGATGTAACGTGTGGATGTAACATGTAGATGTAACGTGTGGATGTAACATGTAGATGTAACATGAACTTGTCTGCTCTTACCTTGTCAATATCTACTCCCCAAAATGTAATATTAAACTGAAGGTAAACTAATGTAACCAAATAAACATAACTACGTTATTAAATTACGTTATCTCATTCGTGTTGTTATACGTACGAATATAAATAGAATACTTATTATTCGTGTACGAATTATTTGTGTACTTATTCGTGTACGTTGAAAAATGTATTAAACTGCAAGTAAACAGTGGATTAAAACAACTAGAGCAGCACCAGTAGTAATAGCAGCAGCAGCAGCACCAGTAGCTGCAACAGCAGCAGCAGCACCAGTAGCTGCAACAGCAGCAGCAGCACCAGTAGCTGCAACAGCAGCAGCAACGACAACAGCAGTAGCACCAAAAGCAGCAGCAGCAACAGCAACAGCAACAACAGCAGCAGTCCCAGCAGCATAGCAGCAACAACACCAGCATCACCAGTAGCAATCAGCAGAAGCACCAGCAGCATCAACACCAGCACCTGCAGTAGCAGCAGCAACAACTGCAGCACCAGCAATACAAGCAACATAGCAGCAGCAACACCAGTATCACCAGTGGCAACAGCAGCACCACCACCAGCAGTAGCAGCAGCAGCAGCACAAGCAGTGTTAACACCAGCACCAGCAGTAGCAACAACAGTAACAACAGCAGCACCGGCAACATAGCAGCAGCAACACCAGTATCACCAGTGGCAACAGCAGCACCACCACCAGCAGCACCACCACCAGCAGCAGCAGCACAAGCAGTGTTAACACCAGCACCAGCAGTAGCATCAACAGTAACAACAGCAGCACCAGCAACATAGCAGCAGCAACACCAGTATCACCAGTGGCAACAGCAGCACCACCAGCAGTAGCATCACCACCAGCAGTAGCATCACCACCAGCACGTCAAGGCCTTCACAAGTATCACTCACTGGTGGTGGGAGAAATAAATTGCACAACAGGAACATCCTGACAGGTTTACAAGTGTGTCCTGGTCGCGTCTAGTCCTCGTTTATAAAAAGTTAATTACCAGAGAAATACACACGTATTGTTTCCAGAGTAATTTGTAATACTGGTGATCCATGTTTACTATGTCAATATAAAGAATAACAAGGCACAGTACCGTGACAAAAACAATATACAAACATCCCGGGCTTGCAACACCATTGGTCTACGCCGGACAGAAACGTCGTCATAAATTTCAGTCCCTTATATGCAGGTTATTTCTGTATGTCAGTAGGTTTAAGTCAGAATGATCTACATACCTTACCTTTACCTTTGAAGAGTTTCGAGAGTTTCACTACTCTCGGAGCCCAGCCAGGGGCCACACTCGTCTGGTGTTTGCCTGGTCAACGAAGCTGTTGCTGCTGGAGGCCCGCTGTCCCACATATCCATCACAGACTGGTTGATCAGGCATCTAGTGAAGATATTTGTCCAGTTTCCTCTCTACACTTGTTCCAGCCGTTTTTCTGATATTTTCTGGTAAGATGTTGAATAGTCTGGGACCCCGGATGTTGATACAGTGCTCCCTTATTGTCCCCACCGCAACACTGCTCCTCGCTGGGTTTATTTTGCACTTCCTCCTATATCTTTCACTTCAGTATGTTGTTATGGCAGTGTGTAGATTTGGGACCAGGCCCTCGAGTACTTTCTAGGTATATATTATCATGTATCTCTCTCTCCTCCGCTCCAGTGAGTACATGTTCAAGACTTGAAGGCGTTCCCAGTAATTTAGGTGCTTTACTGGCTCAATGTGAGCCGTAAACGATCTCTGTATTTGTTCCAGCTCTGATATTTCTCCAGCCTTGAACGGGACCGTGTATAAGTATGTAAGTCTCCATACTGTTACTTCAACTTCACATTGTTCCAGACTATGGAGTAAAACTTTTCTTCAGGCTGAGGGTGATGGACTGATAACATCGTCTTTACATCTCTATTGCTTCTGCTCACTCATCTGTATTCGACTGAAGAAGTCTACTGTGTAAGCGAAACGTTTTGGAATAAAGATTCCAAACTGACTGTTGCACATGTATCTTACTTATCATCTTGTTCTGAATGTTCTAGTTATCCAGCCTATCATTTTACTTGTGGATGTTATAGTGACATTGTTGTGATCGTTGAAGATGAGATCTGACATAATCACTCCAAGGTCATCTTTATTTCCTCAATCTTTCCATAACGGAGTAACGGAACCTTGTCTTCACTGAGATCATCTTGTTGTCAATGGCCCACCTGAAGACTTTGTTTATGTAACTTTCGAGGTTTGCCGTGTCCTCAATAGATGACACTCTCATAGATAATAAAGTCATTTCCAAAGGATAATAGAGTGTTACGATTTATGCCTCTATGTCGGATATGATAATGAGAAAGAAGCATTTAAACTACTGGGAACGTCTCCTCAAAGAAACAAAGATACTCAACTGTTGCACATGTTGACATCAAAACCACCCACATATTTGTCCAATCTTTTCCCAAAGCTACCAAAGAATTTATTTCAGTACCTCATGTATTATCAAACCAAGACCTTTTCACCCATTTATTTGTCCAATCTCTTTCTGAAGCTGCCCAGATCTCTTTCTCAAGTTTAGTGATTGAGACTGCTTCAGCAGTCAGAGGGATTAGTACCAAACTTGCACACGAAAATCACTCCCTATGGAAGCAAAAGACTCGTCAGGAGATGCAACATTTCCCCGATGAAAAAAAGGGGCACCACGAGTACACTGAGACAACACAATAAGTGTCAGGGACCCAAGACTGTTCAACTGCCTTGGCTGTCTTCAAGAAGGCACTAGACAGGCACCTAAAGTCAGTACCTGACCAGCCGGGCTGTGGTTCGTACGTCAGTTTGCGTGCGGACAGCAGTAACAGCCTGAATTATCAGACCCTGATTCACCTGATTCACCACGAGGCCTGGTCTCAGACCGGGCCGCGGGGGCGTTGACCCCCGAAACCCTCTCCAGGTATACTCCAGGTATAACCTGGAGTCCTGATCAAGGACTGAGCCGCGGGGGCGTTGGCCCCCGAAACACCCTCCAAGTAGAACACCTGATTCTAGGGGGCAAGGGACCTCGTGTTGGTGGTTTTCTCAATCCAATACCAAAAAAGAATGATTAAGATCAGAAGGAGCTTGAGATAATCAGTCCTCAGCCTGGAGTAGATGTACTCAGTCCATCAATCTTGATAAGAATACAGTATATGCGCGAAGTGGTGTGAGTATTGGTGGATGAAGGTAACACTCCTCTCACCCATAACTTACCCTTATGAGTCACTGTATTATACCACTTCCACTCTTCCTCTTAATGATCTCTCAGGTTCAGAAGCAGGTTCTCCACCCATCACGTGGTACTACTGTACCAACACTATTACCACCCATCACGTGGTACCACTGTACCAACACTATTACCACCCATCCTCTTCCTCTGAGCAATACTCTCCCTACCCACAACACGACCCACTATATGCTTCACAAGCTGGGCTACATTGACACATTCTTTCAACAGTACGCCCCTTGATGATAAGTAAGACACTTGTGCAACACTTGGGTATCTTTATTCTGGATACGCTTCGCCAGCCAGTGGCTTCTTCAGTCCAGTGCAGTTAAAGGTGGAAGATGAGGAGTTTGAGGTGATCAGTTTCTGAGTTTGGAGTCGATGTGATCTGCTCACTAAGTCTACCATCTCAGGCGGACACACATCACTACCTCATATAAGAATCTTGTGTGACACAATATGACACGGAAATATTGTTGTTCTTCCAGACAATGTCTATCACACACAGTAACAGCGAACTCATCTACCCAATTTAGCTTTATTAAAAAACAATGTAGGCACCTCGATTTCCCTCCCTCTCCCCCTTCTTTCAACAACAAGCCCGGTGGTCTGGTGGCTAGAGCTCTCGCTTCACACACGGAGGGCCCGGGTTCGATTCCCGGCGGGTGGAAACATTTCGACGTGTTTCCTTACACCTGTTGTCATGTTCACCTAGCAGCAAATAGGTACCTGGGTTGTTAGTCGACTGGTGTGGGTCGCATCCTGGGGGATAAGATTAAGGACCCCAATGGAAATAAGACAGACAGTCTTCGATGACGCACTGACTTTCTTGGGTTGTCCTGGGTGGCTAACCCTCCGGGGTTAAAAATCCGAATAAATCTTATCTTAACACCACCATTCCCCACCTGTACCAAGCTACCTTTGCTGTCAAGACCCCACTCACCCCTATCAACCTTCCCTCCCTCTTTACTTTCCATTCAACAATGGCAAATCACTCCTGCCAGATTTCAAATTTCCTTCCCGGACGCCATCCTCACTGCCCCCTACCCCGTCCTCCCTGCCTCCTCCCCATCCCCCACGCCTCTTCCCCCATCCTTCCATCCCCCTTCCCCCGTCCTAACTGCTTATTCCCCCCGTCCTACCTGCCTTCTCCCCCTGTCTTCCCTGCCCCCTCTCTCCCGTCCTCCCTGCCCTCTTTCCCACATCTTCACTGCCCCCTCCCCTCCTTCCTCCTCCTGCTCCGTTCTACCTTCCCTACCTTCTTGCCATCTCTCATCTACCTTCATTTACCATCTTAGAAAACAAAATGCAAATAAAATGAGGGAAAATTTATGAGTTCATTCTGACGAGGAAGTAAAACTCTTTCTTTCATAGTTCAGTTTACATTATTATTATTATAATCAAATAGAAGCGCTAAACCACAGGGGTGCTCAGTTTACAGACTAAGAGCTGTTATCCTGCCTCAGCTCATTTATAAGCCCAGACTAAGAGCTGTTATCCTGCCTCAGCTCATTTATAAGCCCAGACTAAGAGCTGTTATTCTGCCTCAGCTCATTTATAAGCCCAAACTAAGAGCTGTTATCCTGCCTCAGCTCATTTATAAGCCCAGACTAAGAGCTGTTATTCTGCCTCAGCTCATTTATAAGCCCAGACTAAGAGCTGTTATCCTGCCTCAGCTCATTTATAAGCCCAAACTAAGAGTTGTTATCCTGCCTCAGCTCATTTATAAGCCCAGACTAAGAGTTGTTATTCTGCCTCAGCTCATTTATAAGCCCAGACTAAGAGCTGTTATTCTGCCTCAGCTCATTTATAAGCCCAGACTAAGAGCTGTTATTCTGCCTCAGCTCATTTATAAGCCCAGACTAAGAGCTGTTATTCTGCCTCAGCTCCTTTATAAGCCCAGACTAAGAGCTGTTATTCTGCCTCAGCTCATTTATAAGCCCAGACTAAGAGCTGTTATTCTGCCTCAGCTCATTTATAAGCCCAGACTAAGAGCTGTTATCCTGCCTCAGCTCATTTATAAGCCCAGACTAAGAGCTGTTATTCTGCCTCAGCTCATTTATAAGCCCAAACTAAGAGTTGTTATTCTGCCTCAGCTCATTTATAAGCCCAGACTAAGAGCTGTTATTCTGCCTCAGCTCACTTATAAGCCCAAACTAAGAGCTGTTATTCTGCCTCAGCTCATTTATAAGCCCAGACTAAGAACTGTTATTCTGCCTCAGCTCATTTATAAGCCCAGACTAAGAGCTGTTATTCTGCCTCAGCTCATTTATAAGCCCAGCTGTATATATGTCTCTCACAGCTGCTTCACCATCAACACTGTATGTCTCTCACAGCTGCCTCAGCCTGGAGAAGAGTTCAGCTCTATGGTTCCAGACCATGGAGCTGAACTCTTCTCCAGGCTGAGGGACTGACCACCTCAAATACTATTTCTCCAAGACTGATGGACTGTTTAAATCACCTTCATATCACTGTGCACCCGCTGCCTCTGTATGTAACTGAAGAAGTCTACTGTGTAGACGAAACACTTCAACAATAAAGATACCCAACTGTTGCACATGTGTCTTACGCATCAACTGTATATCTATACAAGAATACTTATTTCTATATAAATTAAATGGTAACTCATATTTAAATATGCTTTTAAATATAATTTAGAAATATATGTTAAAAGAAGTGTAAAAAAAGGTAAACAAGAGTGAATGTTTGCGTCACCAGCAAACAGGATCCCTCATCCACCTCCAAGAGTTACATGTCCTTATCAAAAACATTAATGCCAATATTACTCCAAAACTAACATTGTATCTAATTCAACCTTGCTCAGATGTATGCAATATTTAGATAAGGGTAAGGAAGTTTTAGCTGCATTTATAGGGTGGATAGGGAAGCATTGTGGCAGATGTTGCAAGTGTAAGGAATAGGTGGTAGGTTACTGACAGCAGTTAAAGAGTTTTTCTATTACGAAATCAATATTTCCTTACATCCTTTCTAAATATAATTTTTTACAATTATTGCTGCGAGTCCTGTCTTGATTAGATATTTTTAGCACGTTATTTACATTCCCTTTATTTATTCCTATTTTCCATTTATACACCTCAATCATATCCCCCCCCCTAATTCTACGCCTTTCTAGAGAGTGCAGATTCAGGGCCTCAGTCTTTCCTTGTAGGAAAGATTTCTGATACATGGGATCAACTTTGTCATCCTTCTGTGTACGTTTCCAGGTAGACTATTTAACATATTTATAGATGGGGGTTGCAAGAGAAGTTAATATTAGGGTGGCTAAAGCTCTCGCTTCACACGGCGAGGGTCTGGGTTCGATTCCCAGCCAGGGTAGAAACATTGGGCGTGTTTCTTTACACCTGTTGTCTATGTTCACCCATCAGTAAAATGGGTACCTGGGTGTTACTCGACTGGTGTGGGTCGCATCCTGGGACACTGACCTAATTTGCCCGAAATGCTCTGCATAACAAACGGCTTTCTATATAGTAGTATGTCATTGATGTCAGCTAGACCTGTATACCATGTATATGTACTTGTAATAAATATATTATTATTATTAAAATATATAGAATCTAATACAAAGTAGGAGTTGTCACAGTTACTTTTTTGCCGATGGCACTACTTTTGGGAGATTCTGAAGAGAAGTTGCAAAGGTTGGTGGACGAATTTGGGAGGGGATGTAAAAAAGGGAAATTAAAAGTGAATACAGGAAAGAGCAAAGTGATGAAGTTAACCAAAAAAATATGTAATGAAAGATTAGATATCAGGTTGGAAGGAGAGAGCATGGAGGAAGTGAATGTGTTTAAATATTTGGGAGTGAACTTATCAACGGACGGGTCTCTGAAAGTCGAGAGGAACTATAGAGGAAAAAGGTGGGTGGTGCACTGCGGCATCTGTGGAGACAAAGAACATTATGCATGGAGGCAAAAAGGAAAATGTATGAGATTATAATGGTACCAACACTTTTATCGGTAAAGCATAGGTTGTGAGTGTTGCAGCAAGGAGGAGGCTGGAGGCAGTGGAGATGCTGTGTCTGAGGGCAATGTGAGGCAGTGGAGATGCTGTGTCTGAGGGCAATGTGAGGCAGTGGAGATGCTGTGTCTGAGGGCAATGTGTGGTGTGAATATTATGCAGAGATTCGAAGTTTGGAGATTAGAAGGTGTGGAGTTACTAAAAATATTATTCAGAGGACTGATAAGGGGTTAAGATGGTTTGGACACTTGGAGTGGATGATGCAAAATTAGAGGACTTGAATTGCATACATATCTGTGGTGGAGGGAAGACGGGGTAGAGGTCGCCTTAGGTAAGGTTGGAGGGAGGGGTAAAGGAGGGGTTGGACACAGCAAGCCTTAGCGAAACCACTTGTTTAGACTAGGAGCAGAAGAGGCTCTAAGACACTCTAGCACAGAAATTCTTAACCAGGGTCTCACCCCCCTTCCCTAGAGGGGTGAATAATTTCCAGAGAAGGGGTGTGAGCCCAGAGCTTGTACTCGCCTAATTCACCTAATTGTGGTTGCAGGGGTCGAGACTCAGCTTCTGGCCCCGCCTCTTCGCTGTCCGCTACTGGGTCTCTGCTCTCCCTGCTCCATGAGCTTTATCATACCTTGTCTTAAAACTATGTATGGTTCCTGCCTCCACTATATCTTTCTCTAGACTATTCCACTTCCTGACTACTCTGTGGCTGAAGAAATGCTTCCTAACATCCCTTTGACTCATCTGAGTCTTCAGCTTCCAGTTGTGTCCCCTTGTTTCTGTGTTCCCTCTCTGGAACATCCTGTCACTGTCTACCTTGTCGATTCCCCGCAGTATTTTGTATGTCGTTATCATGTCTCCTCTGACCCTTCTTTCCTCCAGTGTTGTTAGTCCTATTTCCCTCAACATTTCTTCATAAGACAGACCCCTGAGTTGTGGAACTAACCTTGTCGCAAACCTTTGCATTTTCTCTAGTTTCTTTACGTGCTTGACCAGGTGTGGGTTCCAGACTGGTGCTGCATATTCTAGTATGGGCCTGACGTACACGGTGTACAGTGTCTTGAACGATTCCTTGTTAAGGTAACGGAACGCTAATCTTAGGTTTGCCAGTCGCCCATATGCTGCCACAGTTATCTGGTTGATGTGTGCCTCCGGAGACGTGCTTGGCGTTATACTCACCCCAAGGTCTTTCTCCTTTGCCGAGGTTTGTAGCCTTTGTCCGCCTAGCCTGTACTCTGGCAGCGGTCTTGTATGTCCCCATTTGGTTTTTCACAGAAGGGGGAGAAAGGGAAAGTCTTGCTCACCACAGATAATTCAAAATGTCCTAAGTGGTAAGTACGTCAATCGAAGTGTGAAATTCTAGTAAAGTGACTAAATTTAGGTAAACCTCAAATATTCATCCTGCAGAGACCACTTTCTTGCTTCCACCTGACTGACTGAACATATTGTGCCATAATAACCACATAACTTTCAAGTGCAGTCTACAAGACTCTCTTCACTTTTAACAAAATTTAATGTCAATCGCGACAAGTTATATAAATCATACACAACAATAGGTAATTATCAACATTTAAGAGAAAGTAGAATGTACTAATAGCTAATTCATAAACAATGTGAACGTTGAAGGAGACTTGTCTCGCTCTCTCTCTCTCTCTCTCTCTCTCTCTCTCTCTCTCTCTCTGGTATGTACCAACGTATTCAGGATCTGGTAACTCAAAAGCGGTGTCAAAACTCTCACTAACTGTGTTATCACTTTATATGTTGTGTATTTGCAATTTGCTCCTCAAACAGATTCTTTTGAATAGCTAAAAATAACAGAGCAAAGACTGAAAACTAGTTTCTCAATTTTCCTATTTAAATGAAGAGACTTGACTTGTGTGACCACAGCTTTGGTAAGATGGGGGAGGAAGAAGGATGGGGGAGGATGGAAATATGGGAAAGAGGTGAGGGGGGTGTAGGGGAGGTGGGGTGATAAAGGTAAGTGACCCAACCACTTTGGTGCATTATAATATATGTATATGTATGTGTATAGTGTCATTAATGAAATAAATTTAATTGAATAGGGTATAACACTTAGAAACACCTTCACACAGGTATAACAAAGGTATAAATGCTTGATTCTGAGTTGGCAAGAGATATACTATTTGCAATTGCCTTTTTTTACGATTGGAGGACGTAAGATGGAAATGATAGCAAGGCGATTGATGTACGTCGACTGCTACCTGGAGATGCTGGCCAGCTCAGCTTCTGCAAAGGTAGTGTCCAACATTGATAGATTTGCCGATGTTACAAGGTTAGATGTAATAGTTGATAATAAGAGAAATCACCATAAATTGGGATGGAGTTACCCTTATTGGACATAAAAGGGTTGTGGTGTTACCCAGTCATCTGTATCTTCTGGGAGGTCGCTCAGGATCTTTGGTCTCTGGAAATTATCCTTGTGTATGAATCTTCTCACTCGCTGTTGGAGGGTCATTCTTTGGGTTCTGTAAGGAGGTGCGTTGATTATGTAGTCGGTGGTATTTGCAAAATAGGGAGGATTTCCTCTGTCTGAAATACATAGTTCTTGCATGGCGCATAGTTGTCTTTTCTTCAGTTTATCAATAACATTCATTGCAACTATGTCCTGTTGGATGTGTAGATCTGCCATTCTGATTCTCTCTCTCCTCCTGGTGCCTGTGATGAAGCGGAGTGATGAGTACTGTTGTTAATTTTTACATTTAGAATGTTATATGAAGGAAGGAGTAAGCGTGGAGATGAGAACCAACTGCGATAGAGAGCGCCACCTAAAATAGCTTAAGAACCCCTGCTCTAGCAACTTTAAGACTGTAATGGTAAGGGTGAACCTCAAAGATGCCCAGAGTTGTATAATTTCAGTCACTAGCCAACAGAATTCATGTGTATCAATATTACCGTATTTTCCGGCATATAAGGCGCGCTTTTCCCTCCCATAAAAAGGTCTTGGAAAATCAACCTGCGTCTTATATGCTCAAGATACAGGGAACACTGTATCAACATCCCGGGTCCCAGACTATTCAACATCTTACTAGAAGATATCAGAAACACGGCTGGAACCAGTGTAGAAGCCTTCAAGAGGAAACTGGACAAGTATCTTCACCAGGTGCCAGATCAACCAGGCTGTGATGGATATTTGGGGCAGCGGGCCTCCAGCAGCAACAGCCTGGTTGACCAGGCGAGCACCAGACGAGCCAGGCCCATGGCCGGGCTCCGAGAGTAGAGAAACTCTCGAAACTCTTCAAAGGTATATCAAAGGTAAAGGTCAGGGTCAAGGGTAGGCTCTGGGTTACGCTTTAACAGTTGTTTACTAACGTTACGTTACAAGTGATTGCAAACATCGCGTCAGCATGCAGCCGACACTCGTGCGTCTTATATGCCGGAAAATACGATATTAATGATTGGGGAATTTGCAGATATGGACAGCCAGGTAAAATTAATGTAACATATAAATACGATCACGGAAGTGGGATAATCTCTTAAAGACATGAGTGCGTCCAAGACATACAAGTTTATCACATAAAAATGTGATATAGATTAACAAATAAGAAACAATATTATGAAAAACTATCTTGCATCGAACATGATGAGAACGAGTCAGGTTTTAAATCACAGGAATGTTAAATATAACATGACAATTACAGCCACTCAAATGATTTTTTGGTGTCAGGAAGCACAAACAATAGCAAGAAATCATAAGAATGTATCAGCATCTAGAAGTCATGATGAATCAGACACGTGCAACATCTGGGTATCTTTACCTGTGAAGATGCCCAGATGTTGCACATGTGACTAATTCACCATGATATCGGTATTGAATACCACTGATATACACCCAGGAGTCATGATAGACTGGAAATAGACCCGTGGCAGGCTCTTCAGAGCTGCACATATTAATGCTAATCCTCCCTTCCCTAACTGTAACATCATTCCCCCTCCCCCAACAAACACACGGTAACATCATCCCCTCTCCCCCAACAAACTCACGGTAAAATCATTCCCCGTCCCCCAACAAACACACGGTAACATCATTCCCGTCCCCAACAAACACACGGTAACATCCTTCCCGTCCCCAACAAACACACGGTAACATCATTCCCCTCCCCAACAAACACACGGTAACATCATTCCCGTCCCCAACAAACACACGGTAACATCATTCCCGTCCCCAACAAACACACGGTAACATCATTCCCGTCCCCAACAAACACACGGTAACATCATTCCCGTCCCCAACAAACACACGGTAACATCATTCCCGTCCCCAACAAACACACGGTAACATCATTCCCGTCCCCAACAAACACACGGTAACATCATTCCCGTCCCCAACAAACACACGGTAACATCATTCCCGTCCCCAACAAACACACGGTAACATCATTCCCTCTCCCCAACAAACACACAGTAACATCATTCCCTCCCCAACAAACACACGGTAACATCATCCTCCTCCCCAACAAACTCACGGTAACATCATTCCCGTCCCCAACAAACACACGGTAACATCATTCCCTCCCCAACAAACACACGGTAACATCATTCCCTCCCCAACAAACACACGGTAACATCATTCCCGTCCCCAACAAACACACGGTAACATCATTCCCTCCCCAACAAAAACACGGTAACATCATTCCTCCCCAACAAACACACGGTAACATCATTCCCCCTCCCCCAACAAACACACGGTAACATCATTCCCCGTCCCCCAACAAACACACGGTAACATCATTCCCTCCCCAACAAACACACGGTAACATCACCTCGTCCCCAACAAACACACGGTAACATCATTCCTCCCCAACAAACACACGGTAACATCATTCCCTCCCCAACAAACACGGTAACATCATTCCCTCCCAACAAACACACGGTAACATCATTCCCGTCCCCAACAAACACACGGTAACATCATTCCCCTCCCCAACAAAAACACGGTAACATCATTCCCTCCCCAACAAACACACGGTAACATCATTCCTCCTCCAACAAACACACGGTAACATCATTCCCGTCCCCCAACAAACACACGGTAACATCATTCCTCCCCAACAAACACACGGTAACATTCTCGTCCCCCAACAAACACACGGTAACATCATTCCCCGTCCCCAACAAACACACGGTAACATCATTCCCGTCCCCAACAAACACACGGTAACATCATTCCCGTCCCCAACAAACACACGGTAACATCATTCCCGTCCCCAACAAACACACGGTAACATCATTCCCGTCCCCAACAAACCCACGGTAACATCATTCCCGTCCCCAACAAACACACGGTAACATCATTCCCTCCCCAACAAACACACGGTAACATCATTCCCTCCAACAAACACACGGTAACATCATTCCCGTCCCCAACAAACACACGGTAACATCATTCCCTCCCCAACAAACACACGGTAACATAATTCCACCTCCCCAACAAACACACGGTAACATCATTCCCGTCCCCAACAAACACACGGTAACATCATTCCCTCCCCAACAAACACACGGTAACATCATTCCCTCCCCAACAAACACACGGTAACATCATTCCCTCCCCAACAAACACACGGTAACATAATTCCACCTCCCCAACAAACACACGGTAACATCATTCCCCGTCCCCAACAAACACACGGTAACATCATTCCCTCCCAACAAACACACGGTAACATCATTCCCGTCCCCAACAAACACACGGTAACATCATTCCCCTCCCCAACAAACACACGGTAACATCATTCCCCTCCCAACAAACACACGGTAACATCATTCCCGTCCTAAAAAAACACACGGTAACATCATTCCCTCCCCAACAAACACACGGTAACATCATTCTCCCCAACAAACACACGGTAACATCATTCCCTCCCAACAAACACACGGTAACATCATTCCCTCCCCAACAAACACACGGTAACATCATTCCTCCCCAACAAACACACGGTAACATCATTCCCTCCCCAACAAACACACGGTAACATCATTCCCCGTCCCCAACAAACACACGGTAACATCATTCCCCCTCCCCCAACAAACACACGGTAACATCATTCCCCCTCCCCCAACAAACACACGGTAACATCATTCATGCTTGTAAACAATGACTGAAAAAAAAAAATCTTCATTCCAGAGAGAGCAATTCAAGTACTCTGAGGCATTTCCCTGTGCTTTCCAAGTTTTATTGACTGTGTGGGCAATAAAGACCCTATTGACTATGTGGGCAATAAAGACCCTATTGACTATGTGGGCAATAAAGACCCTCTTTACATTTTGCAGCTCTGCGCTCTGTCTCTCCTTTTTTTGAAAGGCATTGTGAGCACAGAACAACTTTCGAGTCATGAAACCACAAGTGATTTAAAATGTACCATTACTGGCGTTACTTCTGCTAATGAAAGTTCTCATAAAACATCCTGTAATTTCCCTTATCTCTGCTGCATTTATGTTATTTTCTTCTCCAAATGGCAAACCTTCTGACATAATTATTCCTAAGACTATTACTTGATCCCTGTTTTCTCGTTATGAGATTTTTATTCCACTGATACTGTTATTTTTCACTAGAACATTAGGAAATCTTATTGATATCTGTAATTTTTCTCTCTTCTACTGAGGCAACTTACATACTAGTGTGGTATAGTCGGTAAAGAATGGTACGAAACCATGGTTAGTTTTCACTATGTCTGCCATGAGTGAAGACAAATGTAGAGGTGCCAAGACCGTAGCTTGGGGTAGTGTAGAGGTGCCAAGACCGTAGCTTGGGGTAGTGTAGAGGTGCCAAGACCGTAGCTTGGGGTAGTGTAGAGGTGCCAAGACCGTAGCTTGGGGTAGTGTAGAGGTGCCAAGACCGTAGCTTGGGGTAGTGTAGAGGTGCCAAGACCGTAGCTTGGGGTAGTGAACATTTTATTTGCCAAGACCGAACTTGTGTTCTGTTTTGTTAGAAAATATCCGCTAACATCTCTCACTCTCACCCGTCAGAAGAGTGGTGAAGGACAGTAAACATTTACACCTCACACCAGCCTTCCTTCACACCCACCTTCCTTCACACCAGCCTTCATTCACACCCACCTTCCTTCACACCAGCCTTCCTTCACACCGCTTCCACCTCACCAGCCTTCCTTCACACCCTACACTTCCTTCACACCCACCTCTACACTTCCTTCACCCGCCTTCCTTCACCAGCCTTCCTTCACACTTCTTACCTTCTTCACACCCACCTTCCTTCACACCAGCCTTCCTTCACACCACCTTCCTTCACCCACCTTCCTTCACACCAGCCTTCCTTCACACCCACCTTCCTTCACACCAGCCTTCCTTCACACCCACCTTCCTTCACACCAGCCTTCCTTCACACCCGCCTTCCTTCACACCAGCCTTCCTTCACACCCGCCTTCCTTCACACCCAGCCTTCCTTCACACCCGCCTTCCTTCACACCAGCCTTCCTTCACACCGCCTTCCTTCACACCACCTTCCTTCACACGCCTTCCTTCACACCAGCCTTCCTTCACACCCACCTTCCTTCACACCAGCCTTCCTTCACACCACCTTCACACCCACCTTCCTTCACACCAGCCTTCCTTCACACCCACCTTCCTTCACACCCACCTTCCTTCACACCCACCTTCCTTCACACCCACCTTCCTTCACACCACCTTCCTTCACACCCACCTTCCTTCACACCCACCTTCCTTCACACCCACCTTCCTTCACACCAGCCTTCCTTCACACTCACACTTCCTTCACACCCCCTTCACTTCACACCACCTTCCTTCACAGCCACCTTCCTTCACACCACCTTCCTTCACACCCACCTTCCTTCACACCCACCTTCCTTCACAGCCACCTTCCTTCACACCAGCCTTCCTTCACACCCACCTTCCTTCACAGCCACCTTCCTTCACACCAGCCTTCCTTCACACCAGCCTTCCTTCACACCAGCCTTCCTTCACACCCGCCTTCCTTCACACCCGCCTTCCTTCACACCCGCCTTCCTTCACACCAGCCTTCCTTCACACCGCCTTCCTTCACACCGCCTTCCTTCACCAGCCTTCCTTCACACCCACCTTCCTTCACACCAGCCTTCCTTCACACCCACCTTCCTTCACACCACCCTTCACACCCCTTCCTTCACCCAGCCTTCCTTCACACCACCTTCCTCACCCCTTCCTTCACACCAGCCTTCCTTCACACCCACCTTCCTTCACACCAGCCTTCCTTCACACCCACCTTCCTTCACACCAGCCTTCCTTCACACCCACCTTCCTTCACACCCACCTTCCTTCACATCCGCTTCCTTCACACCGCCTTCCTTCACACCCACCTTCCTTCACACCCACCTTCCTTCACACCAGCCTTCCTTCACACCCACCTTCCTTCACACCCACCTTCCTTCACACCAGCCTTCCTTCACACCAGCCTTCCTTCACACCCACCTTCCTTCACACCCACCTTCCTTCACACCCACCTTCCTTCACACCAGCCTTCCTTCACACCCACCTTCCTTCACACCCGCCTTCCTTCACACCCGCCTTCCTTCACACCCACCTTCCTTCACACCCACCTTCCTTCACACCAGCCTTCCTTCACACCCACCTTCCTTCACACCCACCTTCCTTCACACCCACCTTCCTTCACACCCACCTTCCTTCACACCCACCTTCCTTCACACCAGCCTTCCTTCACACCCACCTTCCTTCACACCCACCTTCCTTCACACCCACCTTCCTTCACACCCACCTTCCTTCACACCCACCTTCCTTCACACCCGCCTTCCTTCACACCCACCTTCCTTCACACCCACCTTCCTTCACACCCACCTTCCTTCACACCCACCTTCCTTCACACCCACCTTCCTTCACACCCACCTTCCTTCACACCCACCTTCCTTCACACCCACCTTCCTTCACACCCACCTTCCTTCACACCCACCTTCCTTCACACCCACCTTCCTTCACACCAGCCTTCCTTCACACCAGCCTTCCTTCACACCCACCTTCCTTCACACCCACCTTCCTTCACACCCACCTTCCTTCACACCCACCTTCCTTCACACCCACCTTCCTTCACACCCACCTTCCTTCACACCCACCTTCCTTCACACCCACCTTCCTTCACAGCCGCCAGAAACTCGCCACTGGCCACAAGCCTCACCTGATCCCTCGCCGTCTTCCCAGACTTTTCTTTCTTCTTTTACTCCAAGAGACGAACAATTCACGTCAAGCAGCAAAAGAGGCAGCGCTATATTTTCCTCCACCAACATTCGTGACACTGCTCATTTTTTCCAACGAAGACAAATTTCAGTTACCCCATTATGAAAAAATATAAGAAATTAATACAGGAACATAATGCATTTACTTCCTGAATAGAGGAACAAATGAATCTTGGTGAGCATAGGACTAATAATGTCGGAAGTTGGATAAACGAAATTTATTATGTTCAGGGATTACAACAATGCTGCTATCACAACTGCAAGGAAAATGATAGGCTGGATAAGGCACTTTCAAAGCAAAAGATGCCAAGCCAATGATGATACTCTTCGAGTCGCTTGTTCTTTCTAGACTTGGAATATTATTAACAGCGCAGGATGTAAGAAAACTTTCCCTTCCTGAATAAATTCAAACACTTCAATTATTGGAATGCCTTAAAGTGCTTTAGAATGTACTCCTTAGAGCGCAAACCAGAAAGATATATAATAGAGACAAGGAAAATAATGAAGAACTGGTTGAAAACCTGCACACCGAAATTACTACCAAGGAGAGTAGACAGGCAGTGCCATGTACCTCCATGAAGTAGTGTACTTGGGACACTGATGGTCATTTGAGAGACATTCGGGTTGTTCAGTGGCCATTCCCTAGGACACCACCCACACACAAAGATCGACTAACGCCCAGGTTCCTCCTTATTGAAGACCATTCGGTTGTGAGCCGATTGTGCTACAGGTCACCCAAACGTTTCAACATTCTTCTTCCATATGTAAGGGGAATTACCAATTGACCCCGTCTTAAAAAACAAAATGGAGTGAATCAAAAATGAATTACAATAACAACTACACGAAGATATTTTGATTACAAGAATTGCACCACTAGAAAATGGCAGCATTTCCCGCCACCCAGGTAAACAACACCTTATCATATCGCCATGCAAACAATGATCAAGCACATTCTTCATGTTCGACAATTTTCTAAACTCAAGTCCTCTGGAACACAAACACCACCTGCAGACTAAAGATAATATCACACAGATCATCCACACCAGGGGGCTCTTAACTTATTTTGGGGGGCGCCCTCCACAGCAGTTGATCCTCGTCTCCACGACGAGGATTGCAAACAACGGAACAGGTGGGGTTTGAACCTATGGCGAGTGAGTCGCAAGAACTTGAGGCCAGTGCGTAAGCCACATGGCACTGGCCTGGAGTTCTACTACTCACTTGCCATGGTTTCAAACCCCACCAGTTCCGTAGTTTACAAAATTCTAGATGTAAAAATTAAAAAAAAAAAGTCCTCTTTATTCAAATAAGAAAATTGAGAAACTAGTTTTCATTTTTAACTATATTATTTTAACTATTCAAAAAGAATCAGTTTAAGAAGCAAATCACGAATACACAACATATTCCTTAGTAATAATGCTAGAATTACCCTAAAAATGTTAGGTAACTGGACACAGATGCAACTAATGTGACATTTTATTGTGGCAACGTTTCGCTCTTCAGGAGTTTTGACAAAGTTCCTGGAGAGCGAAACGTTGCCACAATAAAATGTCACATCAGTTGCATCTGTCTATTTACCGAACATATTCCTATTTTTGTTCTGAGTTCATGTCTCCCCCTTCCCATTAAGGTTAAGAACCGCTAATCTACACTGATGACAGTGGGAGGACGGCAAGTGCTATCATCAACCAGTTTGATGGTGCTATAATACACAGCTTCACAACAATTAACTACTAGGCCTCCACTTTGCAAACTAGACTATTGAACATACCCATGGCTATCAAGCTTGTGGAAGCTACAACTAGAAACTGTTTAATTGTTTCTGACTCCCGAGCCTCACTACTGACTGTAAACACCTTGACATCTGAATGATACGTGTTTGTGTATGAAGCCAGACACACACATACAAATTATTGACAAAAAGCTCTGAATTAAACTTTTGTGGACCGCCTTACACATAGGCCTCCTGCAGCATGATAAAGACGATGACGTAACTAAAATAGCATTAAAAATAAAGTTCAATATAATTTTGGTTTCTAAAATAGAAGTTTAAAAACACTTTGAAAAGAACCGGCAAACAAGTTTGAGGTAGAAGAGTACAGTTAGGAACTAGCAAATGTTTTGTTTATCATAATGAAAAGTGTCAAGTATAACTTGTCTATGGTGAGAGAAGATCAGTAGACCATAAGACATTGTCACTGCTAGACTAAGACTACGATATAAGTACATCTGGCACTACACTTAATGTCAAGATGAAAATAACTGAAATGTTAAGTACAGTATGTTGACAGAGACATAACCTATACACTGGTGTGTGGACAGAACATAACCTATACACTGTTGTGTGGACAGAACATAACCTATACACTGGTGTGTGGACAGAACATAACCTATACACTGGTGTGTGGACAGAACATAACCTATACACTGGTGTGTGGACAGAACATAACCTATACACTGTTGTGTGGACAGAACATAACCTATACACTGGTGTGTGGACAGAACATAACCTATACACTGTTGTGTGGACAGAACATAACCTATACACTGGTGTGTGGACAGAACATAACCTATACACTGTTGTGTGGACAGAACATAACCTATACACTGGTGTGTGGACAGAACATAACTTATACACTGTTGTGTGGACAGAACATAACCTATACACTGGTGTGTGGACAGAACATAACCTATACACTGTTGTGTGGACAGAACATAACCTATACACTGGTGTGTGGACAGAACATAACCTATACACTGTTGTGTGGACAGAACATAACCTATACACTGGTGTGTGGACAGAACATAACCTATACACTGGTGTGTGGACAGAACATAACCTATACACTGTTGTGTGGACAGAACATAACCTATACACTGTTGTGTGGACAGAACATAGCCTATACACTGGTGTGTGGACAGAACATAACCTATACACTGTTGTGTGGACAGAACATAACCTATACACTGGTGTGTGGACAGAACATAACCTATACACTAGTGTGTGGACAGAACATAGCCTATACACTGGTGTGGACAGAACATAACCTATACACTGGTGTGTGGACAGAACATAACCTATACACTGGTGTGTGGACAGAACATAACCTATACACTGGTGTGTGGACAGAACATAACATATACACTGGTGTGTGGACAGAACATAACCTATACACTGGTGTGTGGACAGAACATAACCTATACACTGGTGTGTGGACAGAACATAACCTATACACTGGTGTGTGAACAGAACATAACCTATACACTGGTGTGTGGACAGAACATAACATATACACTGGTGTGTGGACAGAACATAGCCTATACACTGGTGTGGACAGAACATAACCTATACACTGGTGTGTGGACAGAACATAACCTATACACTGGTGTGTGGACAGAACATAACCTATACACTGGTGTGTGGACAGAACATAACCTATACACTGGTGTGTGGACAGAACATAACATATACACTGGTGTGTGGACAGAACATAACCTATATACTGGTGTGTGGACAGAACATAACCTATACACTGGTGTGTGGACAGAACATAACCTATACACTGGTGTGTGGACAGAACATAGCCTATACACTGGTGTGGACAGAACATAACCTATACACTGGTGTGTGGACAGAACATAACCTATACACTGGTGTGTGGACAGAACATAACATATACACTGGTGTGTGGACAGAACATAACCTATATACTGGTGTGTGGACAGAACATAACCTATACACTGGTGTGTGGATTGAACATAACCTATACACTGGTGTGTGGACAGAACATAACCTATACACTGGTGTGTGGACAGAACATAACCTATACACAGGTGTGTGGACAGAACATAACCTATACACTGGTGTGTGGACAGAACATAACCTATACACTGGTGTGTGGACAGAACATAGCCTATACACTGGTGTGTGGACAGAACATAGCCTATACACTGGTGTCTAGACAGAATATAGCCTATACACTCTTGTGTTTACAGAGATAGAATCATACAATAGTCTGTGGACAGGGCCATACACTGGTGTGAGCAGAAACAAGGTCATGCACTGGTGCGTGAACAAAGTCAGAGCCCATACACTGGAACATTATAAGAGCATCCAAACATCCAACCATTTGAAGACAGGTCTAGTATAAACTAACCCAAACTTAAGCAAAACAGTAATCATAACTGGCACCCAGAAATTTTTACACACATCTTGCAAAACTCACAGTATTGGTTTTACGCAACTGGTAGCAGTCATCAGGATTGAGGAAGTGTTCATCAGTGTGGTGGTCGACATGACTTGATACTCTTGTCTTCTCTAACATGAGCAGCCTGGCCTCCAGCTGTAGATGTCTCATCAAGGCTCGCCTCACTCTGGCAACTAGGATCTACCACAATGACATAGTTACGATTTGTGATGCCTTCCTTAATGTGAAGAGCCTGGCCATTGTCTGAGGCGCTCTCTAGGACTACTGTCAAGGTGGATTCCTAGGAATTTTCCCTCTGTGAATCTTGTGATGTTTTCCAATATGTTACTAGGAATAACAAGTCTGTGTTGTTACCAAGGTCCACCACAATGACACATGACTGTGATTCTTGCTGCCTGTCACGCTGCTGTCTTTACTGATATCAACAGCCTCGTCATACTCCGCAGCTCTCAAGGTCAAGCCGTCTAGAAAAGGGAATTTGATAATTTTCTCATGTTAGTTCCTACCTTATAACCCAAGCTGTGGAGCCTAGAGTGGGACAGGGCCATGGGGGCAGTGATCCCCCTCCCCGTACTCAAGTACAGGTAAGGCTCGAGCCAGTGTTGTTACTAAGGTCCCTACAGTGCTACAGCTGGTGTCTGTGGTACTTGCTGCCTGGTATACACGCTATGTAGCACTATAATGTAATGCCTTGTGTCCCAGAATACTGATGCTGCCAGCGTCTAGCTCAACCTCTGACATTCCTCCTGTACTGCTGCTCCAGACACTATATGTAAGTCTCGTACTTTACTTTCTCATGGTTATAATTTGAACTGACTCTTCAAGATATTTTGACTTGTATCCACAAGTAGACTTCATCGCCCAAGTAACCATCAAAATTTGAAGTGTGAGCAATATTACAAGAAACATGATTCCTATGAGGCCGTTGAGCAACAAGTCTCAGGAATGCAGATAAATGGTTCAGAGAACAAACAAGATGATAAATTAGATACTTGTGCAACATTTGGGTATCTTCATTGCGCAAAATTTGTTCTCCAAGCAGTCCAATACAGAGAAGGAACGTTGAAAATCAGGAGTAGTTTGAGGTAATCAGTACCTCAGCCTGGAGTCGATGTGATCAGTCAATCAATTTTGACTGAGGGATTCATTACCTTAAACTCCTGATATTCAACCATTCTCCTCAGTATTGGACTGAGGAAGCCACTGCTTGCAGGAAAAAAACTTTCCACAATAAAGATACTGAAGTGTCGCACAAGTGTCTAATACACAGTCTCGGGATCCTATACTGAGACTCTACACTGAAAGATGATGATAATTACGGTCAGTTTCACTTCCTCGGCCACACCTCACTCTCTGGCACGCCACCTGGGTGCTCCTCACGTTTCCTGGGTGACTTGGTGAAGTCATAGTGTTCGTCTCACAACCGAAAAAAACCGTTTGATCCGGGGCTGTGAGAGACGTATGGGCAAGTCTCCAAACACCTAGGTATCTTTTTACCTAGCAGTAAAAAGATACCTAAGAGATAATCGACTGTTCTGGGTCACATCCTGTTGGAGGAACCAGGAGTTTGCTAGTAATTTTTCTTTTGTATAAAGGGAAGGCTGTAGAAGTCTTGGGCCTCTAACACTTTATAATGTGTTACCTTTTAGGGTACTCATTGCACCCCTGCATTTCGTTACGGCTATTTCAGTACTGTCGAATATTCCTGGTAATTTAGGAGATTTAATAAATTTTCACATGCAGTGAAGGTTTTCTGCATTTTTTCTAAGTCCGTAATTTCGTTTGCTAACGTGGGGCTGTTAATATACAGCAATATTCTAGCCTAGAGAGAAGTGACTTAAGGAGGACCATCATGGGCTTGACATCTCTTGTTTTGAAGGTTCTCGTTATGCAGCCTATCATTTTGCTTGCGGTTGTGACAAGACACCGTTGTGATTCTTGAACATGAGAGCCTCTGACATTATCACTCCTAAGTCCTTCAAGTTAAATACTCACTCTACTGGGTGCTTAGTTTGTTTCACACTCCGTTCCAGTTATTATTTCCGCAATTTAAAAAAAAAACCAGAGTAACTGAAATTTATCTTTAATGAACATCATACTGTCTTCTGTGGTTTAATGGAAGACTTTGTTGATATCCACTTGGAGGTTTGCAGTGTCTTCTTTGGATGTCACTCGCGCAAATTCTAGTATCGTCTGCAAAGGATACTGAGGTACGATTTATTTCCCTATGTAGAATACGAGGCTGAAAAGAAAGATGGTGGCGAGTACTGTGCCTTGCAGAACAGCTTTTTCACTGTGGTGGCCTCTGATTTAGCTCTGTTCACTACTGTTCTTCGCATTCTATTTGTCAGAAATTTAAAGATTCACCTGCCCATTTTTTTAGTTATTCCTTCTGCATTCTGTCTACTTTCATAACATGATGACATTTATCAAAGACTTGTTTAAAGTCTGTGTGTGATATACGTAGTAGTTAAGAGAGGCAGGAGCGACCTGCTCTAAACCCATGCTGACCTGGGTTGTGCAACTGTTGGGAATCCCCGTGGTTAGTGATCCTAGAATTCTTTCCAAGATGTTTATATGTGGGATGTTAGTGGTATCTTTGCTACTGTTTTGCTGCCACCTTCGAGGAGTGGGGATTTATTCGTTGTTTTTAACGACACTGGGATTTCCCCGTGTCTAGGTTCTCTCTCCATAGAATATTCAAGGGACATGATAGGCCCGCTCTTGCAGTTCTTGATGAACACAGAGTCCAACGAGTCAGGGCCTGGGGCAGAGTGCACGGGCCTGGGGCAGAGTCAGGGCCTGGGCCAGAGTGCACGGGCCTTCTGCAAATAGCTTTTTCAAAGTCAAATTGGATATGATGATAAAGGTTTGAGTCTCATTCATGAAGAATTCTTTCAAATTATCCAACAGTCTGATTAACAGCTCACTGAGCACACATGTAAAGTCTTCAGTATTTCACCCATTTCTTTGCTACAGTCAGTGTAAGTTCCAAATATTGCATTTGGCTTTTGTTCTGGATTTTCCATAAACGAATATATTGAATTTCTTTCAAATTCACTGCTTTTAGCTCCCTCTCTCTTTCTTGCACTCTGTATGATTCATTCATATTCACTATCTTCTATTTCCCAAGCTAGAGATTCCTTCCACACTTTAGTCTAGCACTCTTGAGAAGTTCTGTTATTGTTTTCACCTGCAGAACAAGCACTCACACTCTCTCTATTGTATCTTTTCTTCTTTTTCTTTAGTAGTATGTGGCTTGAGCATACTTCTAGTGCCAGAGAGTTGATCCCCTCTCTCTCTCTCTCTCTCTCTCTCTCTCTACACTAGTAGTGAGCCTGACACTGACTCTACACATCTGCCAGCCCAAGGCTAGGGTTTCCATTATATGGCATGAGGCCAATTGATCGGGAGAATGGGAGAGGGAAGGGGAAGGGGGGAGAGAAAAGGGAAAGGGAAAGGGGAAGGGGTAGGGAAAGAGAGGGGGCAGGTGTTGGACTCTTAAGTGTCCGCATCCCCGTCATCCATCTCACCTACTGCAACTTTTCATGCAGTTTTCTCTGAGTTAACGTTCATGTATTCCTGCCTTACCTAAAATGGGAAATGTGTTTGCTATTAATAAAAAAGAGGAGAGACTAAAGACAGTGAATTACAGTCCAGTATCTCTAACATGCATACTGTCTAGAATCTATACTAATGTAGAAAATAGTAAGGTAAATATTAGGACACTTGGAGAGGAGATTATTTATGGAAAACCAGAACAGATTTAGTGATGTAAAATACTGTTTTAAGAATTTGGTGGAATATTAATACAGTCACAGTGATAAAACAAGAATGGCGGGGTTGGGTGGACTGCATTTTCCTGGACTGTAGAAAATCATTTAAAACAATACGACACCTGTTATTAGGCCAGAAATTAGAAGAACAAGCAGGGTTAACAGGGCAGAGTGCTCCAGTGGGTTAAGGAATGGCTAAATAACAGAAGGCAGAAAGTAACAATAAGTAATGAGACATCAGAATAGGAGAAAAAAACGAGTGAGATTGTTAGGAATCAGTACAAGGAAGACTACTGTTACTAATATACGTGAATGATGTACCAGAGGGGATTGAGTCCTATATGCCACTATTTCCTAACAATGCGAAACTTAGCAAAAGAATATGAATAGGTAAGGACAGTAATAAACTGAAGAGAGACCTCAAAAGACTGGGGATGTGGTCAAACAAGTAGCTTCTCAAGTTCAACCCAAGCAAATGCAAGATCATGCACGACTCAAGAAATCGTAATGACACGATTGAAAACAAACCATACCACGGGCGGGGATAGAACCCGCGATCAGAGAGTCATAAAACTTCAGACCAACGCGTTAGCCACTGGGCCAGCTGGCTACAACATCATGCATTTTTCAGAGGGCAGATCGGTCACAGAATACATCCTGGGCAGAGAGGAGCTGCAAATATCAGGGAGTGAAAAAGACCTGAGGTGAATATAACACTAAATATATCACCAGAATTGAACATAAACCGTACAACGGCAGCGGCATGTGCAGGAATACAAAAAATCAAAACACCATTCAGAAACTTGAATAAAGAATCCTTCTGAACCTTAAGACATATCTTAAGCCAACCACTGAGTCTGCAGCCCCAGCATGGAGCCCACACCTGGTCAAGTACGTAAAGAAACAAGAAAAGGACCAAAGGTTTGCAGCCAAGCTAATACCAGTACTGAGAGGAATGCACTACGAGAAGACGTTGAAAGAACTGAACTTGACGACCTGAGAGGAGAGAGGGACAAAGGATGACATGATTATAACGTACCAAATATTATGAGGAATTGATAGGGACGGATTGTCTGAATTAAGAGGACCTGGATCAAGGTGACATATGTGTAAGCTAAAGACACAGATGAGCTATAGGGCTGTAAGGAAGTATTTGTTTAGTCTCAGGCTGGTTCAAAAGTGGAATGACTTGGGTCAGGAAGTGGTGGTGGCAAAGTCTATCCACAGCTTCAAGAGTAGATATAATAAGACCCAACAGGCCACAAGTCAGTGATGTCGACCAAAGTGGTAAAGGAGGCAGGGCCAGGAGATAAGCCTCAACCCCGCAAACACACGTCAGTGAGTACTCACCCCTATACCACATACCTCACACCACATACCACACAACCACACACACTCACACACACTTCACACACACACAACCTCACACACACACACACCTCACACACACACACACACCTCACACACACACACACACACACACACACACACACACACCTCACACACACACACACCTCACACACACACACCCACACACACACCACCACACCCCACACACACACACACACACACACACACACACACACACACACACACACACACACACACACACACACTCTCTCTACTCCCCTCCCACGCACTTCACACCACTTAACTACACACTTGGAAAGGTAGAAGAGAGAGTGGGAGATGCGGAGAAAAGGGATAAAGATGAGTGTGTGAGGGAGGGGAAAGTTTGAAGCACATTAAAATAATGAGAGGGAGAGGGAGGGAGGTACGGAGGGAGAGGGTGGGAGGTACGGAGGGAGAGGGAGGGAGGTACGGAGGGAGGAGAGAGAGAGAGAGGGAGGTACGGAGGGAGAAAGAGGGAGGGCGGGAGGTACGGAGGGAGAAAGAGGGAGGGAGGTACGGAGAGAGGGGGAGGGAGGGGAGGAAGAATTGGGGGAGAGAATAACGAGAGGGATACGGGGAGAAGTAGTGATAGAGACTGAGGGAGAGAATAGTGCTGAGAGGAGAGGCAGGGAAGAGTGAGAAAGAATAATAATAATAATAATGGGAGGCAGGGAGAACAAGAAACGAAAATGAAGGAGGGGAATAATAATGGAAGACAGGACTTGTACCATCACACTGGTGACATCTTGTACCATCACACTGGTGACATCTTGTACCATCACACTTCACACTGGTAATACCTTGTACCATCACACTGGTGACACCTTGTACCATCACACTGGTGACACATTGTACCATCACACTGGTGACATCTTGTACCATCACACTGGTGACATCTTGTACCATCACACTGGTGACACCTTGTACCATCACACTGGTGACATCTTGTACCATCACACTGGTGACATCTTGTACCATCACACTGGTGACATCTTGTACCATCACACTGGTGACATCTTGTACCATCACACTGGTAATACTTTGTACCATCACACTGGTAATACCTTGTACCATCACACTGGTGACATCTTGTACCATCACACTGGTGACACCTTGTACCATCACACTGGTGACACCTTGTACCATCATACTGGTGACACCTTGTACCATCACACTGGTGACATCTTGTACCATCACACTGGTGACACCTTGTACCATCACACTGGTGACACCTTGTACCATCACACTGGTGACACCTTGTACCATCACACTGGTGACACCTTGTACCATCACACTGGTGACACCTTGTACCATCACACTGGTGACATCTTGTACCATCACACTGGTGACACCTTGTACCATCACACTGGTGACACCTTGTACCATCACACGGTGATCGTAATACATCCAGTTTATCTGGATTTCCAGGTCTGCCAGTATCAGGCTAAGGCTTATGTGCCCTCTAGCTATGGCTTGTGTGTCCTCTAGCTATGGCTTGTGTGCCCTCTAGCTATGGCTTGTGTGCCCTCTAGCTATGGCTTGTGTGCCCTCTAGCTATGGCTTGTGTGCCCTCTAGCTATGGCTTGTGTGCCCTCTAGCTATGGCTTGTGTGCCCTCTAGCTAAGGCTCGTGTGCCCTCTAGCTAAGGCTTGTGTGCCCTCTAGCTAAGGCTTGTGTGCCCTCTAGCTAAGGCTTGTGTTCCCTCTAGCTAAGCTATCTGTCTTTGTTAAATCCAAATTAAAGCCAGGTTAAAGCCAAGCCCCCCTACGTGGCTCTGTTACACTGCTAAATATAGCGACCCTGGCTATCCTATGTTTGTAGCAGCCAATGTAATGTTCCTTTAGCTAACTGCTACCCACAGCTTAGCTAAGCGGTGTTGGGCATACTGTGCTAGAGCCAGGTTAAGTCTAGTGTTGCCTCTGGGTGGCTGTTACATAGTTTAGTGGTTCCTGTCACACTGTAGGGAAGGTGTGGCACTATCCCTGTAACACTATTCTAGGTTACTTCTGGCAACGCTGGACTAATGGTAGTCCCTGAGAGTGTTGGTGTCCCCAGGTTCGTTGTTTACGTTAGAGGATGGGCTAAAAGAATTAACAATTTCGTGGCAAAATTTCTCTTGCAATGTTCAAGATTAGTTTTTAAGGTCCTTCTTAAGGTGCAGCCAGGGACGCAGGGTTGACAACAAGTGAACATTTTCATCTTCTCAAGTTATTTTAAATGTTTTTTAGATGCACTGATCTACAATTTAGTGTAGCAAAGTTCATATCTCTGTGTGTGGTACATTTACTTGGTCTCTCTCCACCCAAGTTAAACCTCATGGTTATTGCAATATTATTACAATTATTACCATCATAAATATTGGGTTTAGGGAACTCTTCATCAAAGAGCTTTACTTCTGTGAATCCATCTAGTTAAGGTAACAGGTAGAGGTCGTCTTGATGCTCAGTACTCACACATCCGCCTTCATTTCACTGATGAAGACTATTTCGTAGACAAAAAAATTAGGAATAAAGATACCTAACTCTTGCACATGTGTCTTAATTATCTACTTGATTTTTCATGCTGTTGCACATGTGTCTTGTTTATCTACTTGGTTCTTCATGCTTAACTACAGGTAAATATAAATTAATTTAGGTTAGAAAAGGAGCTCCTGTCTTACCTAATACCTTTGATATACCTTTGAAGAGTTTCGAGAGTTTCACTACTCTCGGAGCCCGGCCATGGGCCAGGCTCGTCTGGTGCTTGTCTAGCCAACCAGGCTGTTGCTGCTGGAGGCCAGCTGCCCCACATATCCATCACAGCCTGGTTGATCTGGCACCAGTTTCCTCTTGAAGGCTTCTACACTAGTTCCAGCCGTTTTTCGGATATCTTCTGGTAGGATGTTGAATAGTCTGGGACCCCGGATGTTAATACAGTGCTCCCGTATTGTCCCCACCGCACCCCTGCTCCTCACTGGGTTTATTTTACACTTCCTTCCATGTCTCTCACTCCAGTATGTTGTTATGGCAGTGTGCAGATTTGGGACCAGGCCCTCAAGTACTTTCCAGGTATATATTATCATGCATCTCTCTCTCCTCCGATCCAATGAGTACATGTTCAAGACTTGAAGATGTTCCCGGTAATTTAGATGCTTTACTGGCTTAATGTGAGCCGTAAACGATCTCTGTATTTGTTCCAGCTCTGATATTTCTCCTGCCCTGAACGGCTTAGATCTAGGTATTTCACCTAGATCTAAGCTCTTTCTCCAAAGAATACTTAGGGCTCGTGCTAGTGGTACTTTGCACTTCTTTGTAAATAGGACATTCCATGAATCTAGTCCAGGTGCTGAATGAGTGGCCATGTTATCCATTTCTTTTTCGAATTGTATGGGATTTGTACTGATGTCAGTTAGTTGATCTGAGTGGCCTTCTGCTGGAGTGAAAAATATTTCTGCACTTTCTACCTTGCTGTCATTTAGAATTTCACTCATTTCCTGTTCATCGTCGGTATACGAATCTCTTCTCAATAATGGTCCAATTCTACAGGTAGTTCTTTCCTTGGATTTTACATAGGAATAGAAAGATCAATATTTCATTTTTAGTCTTGGCTTGGACCGTGTAGAAATTGACGAACTGCAATGCGTGTGAAGCCGAACTTTGTACATGTAAGACTTACACATTAATACGCCAAACCAGTTAATCTTCATACCACCCCTCTGGTTTTCTTACGCATTACAGTGCGTTTATTTCTGAACGTTCTACACTTATATATATCAAATAAAGCTGACTTGGTTTAGCCTAGGTTAGAGTACAATGATTACATGGATTGCCAACCATAAAATACGGTAAGGTGGTAGGAAAAAATGATGGGAAAGGATAGAAAAAGGTTAAATAAGGTCTGGGGTATGAGAGAGAAAGAGTTAGAATGTGTTTATGTAAAACAAAGAGGTTGGCTGTCTACACAAGTGACATATACAATATACATACAACACTCCAACACGCTTACATAGACAGCAAATAAACATTTACACGCACGTGAGCAGATGAACACGTGTACGTTGTTTAGTGCAGTTGCGGATTTTTCGCCATGAATGGTTTAATATAGCGATAAAGTATTAAGAGAACGGGAAACTCGGTTCGACTTTAAAGTGGTTCGCTGGTATGGTCCCGGCCCGGGTCTTTTCCATGTGGTGACCCTGCATAGGTTTCCCGGATATGTGAGTGTCGTTCATCTTCTTCCTTGCCGTAGTTTGACAATGGCTCCCCGGGGTGGGGAGTGTCGTTCGGAGACACTGGGTGAGTGAGAATTGTGGGACACACTGGAGCATGCACTGTAAGCGGGTCCGCTGTACTGAAAGTCCTATGTGATGTTGGGGTGTAGTACCGTCTGAGTAGACAGTAGCGCTCCTATCATGGAGGATCCAGTGTAAATTAACGAAGTTGCCAGTTTGGTAGCGCCATCATAATGTGGATGAACTCTATGTTGAAGAATTAGACATGTGCAACATCTGGGTGTCTCTATTTGTAGACGTTTCGCCATCCAGTGGCTTTAGCAATACAAATTCAAGGACATAATTGGAGGACTATAGAACTATAAAGAAAAGACGAGGTAATCAGTCCCCTCAGCCTTGGTGATGAGCATTGTAGTCTTGGAGAATCTGAAGCACAGGCTACATACTGGCATCAGATGAGGGAGGTGCAACAGACGAAGACAGCATCAGTGGAAGGCAGGATTCCCCAGTGGAAGTAGGTCATGCACAAGAGATGTTGCATGATTTTATTTTCACGATGCTAACGGGAACTGGATAATCTTGTTTATAATTATAAGTGGCCTAAGTCTATAATTCCTGTATAGCACCAGCTTCATTACACTTCTTAATTTGTTGAAGGTTCCCTTCTTCTTCTGATAATTAAATTCATCTTTCAGTTCTTTTACACTACCGGGGTGTCCTTCACATGAGTAATTTCTATTTAATAATTTTACTGAGAAACTTCAGGGATTTGTTCTACACTCACCATAAAGTATTGAGTAATATTTGATTATAAGGTAAGATGATAGTGGTGATCGTCATCCTCTTTCCCAGGTGTAGAGTGGTCATGTGATACTGCAGGTGCGTGTTAGTTTAACCTGCGTGAAGGAAAGACCAACGTCTGGCAGCAAGGTTGCCGACCTGCAGTCTACCTGCACTCGATTTCGTGGGTCAGCGCTTGAAGTTAGTTCTGGGTGTCATCGCCCAGGGTGCCCGCTACCAGGGTGCCCGCTACCACGCCAAGCCTCCCGCCTCACACACACCACTCTAATTTTTGACATGTATGAGAAAAATGCACGCTCAGGATTTTACAAAATGCCCCGCACTGCCATGAGTAAGCAACCACTTTTTTTCCGTAAATAAAGGTCAATATACTTTAACGTAGCCTAACCTAACCTGACTTAACCTACCCTGATCTTGCTGAGAGTAACAAATATATAAATTTCTGAAAAAAATTGAATGTTCAGAAGTAGCCTAAGAATTATTCGTGAAATAATGCACGCTCTAAGTGGAGAATAGGTTGGCTGACAGACTGATCACTGAATCTGTTAGTGTTTGCTACAAACAGCACAGTCCGGCTGATCAGGAACTTGTCAGGTGTCCCCTTGAAGACAGAGGTGAGACTGTAGCCTCGTGGACAGTGAGAAACAACAGGTTCATTATGAAGCACCGTGTGAGGACGGCTTCAATATTCACATAAGGTCCTCCTTGCAGTGTGTCAGATGGAAATTCATCAATTATGAGATAAACGCAACGCCACGCATATCCTGGTTATCACAACAATGTAACTGTTTATGTGTACACACAACCGTGTGTGTAGCAACTATCCAATATGCACATCAGAGTGTACACACTACCAACGAGTGTGCCAAGACAATTACGCACACCACCGTGCACAAAGTGTAAACACACACACACGAGTATAGCAAAACATTCTGAGATCTTTACAGAAGAAAGTAGCGAGTAACCAGGATGCAGTGTTGTTAGAGCAGATCAACAGATGTTAGTAAACATCAGCACAACACAGCAGATAACGTATCTCTATGGGTGCTGAGAGAAGGAACACATCCACTATGTGACCCGACCTCTCCATTCAAAGCAATTGCCAGAAAACTGCATAAAGACAAAATTAGTCTCCATATATAAAAAAACGGACAAACAAAAGGCGCTGAACTACAGACCCATATCTCTAACATCACACTTGGAGAGACGATACCTTGCACAAATCTGCTGGAGTTCTACGACAGTCACACAGATACTACATGACACGGTTGGGTGGACTGCACCTGCTTGGACTACACGAAAACATTTAATACAGTACCACATCAGAGACTAGTCGACAGACTAGAGGAACAAGCCGAGTAAAAACTCAGAATGCTCCAATGGGTGAGGGAGAACCTGAATGACAGACAATAGAAAATAACAGTGAAGGATGAAACAGAATGGGAGAGAGTAACGAATGGGGTTGTGCAATACTCAGTATTAAGACTGTTACCGTTACTAATATATGTGAACGACCTAACAGAGGCAACTGAGTCCTGTGTGTCACTGACTACGGATGATGTAAAACTAATGAAAAGAATAAGAACAAGAGAAGCAAAGTGATAAACTTCAGGGAGACCTCGACTGATTAGAAATGTGGTCAAGTGGCTTTTCGAGTTCAACCGGAACAAACGCAAAGTTATGCGAAATGGAGGTTAGGGCAGACCAGACACGGAACACAGCATGGGCGGAGGCGCTGCAAAGATGAAGTGAAAATTACATAAAACATATAACATAAGCGACA
This sequence comes from Cherax destructor, assembly GCA_009830355.1. Classification (NCBI taxonomy): domain Eukaryota; kingdom Metazoa; phylum Arthropoda; class Malacostraca; order Decapoda; family Parastacidae; genus Cherax; species Cherax destructor. The sequence continues at coordinate 128,035 of WNWK01001496.1, read as the reverse complement.
TACCTGGGGGTTACCTGGAGTGTGTTTTGAGGGTCAAGCTCCTGCAGCCCGGTCCTAGATCAGGCTCCCCGGTGGATGACCTGATCAACCACTTTCTTGGTTCTATCCATTGGTTATCCCAGTTATGAAGAATGACCACTTGTGCAACATTTGGGAATCTTTACTGAGGAAACGTTTCGGCAGCCAGTAGTTTCTCCCGTCCAATACAAAAGAACGGTGAAAGATGAGGAGTTTGAGGTAATCAGTCCCTCAGCCTGGATTCGATATGTTCAGCCCATTTGCATCATAATCTTCTTTATGTGTGAAGTCTTGGTACCAACACACTTCACCCTTAGTGAACTTATTGTACCCCTGTTTCTCTGTTTTCTTTTTTGTATGTGTATAGGAACTTGAGTAAAGAATCTTTCAGAACTTATATGCAAGAAATTGACTGCATCTTACCGAGTCTAGAAGAAAAAGGAGCACAACCATCAATGAAATTACATATCACAAATTCTTCGCTTAAGTAAAATTCATTGTGAAAACCACATCCAGTATAGGTTGTTAAAGGATATAAGACATACACTGATGACAATAAGGAAATGAATGAAATACTGAAGTCACAATACAACTGTCTCCAGTGAACCACTCATCACTACACACACTTATCACCCAAACGAGATTTTCATGAATGAGACTCAAAACAGTGCCAACACCTCCACAATTTCCGATGAAGTCCTCTCCCAAGTTAACCTTAAAGAATCCATCGACAGCGTGCCCATGCATTCTCCTCCAGGTTCAGACTCTTGAAATTATATGTTTATTAATAATTGTAAGAAACCATTAACTCGGGCCTTTAGTATTTTATGGAGGAGCAGCCTGGACACAGGCGTCATCCTACAGTCATCGAAAACCTCTGATATTGCCCCACTTCACACACACACAGTAAACCAGTTGAGAAACATTATAGACCAACAGCCCTAACCTCACACTTTATCAAAATCTTTGAACTGGTCCTAAGAAGCAAGACTGCCAAGGGAAATATAAACACATAAGGAGTGTTTATATTTCGATTGTGTCTATTTTATACCATTTATTTTCAAGACTGCCAATCACATGGAATCACTACAATTACACAACCAAAGGCGGCATGGGTATAGAGCAGGTCGCTCTTGATTTTCACATAGCTAAATCATTTCGACACTATCCTGGATGCTCTAGAAGATAAGTTAAATGTTGATGTGATGTACAGCGATTTAAAAAAAAGTCTTCAACAAGTGAGACCATGATGTGATAGCGCATAAAATACGTGTAACATGAATAACTGAGCAGATGGTTGTTTGACTTCTTAACGAAAAGAACCGAGAGACAAGTAGTAAACAAAGGGAAGTCGGAGGCTGCCACAGTGAACAGCTCTGTTCACTGTACTCACCCCACTTCTGTTTCTCATTCTTATATCCGACATAGACAAGGAAATAAATCAAAGCAACGTAACATTCTTTCCTCATGGCACCAGAATTTCTATGAGAATGGCATCCGTCGAAGGCACAGCGACTCTTCAGGCGAATATAAAGTCTTCCAGTGAGTCTCAGACAACAAGATATTTAACAAGGACAAGTTTCAATTGCTCCGCCATGGAAGAATGGAGGAAATAAAGACTAATGAAGTACAAGACAAACTTAAATCATTCAGTAGAGAAAGTTACATGTACGAGACTTAGGAGTAAGGATGTCAGAAGCTCTCACATTCGATGATTACAACAATGTTGCCACAGCTACAATAATAACCTAGATAACTTGGACTTTCAAGACGAGACGCCGAGCCAATGATGATACTCTAAGTCACTTGTTCTCTCCAAGCTGGAATACTGCTGAGTGCTGACGGCCACCTTCACTGCAGGCGAAACTGATGACCTAGAAAACATAGAGTAATTTCAGTGTTCGTATACAATCAATCAAGCACGTGAACTTCTGGGAATACTTGAAGTTTCTTCCACTGTATTCCTTGGATCGCAGGTGAGAAAGGTTCATATAATATTCCCTTGGAAAATCTTGGAGGGATTGGTTAAAAAACTGAATACTGAAATAAACTCGTATGACAAGACACTTGGCAGACGCTGTAAAATAATTACTATCGCATTTGCTTTGTCTGTTTCGTAAGGTGAAGTCCAGGATCTTTCCTTAATTCATGGTATAACTTAACAAATCTTTGAGGACAATTGTGTTGTAGAGGTCAGACCTTCGCTCAGACCTCTGAATTAAGGAAAGATCCTAGAGTTAAGGAATTAAGGAAAGATCCTGGACCTCACCTTACGAAACAGACAAAGCAAATGCGATAGTAATTACAGATAAGGTAGATTATAGTGGAAAAATGAACAAAAAGCAGGGGTGAGACGAGTGTCAGAGGTCCCCATCTTTTCAACGCCCTCCCTCCATGCATAGGAGGTCTTCAAGATAGAGCTGGACAAGTTTCTCAAATCAGTGCTTGGCCAGCCGGGCTGTGGTTCGTATGTTGGACTGTGTGCGGCCAGTAGTAACAGCCTGGTTGATCAGGCTTTGTCCCTTCAAGAGGCCTGGTCTGGGACCGGGCGGTGACCACCAGAATCGCCCTTTAGGTTTCAGGTATCCTACGATCTAAAGAGTACAGTTCGAAGAACTTCAAAGACTCCCAGTAATTCAGATGCTTAACTTAGTTTATACGAGCTGTGAAGATTCTCTGTACATTCTCCAGTCTTGAAATTTTCCCTTCCTTGAAGTGGGCCGTTAGCACATAACTTTCCAGCCTGCAGATCATACCTTTGATATACCTTTGAAGAGTTTCGAGAGTATCTACTCTCTGAGCCCGGCCATGGGCCAGGCTCGTCTGGTGAGTGACCTGAAGTGACCTGAAGACTATCATCACAAGTCTGACATTTTTAGAAAGAGATGCCAGTACCAAAATACGCTGGTGATGCAGTAGCTTTATTGCAGAAACTTTTCGCCTGCACATCAGGTTTACGTATTACTGAAACAAAGATTAGCAAGCCTACCAGAGCGCACACAAATAACAAGTTTACGTTTCACACATTCACCTGAAACAACAGTAGCAGCTCCCTGAATAATGCTGTCTACTGACCTACTACCCGCATCTACCAACCTACTTGAGGGAATGGATGGGTAGAGAGACGAAGTGAATAGAGGAGGGGGAAGCATGAGAGACACAGATGGGGCCATAATAATAGTTGGAACGGAATAATAAGATGGGGAAAATAAAGGACTGGAGGTGGCAGGAGGGGAAGGCTGGTGTAGTGACAGCATGGAGAGCTATGATGAAATATAGTAGGCACTCCTGACACACCTCAGGAACTTCAAGGGGAAGCTGAGAGGGGAGGCATGAAGTGTGATAGAGGGGCAGAGGTCCGGCAGGGAGACGGGTGGCGCTGGGAGGCAGGGGCAGGGGTGGAGCTGAGACGGGGTGGGATAGAGAGGCAGGATAAAGTGGAAGGACACAAAGAGTGTGAAATCATGAATGGAGTAGGAAAGAGAATGAGAAGGATGGAGTGCAAGTGGTTCAGGATTATGTCAAGAATGTGGCAGGCAACCAGAGTTGTGGAAGAGGGAGAGAATGATGACTGTGGAAGAGGAAGAGAATGATGACTGTGGAAGAGGGAGAGAATGATGACTGTGGAAGAGGGAGAGAATGATGACTGTGGAAGAGGGAGAGAATGATGACTGTGAAAGAGGGAGAGAATGATGACTGTGGAAGAGGGGGAGAATGAGGACTGTGAAAGAGGGAGAGAATGATGACTGTGGAAGAGGGAGAGAATGATCACTGTGGAAGAGGGGGAGAATGAGGACTGTGGAAGAGGGAGAGAATGATGACTGTGGAAGAGGGAGAGAATGAGGACTGTGGAAGAGGGGGAGAATGATGACTGTGGAAGAGGGAGAGAATGATGACTGTGGAAGAGGGAGAATGATGACTGTGGAAGAGGGGGAGAATGATCACTGTGGAAGAGGGAGAGAATGATGACTGTGAAAGAGGGGGAGAATGATGACTGTGAAAGAGGGGGAGAATGATGACTGTGGAAGAGGGAGAGAATGATGACTGTGAAAGAGGGAGAGAATGATGACTGTGGAAGAGGGAGAGAATGATGACTGTGGAAGAGGGGAGAATGATGACTGTGGAAGAGGGAGAGAATGATGACTGTGAAAGAGGAGAGAATGATGACTGTGGAAGAGGAGAGAATGATGACTGTGGAAGAGGGGGAGAATGATGACTGTGGAAGAGGGAGAGAATGATGACTGTGGAAGAGGGGGAGAATGATGACTGTGGAAGAGGGAGAGAATGATGACTGTGGAAGAGGGAGAGAATGAGGACTGTGGAAGAGGGAGAGAATGATGACTGTGGAAGAGGGAGAATGATGACTGAGGAAGAGGGAGAATGATGACTGGAAGAGGGAGAACGATGACTGTGGAAGAGGGAGAACGATGAATTTTGAAGAAGGAGAAAATGATGAATGTAGAAGAGGGGGGGAAATGATGAATGTGGAAGAGGGAGAGAATGATGAATGAGGAAGAGGGAGAGAATGATGAATGAGGAAGAGGGAGAGAATGATGAATGAGGAAGACGAAAAGAATGATGAATGAGGAAGAGGGAGAGAATGATGAATGAGGAAGAGGGAGAGAATGATGAATGTGGATGTGGAGGAGAGAATGGTTAGGTTAGGTTAGGTTCGTCAGGAAACAGGACAAGTGTTTCCTGACGCGGGTCTTAGTCAGATGATGACCCGCCGTTGGAGCTTTTGGTCATCTGACCGAGGCCTTCCGCTGGCTTACCGGAGGAGAGAATGGTGAATGTGGAAGAGGGAGTGGATGGTGGATTATGGAGGAGGGGGTGGATGGTGGATTATGAAAGAGGGGGTGGATGGTGGATTATGGAAGAGGGGTGGATGGTGGATTATGGAAGAGGGGTGATGGTGGATTATGGAAGAGGGGTGGATGGTGGATTAGGAAGAGGGTGGATGGTGGATTATGGAAGAGGGTGGATGGTGGATTATGGAAGAGGGTGGATGGTGGATTATGGAAGAGGGGTGGATGGTGGATTATGGAAGAGGGTGGATGGTGGATTATGGAAGAGGGTGGATGGTGGATTATGGAAGAGGGGTGGATGGTGGATTATGGAAGAGGGGTGGATGGTGGATTATGGAAGAGGGGGTGGATGGTGGATTATGAAAGAGGGGGTGGATGGTGGATTATGGAAGAGGGGGTGGATGTTGGATTATGGAAGAGGAAGTATATAAATTTAACGTCAACAATCAGAGACTTGACCGGGATAAAATAAACAAAAACCAAGACATTCACAAGAAAACCATCCTCAGCATTTTAACCCATAATATTACATGAAAAAATGAATACAAAATGATACAAGGTGTACATAAAATATTTTTCATTGGGAAATCCAACAAGATCAATATTAAACAAGAACACAGAAAAATGTACTGAAGAAATCAGGTTTATGGTATTGTTTACAAAAAAACCCACGTCAAGGACCCCACGTCACAACACAGCAAGATTACCCAGTCTGAGAAGAAACCAAAACATTCATACCAAACTGAAGAACCATAAGAGAAACAAAAAGAAAATTAAAACATACAAAGATTTCCAAGTCGAATATCACCTATTACCCATTTACTCACAGGAGGTTTATACAACTTTAACAAAAACAGAAATGAGGAGAAATGTTTTTCTGGGTTATCCTAGGTAATTTACACACATGTTACTATGAATGATAATTTGTGTAACTGTATTTATGTGTACCTATACCTATGGATATAAATAGTCATCGAGTGGGCCTCAGACAACGCTATGTTCATTGAAAACAAGTTTCAGATGCTCCAGTACTGAGGAATGGAGGAAATAAGGGAAATGACATGTTGGATAACTAGAACTTTCAAGACAAAAGACACTGAGCCAATAATGACACTCAAGTCACTTGTTCTCTCCAGGCTGGAATACTGCTATATACTGACGGACCCCTTCAAGTTAACCGAGAATGTCGAGCTGGAAAATAAGAACTCACTACCCGTATACAATCAAACATCTGAACTACTGGGAACGATTGAAATATCTTCATTTGTATTCCTAGCAACGTAGGCGAGGAAAGCACATCATAATCAACACGCGGAAAATCCTGGAGACTGGTCTGAAGCCTGCCCACTAAACTCATTCTGTATGAAAACAAGAGACTTGGTAGACGTTGCAGGGCACCTCCAATAAAAACAAAGGCGTGACGTGTACACCAAGAAAGAACTCGATGAATGTCAGAGGTCCCCGACTCTTCAGCATATAAGGGGAATTACCAACAGTCCTCTGGCTGTCTTTAAGAGGTAACTCGACATGTTTCTCAAATTAGTTCCTGATTAGCTGGGCTGTGGTTCGTAAGTTGGACTGCGTGTAGCCAGCTGTATCCTGGTTAACCAATCCTTGATCCACCGAGAGGCCTGGTCTGAAACCGGATCGCAGGGGCGTTGAGCCACAGAAGCATCATTCAGGTACCCTTAAGGGATCAATAAAATAAGGTTATTAGGTATAAAACTGAAAGTAGGGAAATGTACGTTAAATTTTCTGACGAATGAAACGCAGTTCTAAACAAAGGAAAATCTAACCTTAACAATGTAAAATAATTGGTACTCCAAAGCACGGTCCTAGCGCCTTTGCTATTTCTCCTCTTTATAACTGACAAATAAAAAAAAGAACACTAGCATTGGGGTAAGATGCCGAAGTATGAAAAATATGGCAAAAACACACACAAAACTGGCAAGCAGATATCAACAAAGTTATCCAGTGGTCAGTATAAAATAACATGATATTCAGTAGTGACTAATACCTACTGCTTGTATATGGAAAGAATGAAAACCTCCAAAGGAGTGTTAGGTAAATGAACACAGAAGCAACTAATGTGATATTTTATTGTGGCAACGTTTCGCTCTCCAGGAGCTTTGTCAATCCAAAACACAAGAACGAAAACACGTAAAAGACTAAAGTATAATAATGTCAGATGACCTTTTATTAAGAAACAACAGGGAATGCTGCGAAGGTCAGAACATGATAGGCTGACAATGAGAACTTTCAAAAGAAAGGAATAATGTCAATGGTGACACTATTCAAATTCTTTGTGCTCTGTCATCTTGAATATTGTTGGGTGTTGATGACTCCGTTCAAGGCAGAAGATACAGAGATCATTTACTGCACGCACACACCTGGGAATGTACTCTCTAGAATAAACAAGAGAAAGATATCTGATAATATACACAAAAGTTACTTGATGGCATAAAACCAAATATACACACTACCATGTCAATTTACTGGAGTGAGAGATATTGAAAGAAGCGTAAACAAGCCCAGTGAAAAGGGCACCATGGGCACCATACTTCAATACCTACTACCAGCAGATATCAGAAATATTGTTGAAACAAGTGTAGAAGTATTCAAGAACAAACTTAATCACTACCTCCTCCATCAAGTGCCAAATAATGAGACTGCAATGGCTATTTATACAAGTAGGATTCAACTGTGGTTGAACAGGCAACCAACAGAGAAGCCTGGTTCCAGGCCGGGCTGAGAGGGTAGAAAAACTCTCGAAACCTGTCACAGGGATATCACTGGATACAGTTCTGACTGTGTAACACTGGTGAGGCATAACATTGACCTGTCAGTCGTCACAGTTAACCTGACAACTTTATGTAATCTATATGACCTGTCAGCCATGAAAGTTAACGTGACCTTGGATGCTCATCATGACCTGATGCTGCTTATGATGGTACTTTGCCCTTAAACATTTTCCATAATTTGGTCTGGCCAGGACACCTGAGCGTCTGGTCTCCAGCAACTATCTTCATCAACCTCTTGAGGATAAACACGTAAAAAATAAGATGTAACTTATGTTTTGCTTTTCACATGATCACCATAAGAGCTGCACTTAAACTCTCGTAATTACTGCTCTATTTATATCTCACAAGTTTTAAAATTATTATCCACGTGTAAACTAAATTTGTGTCATGAATCGCCTGGGTAACGGG
>WNWK01001496.1:0-117500 GCA_009830355.1 Cherax destructor | reverse complement strand
CCCTCTCTGGAACATCTCGTCTCTGTCCACCTTATCTATTCCTCGCAGTATTTTATATGTCGTTATCATGTCTCCCCTAACCCTCCTGTCCTCTAGTATCGTCAGGCCGATTTCCCTTAACCTTTCTTCGTAAGACAATCCCCTTAGCTCTGGGACTAGTCTTGTTGCAAACCTTTGCACTTTCTCTAATTTCTTGACGTGCTTGACCAGGTGTGGGTTCCAAACTGGTGCTGCATACTCCAGTATGGGCCTGACGTATATGGTGTACAGAGTCTTGAATGATTTCTTAGTGAGGTATTGGAACGCTATTCTTAGGTTTGCCAGCCGCCCGTATGCTGCAGCAGTTATCTGATTAATGTGTGCCTCAGGAGATGTGCTCGGTATTATACTCACCCCAAGATCTTTTTCATTGAGTGAGGTTTGCAGTCTTTGGCCACCTAGACTATACTCTGTCTGCGGTCTTCTCTGCCCTTCCCCGATCTTCATGACTTTACATTTGGCAGGGTTAAATTCAAGGAGCCAGTTACTGGACCAGGCTTGTAGCCTGTCCAGGTCTCTTTGTAGTCCTGCCTGATCCTCGACTGATTTAATTCTTCTCATTAACTTCACATCATCTGCAATCAGGGACACTTCTGAGTCTATCCCTTCCGTTATGTCATTCACGTATACCAAAAACAGTACAGGTCCTAGGACTGACCCTTGTGGAACCCCACTCGTCACATGTGCCCACTCTGACACCTCGTCACGTACCATGACTCGTTGTTGCCTTCCTGTCAGATATTCTCTGATCCATTGCAGTGCCTTTCCTGTTACGTGTGCCTGGTCCTCTAGCTTTTGCATTAACCTCTTGTGAGGAACTGTGTTGAACGCCTTCTTGCAGTCCAAGAAAATCCAGTCTATGCATCCCTCTCTCTCGTGTCTTACTTCTGTTAACTTGTCATAAAACTCCAGTAGGTTTGTGACACAGGATCCTGAACGATTCCTTATTAAGATGTCGGAATGCTGTTCTTAGGTTTGCCAGGCGCCCGTATGCTGCAGCTGTTACTTGGTTAATGTGCGCCTCAGGAGATGTGCCTGGGGTTATACTCACCCCAAGATCTTTTTCCTTGAGTGAGGTTTGTAGCCTCTGTCCCCCTAGACTGTACTCCGTCTGCGGTCTTCTTTGCCCTTCCCCAATCTTCATGACTTTGCACTTGGTGGGGTTGAACTCCAGGAGCCAATTGCTGGATCAGGCTTGTAGCCTGTCCAGGTCCCTTTGTAGTTCTGCCTGGTCTTCTTCCGATTAAATTCTTCTCATCATGTCGTTCACAAATACCAGAAACAGCACCGGTCCTAGGACTGACCCCTGTGGAACCCCACTAGTCACAGGTGCCCACTCTGACACCTCGCCACCTACTATGACTCGCTGCTGTCTTCCTGACAGGTATTCCCTGATCCACTGTAGTACCTTTCCTTTTATCCCTGCCTGGTCCCTCCAGCTTTTGCACTAATCTCTTGTGTGGAACTGTGTCAAGCGCCTTCTTACAGTCCAAGAAAATGCAATCTACCCACCCCTCTCTCTCTTGTCTTACTGCTGTCACCCTGTCATAGAACTCCAGTAGGTTTGTGTCACAGGATTTCCCGTCCCTGAAACCGTATTGGCCGTCGTTGATAAGCTCATTCCTTCCTAGGTGTTCCACCACTCTCCTCCTAATAATCTTCTCCATGACCTTGCATACTATACATGTCAGTGACACTGGTCTGAGGTTTTACAGTACCACCTCCATTATCTTAGCCCTCCACGTTTCTGGGCCCCCATGTGGCTCCAAGTTCTCCCAGTCGATTCCTTTGTGACTGAAGTCACCCACAATCAGTAGCTCTGCCCTGATCGTATGAGCCCTTCTGGCCACTTCAGCCAGTATGTCAACCATCGCTCTGTTACTCTCATCATACTCTTACCTTGGTCTCCTGCTGTTCTGTGGTGGGTTATACATCACTTCGATTACCACCTTGGGACCTCCAGACTGAAGTGTTCCTATTATGTAGTCTCTTGCTTCTCCTATGTCTCCTCTCTCCAGCTCGTCAAAATCCCATTGATTTTTGATGAACAGTGCCACTCCTCCACCCCCTCTGTCTTTCCTCAGGATCTGATATCCAGTTGGAAGAGAGAGGCATGAGAGAGGTGTTAGTGGGAGGGAGCCTTCTCTACTACCAGCATTACGCTGCCCCGCGCGTGTTGTGTAACGGACTTGTCACTAATATTAGTGGAATGCGTGAGAAGCTTGAGACAGAGCACGTACCTGCTCCCACGTACACTACACCAGAGTGAGTGTGTGTGTACTCACCTATTTGTGGTTGCAGGGGTCGATTCATAGTTCCTGGCCCCACCTCTTCACTGTGTGTGTGTGTGTGTGTGTACTCACCTAGTTGTGGTTGCAGGGGTCGAGTCACAACTCCTGGCCCCGCCTCTTCACTGGCCGCTACTCCGTCACTCTACCCGCTCCATGAGCTTTATCATACCTCTCCTTAAAGCTATGTATGGATCCTGCCTAAACTACATCACTTCCCAGACTATTCCACTTCCTGACCACTCTGTGACTGAAGAAATACTTCCTAACATCCCTGTGATTCATCTGAGTCTTCAACTTCCAACTGTGACCCCTTGTTGCTGTGTTCCATCTCTGGAACATTCTGTCTCTATCCACCTTGTCTATTCCTCTCAGTATTTTATATGTCGTTATCATATCACCTCTATCTATTCTTTCTTCCAGTGTCGTCAGGTCGATTTCCCGTAACCTCTCCTCGTAGGACATACCCCTTAGCTCCGGGACTAGTCTATTTGCAAACCTTTGCATTATCTAGTTTCCTTATATGCTTGGCTAGGTGAGGGTTCCAAACTGGAGCTGCATACTCCAGTATGGGCCTAACGTACAGTGTACAGGGTCCTGAATGACTCCTTATTAAGATGTCGGAATGCTGTTCTTAGGTTTGCCAGGCGTCCGTATGCTGCAGCAGTTATTTGGTTGATGTGCGCCTCAGGAGATGTGCCCGGTGTTATACTCACCCCAAGATCCTTTTCATTGAGTGAGGTTTGTAAGCTCTGGCCCCTAGACTGTACTCCGTCTGTGGTCTTCTTTGCCCTTCCCCAATCTTCATGACTGAATTCTTCTCATCAACTTCCCATCATCTGCAAACAGGGACACTTCGGAGTCTATTCCTTCAATCATGTCGTTCACAAATACCAGAAACAGCACCGGTCCTAGGACTGATCCCTGTGGCACCCCGCTCGTTACAGGCGCCCAATCTGACACCTCGCCAAGTACCATTACTCGCTGTTGTCTTCCTGACAGGTATTCTCTGATAAATTGCAGTGCCTTCCCTGTTATTCCTGCCTGGTCCTCCAGCTTTTGCACTAATCTCTTGTGTGAAACTGTGTCAAACGCCTTCTTACAATCCAAGAAAATGCAATCTACCCACCCCTCTCTCTCTTGTCTTACTGCCGTCACCCTGTCATACAACTCCAGTAGGTTTGTGATGCTGCAGGATTTGCCATCCCTGAAACCATTCTGGCTGTCGTTGATAAGCTCTTTCCTTTTTAGGTGCTCCACCACTCTTCTGATAATCTTCTCCATGACCTTGCATACTATACACGTCAGTGACACTGGTCTGTAGTTTAGTGCTTCGTGTCTCCTTTTTTAAAAATTGGGACTACATTTACTGTCTTCCATACCTCAGGTTGTCGCCCTGTTTCGATAGATGTGTTGATTGTTGTTAGTGGTACACATAGAGCCTCTGCTCTATGTGTATGAGTGTGCTGTGTGTGTGTGTGTGTGTGTGTGTGTGTGTGTGTGTACTCACCTATTTGTGGTTGCAGGGGTCGAGTCATAGCTCCCGGCCCCGCCTCTTCACTGATTACTACTAGGTCCTCTCTCTCCCTGCTCCATGAGCTTTATCATACCTCGTTTTAAAACTATGTATGGTTCCTGCCTCCACTACGTCACTTTCTAGGCTATTCCACTTCCTGACAACTCTGTGACTGAAGAAATACTTCCTAACATTCCTTTGACTCATAGGAGTCTTCAATTTCCAATTGTGACCCCTTGTTTCTGTGTCCCATCTCTGGAACATCCTGTCTCTGTCCACCTTAACTATTCCTCGCAGTATTTTATATGTCGTTATCATGTCTTCCCTAACCCTCCTGTGTCGTCAGGCCGATTTCCCTTAACCTTTCTTCGTAGGACAATCCCCTTAGCTCTGGGATTAGTCTTGTTGGAAACCTTTGCACTTTCTCTAGTTTCTTGACGTGCTTGACCAGGTGTGGGTTCCAAACTGGTGCTGCATACTCCAGTATGGGCCTGACGTATATGGTGTACAGAGTCTTGAACGATTCCTTAATGAGGTATCGGAACGCTATTCTTAGGTTTGCCAGACTCCCGTATGCTGCAGCAGTTATCTGATTGATGTGTGCCTCAGGAGATGTGCTCGGTATTATACTCACCCCAAGATCTTTTTCCTTGAGTGAGGTTTACAGTCTTTGGCCACCTAGCCTATACTCTGTCTGCAGTCTTCTTTGCCCTTCTTGACTTTGCATTTGGCGGGGTTAAATTCAAGGAGCCAGTTACTGGACCAGGTTTGTAGCCTGTCAAGGTCACTTTGTAGTCTTGCCTGATCCTCGACTGATTTAATTCTTCTCATTAACTTCACATCATCTGCAAACAGGGACACTTCTGAGTCTATTCCTTCCGTTATGTCATTCACATATACCAAAAACAGCACAGGTCCTAGGACTGACCCCTGTGGAACCCCGCTCGTCACAGGTGCCCACTCTGACACCTCGTCACGTACCATGACTTGTTGTTGCCTCCCTGTCAGATATTCTCTGATCCATTGCAGTGCCTTTCCTGTTACGTGTGCCTGATCCTCTAGCTTTTGCATTAACCTCTTGTGAGGAACTGTGTTGAAGGCCTTCTTGCAGTCCAAGAAAATGCAGTCTATGCATCCCTCTCTCCCGTGTCTTACTTCTGTTACCTTGTCATAAAACTCCAGTAGGTTTGTGACACAGGATTTTCCTTCCCTGAAACCGTGCTGGTTGTCGTTTATAAGCTTGTGTCTTTCTAGGTGCTCCACCACTCTCCTCCTGATCGTATCCATGATTTTGCATACTATACACGTCAGTGACACAGGTCTGTAGTTTAATGCCTCGTGTCTGTCTCCTTTCTTAAAAATTGGGACTACATTTGCCATCTTCCACACCTCAGGTAGTTGCCCAGTTTCAATAGATGTGTTGAAGATTGTTGTTAGTGGCACACACAACATCTCTGCTCCCTCTCTAAGGACCCACGGAGAGATGTTGTCTGGTCCCACCGCCTTTAAGGTATCAAGTTCACATAGCAGCTTCTTCACCTCCTCCTCGGTTGTGTGTATTTCATCCAGCACTTGTTGGTGTACACTTGTGTGTGTGTTTGTGTGTGTTAATGGGTGCTATATCTTAGCATCTGCCAGGCAGGCTTCTTCACCACCACTTTCTGCCAGGCAGGCTTCTTCACCACCACTTTCTGCCAGGCAGGCTTCTTCACCACCACTTTCCCATGTGACAGTATAATATGTGGGAACGGTCTTGATGAACAAATGTTAGTGTTTGCTTGTGCTAGTGTATGATAGTATGGATGTGTCCGTGTGTGCTAGTGTATGATAGTATGGATGTGTCCGTGTGTGCTAGTGTATGACAGTATGGACGTGTCCGTGTGTGCTTTTATTTGTATTTTATTAGTGATACAATGGCGAAATGTTTCTTCAATAAAGATTCCCAAATGTTGAACAAGGCTCTTATTTTAATTACTGTTTGATTGTGAGTGTTGTTTTATGTGTGGTACACTATATTTTGAATAGCAGTATTTTTTTATGAGTGCTATTATACGTGTTTATTAAAGAGGGTTCTGAATGAGCTCACAGCTTCCAGTGTTATGTATTAACGCCTCTTCTTCTTCTTCCCTTGTCCAAGTTTTGGCAATCTTTATTTTGCAAGATGTTTAGTCTGTTTGTGGCTTCTTCAGTCCAATACAGAAAAGAACGGTGGATAGTGAGGAGGAATTTAAGGTAATCAGTCCCTCAGCCTGGAATCGACGTGTTCAGTAAATCAATAATGATAAAGGTGCAGCAAATGCGCAGAGAAGTGGCTTATATATGCCACTTCTCCGCGCATGTGCTGTACTTTTATCAAGATTGACGGACTGAACACATCGACTCCAGGCTCAGGGACTGATTACTCTTCCTCATCTTTCACCGTTCTTCTCTGCCCAAACATTTTGCACAATTAAAGATTTCCAAATGTTGCATGTCTTATTCTTTACCTTCTCAATTCTGTAAACCAGTTATATCATATCTTTTCATCCCACTGATGCCTCACCACGCTCTTTTATTTACTGTTATAAACCAAGTTATACATTGTTTTCTTAAACGAAAGGAGCCAAGCTAGGCGAGACGTATGGGCAAGCCTCCTGGCACCTGCTGCCTCTCTTCACGTAGCAGAGAAAAATGTGGTAAAACTTGATTTTACTGCACATATCGACGTCTGATAGCAGTGTGGGGCATGAGGAACTGTTCTGAGGAATGTGTTGAGTCCCCTCGACACATTCCTCAAGAGAGTTACTGATGGGTCACACACTAGGTGAGAGGACACAATCTCCTTCCTAGAAACAAGACCGCCTTCACTTGGATTTTTTGAGTTATGTTATTAAGAATAATTCTGCACTTCTGTCTCTTCCTCCTCCTCCTCTCTACAATTCTTCTGTCTCCTCCTCCTCCTCCTCTCTACAATTCTTCTGTCTCCTCCTCCTCCTCCTCTCTACAATTCTTCTGTCTCCTCCTCCTCCTACTCTCTACAATTCTTCTGTCTCCTCCTCCTCCTACTCTCTACAATTCTTCTGTCTCCTCCTCCTCCTACTCTCTACAATTCTTCTGTCTCCTCCTCCTCCTACTCTCTACAATTCTTCTGTCTCCTCCTCCTCCTCCTCCTCCTACTCTCTACAATTCTTCTGTCTCCTCCTCCTCCTCCTCCTCCTACTCTCTACAATTCTTCTGTCTCCTCCTCCTCCTCCTCTCTACAATTCTTCTGTCTCCTCCTCCTCCTACTCTCTACAATTCTTCTGTCTCCTCCTCCTCCTCCTCCTCTCTACAATTCTTCTGTCTCCTCCTCCTCCTCCTCCTCTCTACAATTCTTCTGTCTCCTCCTCCTCCTCCTCCTCTCTACAATTCTTCTGTCTCCTCCTCCTCCTCCTCTCTACAATTCTTCTGTCTCCTCCTCCTCCTCCTCTCTACAATTCTTCTGTCTCCTCCTCCTCCTCTCCTCTCTTCCTCCTCTCCTCCTCTCTACAATTCTTCTGTCTCCTCCTCCTCCTCCTCCTCCTCTCTACAATTCTTCTGTCTCCTCCTCCTCCTCCTCCTCTCTACAATTCTTCTGTCTCCTCCTCCTCCTCTCTACAATTCTTCTGTCTCCTCCTCCTCTTCTCTACACTTCTTCTGTCTCCTCCTCCTCCTCCTCTCTACAATTCTTCTGTCTCCTCCTCCTCTTCTCTACACTTCTTCTGTCTCCTCCTCCTCCTCCTCTCTACACTTCTTCTGTCTCCTCCTCCTCCTCTGTACAATTCTTCTGTCTCCTCCTCCTCCTACTCTCTACAATTCTTCTGTCTCCTCCTCCTCCTCCTCTCTACAATTCTTCTGTCTCCTCCTCCTCCTACTCTCTACAATTCTTCTGTCTCCTCCTTCTCCTCCTCTCTACAATTCTTCTGTCTCCTCCTCTCTACAATTCTTCTGTCTTCTCCTCCTCCTCCTCTCTACAATTCTTCTGTCTCCTCCTCCTCCTCCTCCTCTCTACAATTCTTCTGTCTCCTCCTCCTCCTCTCTACAATTATTCTGTCTCCTCCTCCTCCTCCTCCTCCTCCTCTCTACAATTCTTCTGTCTCCTCCTCCTCCTCTCTACAATTCTTCTGTCTCCTCCTCCTCCTCTCTACAATTCTTCTGTCTCCTCCTCCTCTTCTCTACACTTCTTCTGTCTCCTCCTCCTCCTCCTCCTCTCTACAATTCTTCTGTCTCCTCCTCCTCTTCTCTACACTTCTTCTGTCTCCTCCTCCTCCTCCTCTCTACACTTCTTCTGTCTCCTCCTCCTCCTCTTCTCTACACTTCTTCTGTCTCCTCCTCCTCCTCCTCTCTACACTTCTTCTGTCTCCTCCTCCTCCTTTTGAACCCACATAACGGCTTCAGGCCCTATCCAACAGTATGGGGTGTACAGCAAATAACCTCATAGTATGGGTGTACACCGCTTATCCCACAGCATGGGGTGTACAGCAACCTCATAGTATGGGTGTACACCGCTTATCCCACAGCATGGGGTGTACAGCAACCTCATAGTATAGGTGTACACCGCTTATCCCACAGCATGGGGTGTACAGCGTGAATATTTCGAAGGTCATGTTTTCCCTAGAATGACTGAGCAATGTGGCAGCCTCGACTTCACTCTGTTTACTAATAATACACTCTGGGTTCTATCTGTTAAGATTTTTAAATATCCATCTGCCCACTTTTCCAGCAATTCCTTTTGCACGCATTTTGTGCGGAATCACACCTGGGCCAGATTCATAGAGTTATTTACTTATAAAGAAATGTGAAATACCATTAGCATGGACATTCGGTATTCTTTAGAGGATGGGTTTATAAGCAGGTAAAATCCCATAAGCCTAACAAAGTGCAGACTTAGTTCCTCTGCACAAAAGAGGCAGTATAGTTCTGGCTAAAATTTACAGACCAGCAGCATTAACATCATTCAGGATTAGTGCTTACGCTATATAACTGGCATAAGCACTGGTCCTGTAGAACTCGAAAAAGAAATAGAAAATACACACTTATTCAACACCTGGACTGGACTCGTGGAATTTCTTATTTATAATGAAGTGTAATATACCACTAGCACGAGCACTCAGTATCCCTTGGAGAAAGAGATTAGGTAAAGATAAAATCACAAAGGCCTTAAAGAGCACTAACATCGTACATCATAAGTCTTGGAAAGGATGATGTGATGCCAAATTACATATCTTAAAAAAACATGACCTTACTTGCACCACCCAAACCAGTATGGATTCAGTGGAAAGATTATGATACCCGAAGAATACCTGAAGGATGCTTCCCTGGGCCAATGCCCTTTAGGCCGGGTCCCACACCAGGTTTCTTACTACTAAGCCACTATGATAGAATTACGGAGGCATGGAAGAAAATAAAAATGCAGATGTGGTGTACACGGATTTCATAAAGACATCTGACACATTCAATCATGGACGACTGCACACAAAATGAAGGCAACAGATATGATGATGAAAGCTGGCAAATGGATATTCAACTTTGACAGATACAACACAAAGAGTGGTAGTAAACAGAACAAAATGTAACATTAGCAAAATGAAAAGCTCAATATCCTAAGGCAGGGTCCTGGCGCCTTTACGGTTTCTTATCCTCATTTGGGACACACAAAAACATTTTTGTGTCATCTGCGGATAGCAAAATAAGCATAGAAATCACCGCGGGAGAAGAAAGAAAAAACTGCAGGAAGATATAAGAAGTCTTTTAGTGGGTACTTGTTCCAGCCGTGTTTCTGATATCTTCTGGTAAGATGTTGAATAGTCTGGGACCCCTGATGTTGATACAGTGTTCCCTTATTATCCCCACCGCACCCCTGCTCCTCACTGGGTTTATTTTACACTTCCTCCCATATCTCTCACTCCAGTATGCTGTTATGGCAGTGTGCAGATTTGGGACCAGGCCCTCGAGTACTTTCCAGGTATATATTATCATGTATCTCTCTCTCCTCCGCTCCAATAAGTACATGTGTAAGACTTGAAGGCGTTCCCAGTAATTTAGGTGCTTTACTGGCTCAATGTGAACCGTAAATGATCTCTGTATTTGTTCCAGCTCTGATATTTCTCCTGCTTTGAACGGGGCCGTCAACACTGAACAATATTCTAAGTGAGGGAGCACTAGCGATTTGAAGAGTACCATCGGTAATATTTCCCTTGTTTTGAAAGTTCCCAATACCCACCCCGTCATCTTCCTGGCTGTCGGTATCTTTGTATTGTTATGGTCTTTAAAAGAAAGGTCAGCAGACATAATTATTCCCATGTCCTTTACGTGTTCCTTTCGTTCTATTTGGTGACCCTCTCGAGCTTTATATATAGTCTTCCTTTTGAGTTCTTCATTCTTTCCATACCTAAGCAGCTGGAACTTATCACCACTGAACATCATGTTGTTCTCCACTGCTTATGTCTTGCTGTAATTTTTCAGTGTCTTCTACCGTAGTGACTTTCATGCTTATTTTAGTGTCATCTGCAAATGATGATACAAAAGTGTGCCGGGTGTTTTTATCTATGAGGATGAGAAACAGCAGAGGTGCCAGGACAGTGCCTTGGGACACTGAGCTTTTGACCTCGCTGATGCTGGATCTTGCCCTGTTCACTACTACTTTTGTGTTCTGTGTGTTAGGAGCCCGAATATCCATCTGCTTACCTTCCCAGTAATGCCTATGGCCCTCATTTTGTGCGCTATCCCTCTATGATCGCATTTGTCAAACACCTTTGCAAAATCTGTATAAATCACATCTCCGTTTTGGTCGTCTTCCAACGCCTCCGTAATTCTGTCATAATGGTTCAGCAGCTGTGACAGGCATGATCGTCCTGCTCTAAAACCATGCTGGTTCGGGTTATGCTGGTTGTGCTGGTCCATGAACTTTGTAATCTGCCGTCTCATCACTCCTTCGAAGATTTTTATGATGTGAGAACTTAGGGCTACTGGTCGGTAATTTTTAGCTCTGTCTGCATTCTTTAGGGTCTCCGGTATTTCACCTAGATCTAAGCTCTTTCTCCAAAGAATACTGAGAGCTCGTGCTAATGGTACTTTGCACTTCTTTATAAATACAGCATTCCATGAATCTGGTCCAGGTGCTGAGTGAGTGGGCATGTTGTCCATTTCTTTTTCGAAATTTGTGGGATTTGTACTAATGTCAGTTAGGTGGTCTGCGCGGCCTTCTGCTGGAGTGAAAAATATTTCTGCATTTTCTACCTTGCTGTCATTTAGAGGGTTGCTGAACACCGACTCATACTGTTCTTTTAGGATTTCACTAACTTCCTGTTCATTGTCAGTATACGAATCTCCTCTCAATAATGGTCCAATTCTACAGTTCTTAGCTTGGATTCTGCATATGAATAGAAATATTTTGGGTTTCTTGCAATATCCTGTATGGCCCTTTGTTCCCTTTGTACTTCTTCTGTTAGGTGTGACATTACGTTTTTGCTCTAATTCAGTGATCTCTCGGTTAAGACTATCTCCTTTGTTGCAACATATTTGTGTTTTTCAACAATTCAGTAACCCATTTTCTTCTTCTGTACCATCTCCTACGTTCTCTATATCTGATCTTCTGGGTTTCCTCAATGGTACGTGCTTCAGACATACCTTGTATGCTTCTATATTCAGCTTCTCTAGGCACTGGTGGGGAGTTAGGGTGCTCATGTCTGATTCCCATGATATGTCTGATAGCTCTAGGTTTATTTTTTCCCAGTCAATTCTATGGTTGTTTAAATTAAACTTACTGAACATCCCGTCTCTAACATTGGTGATACAGTTCCCTAACCCTCAGTTAATACTCGTTTTAACTTCTATGATGTTATGGTCAGAGTATATTGTTTTTGTAACTGTTATGTCTCTTTGTTCCTCGTTGTTTGTGAATATCAAATCTACGGTATTTTCATTTCTAGTGGGATCAATTATCTGTTGGTTCAACGAGTACTTTTCACAAAGCTTCATTAATTCCCTGGTATGTGCTTGTTGAGCCAGGGTGCTTCCCGGAGATATTTCTGATACAACATTATGTTGCGCCATCTTCCGTTTTACATGAGGGAGATCAAAATCTCCAAGGAGTAAAATATTTGGTGTGGGATTTTCTAGCCTATCCAGATAGCTATCTATCTTCCTTAACTGATCTGTGAATTCCTCAGCAGTTGCTGATGGTGGTTTGTATACTAGGATAATTACCAAATTCCTATTTTCAACTTTAATGTCTAAGATTTCTACTATATCATTCGTAGAGTTCAGCACTTGTGTGCAACAGAAGGTATCTTTTACATAGAGTCCTACTCCACCCTGTGCCCTATTAAGTATATCACAACTATACATGTTATAGTTTTCTATCTTTATATCTCCGTCCAAAACATCCCTTGTGTGTGTTTCTGTAAATGTCCCAAACATGGCATTCGCTTCTGATAGGAGCCCACTGACATAACTAACTTTGTCGTTTTTATTTGATTTCAGACCTTGAATATTTGCAAATATGAAGCAGGAATTACCATTTGGGATGTTTTGTCTTGTTGTGTGTTTCGTTAGTACCACTGATAATGTACTACCTGGTATGGCCCCTGGTTTCTCCAGTACTGATTTGCATTTGATTGTTTATTCGGCCGTGATGGGCTGATGCCTGGTTTGGTATGTCCCATTGTGCTGCCCACAACATAGCATACTAAAGGCAGGTGAGAGGGGTTTCTTGCAGTTCTTGATGTACACGGAGTTCCATGAGTCTGGGCCTCAGGCAGAGCGCACCAGCATGTTGTCAATGGCTTTTAAAAAGTGGGGGTGGGGGTGTTAGTGTTTACTACCACTACTACTACTGCCGCCGGTTGTTGTTGGTGGCGGTGGTAGTGATGGTGATGTTGCAGTTGTTGGTGGCGGTGGTGGTGATGTTGTTGTTGGTGGTGGTGATGGTGTTATTGTTGTTGTTGTTGTTGGTGGTGATGGTGTTGTTGCTATTGTTGTTGGTGGTGATGGTGTTGTTGCTATTGTTGTTGGTGGTGATGGTGTTGTTGCTATTGTTGTTGGTGGTGATGGTGTTGTTGCTATTGTTGTTGGTGGTGATGGTGTTGTTGCTATTGTTGTTGGTGGTGATGGTGTTGTTGCTATTGTTGTTGGTGGTGATGGTGTTGTTGCTATTGTTGTTGGTGGTGATGGTGTTGTTGCTATTGTTGTTGGTGGTGATGGTGTTGTTGCTATTGTTGTTGGTGGTGATGGTGTTGTTGCTGTTGTTGTTGGCGGTGATGGTGTTGTTGCTGATGTTGTTGGTGGTGATGGTGTTGTTGCTGATGTTGTTGTTCATGATGGTGTTGTTGCTGTTGTTGGTGGTGGTGATGGTGTTGTTGCTGTTGTTGTTGGTGGTGATGGTGTTGTTGCTGTTGTTGGTGGTGTTGTTGCTGTTGTTGTTGGTGGTGATGGTGTTGTTGTTGCTGTTGGTGGTGATGGTGTTGTTGTTGCTGTTGGTGGTGATGGTGTTGTTGCTGTTGTTGTTGGTGGTGATGGTGTTGTTGGTGGTGGTGTTGGTGGCGGTGGTTGTGTTGTTGGTGGCGATGGTTGTGTTGGTTGCGGTGTTGTTGGTGGTGGTGTTTGTTGTTGTTGGTGGTAGTAGTGTTGTTGTTGTTGGTGGTAGTAGTAGTGTTGTTGTTTGTGGTGGTGGTGTTAGTGATGTTGGTGTTGGTAATGGTGGTGTTCTTATCTGTGGTGGTGGTGAGGGTGAGGGTGGTGAGGGTGGTGGTGGTGAGTGTGGTGGTGAGGGTGGTGGTGGTGAGGGTGGTGGTGAGGGTGGTGGTGGTGGAGATATTGGTGGTAGTGGAGATGTTGGTGATGGTTGTTGGGAGATGGTTGGGGTGGTGACTTGGGAGGTGGCTGGGGTGGTAGTTGGAAGAGGTAGTTGACGAGTGGTTGTTGGGGGTGGTAGTTGACGAGTGGTTGTTGGGGTGGTAGTTGACAAGGTGGTTGTTGGGGGTGGTAGTTGACAAGGTGGTTGTTGGGGGGTGGTAGTTGACAAGGTGGTTGTTGGGGGTGGTAGTTGACAAGGTGGTGGGGAAATGGTACACATGAATGAAGCAGCGGGTTGTGGTGTCAACGAGGTACATGAGACAGCAGTGTGGTGGTAGTGGTGGATTTGGCAACAAAGCAGCAGCAGCAGCAGCTGTACCTGTGTACTGGATTCCTCCTCTACACCACAACACCCACAGCTGTGGGTGTTGTGGTTGTTGTGAAGATACAAGAAGCAGCAGGCTGGTATAGGGGAGGAATCCAGTACACAGGTGTAGAACACAGCAGCTGGTTGCAGACATGCACCACCTGCGAGGATCCAGTACACAGGTGTAGAACACAGCAGCTGGTTGCAGACATGCACCACCTGCGAGGATCCAGTACACAGGTGAAGAACACAGCAGCTGGTTGCAGACATGCACCACCTGCGAGGATCCAGTACACAGGTGAATAACACAGCAGCTGGTTGCAGACATGCACCACCTGCGAGGATCCAGTACACAGGTGAAGAACACAGCAGCTGGTTGCACACATGCACCACCTGCGAGGATCCAGAACACAGGTGAAGAACACAGCAGCTGACTGTAGACATGGACCACCTGCGAGGATCAATAGGCCCTCCGCAGGAGCGCACACACACTGCAACTTACTATAGTTCTCACTTGCTCGCTCTCTCTCTCTCTCTCTCTCCCTCCCCTCCCTTTCTCTCTCTCTCCCTCCCCTCCCTTTCTCTCTCTCTCTCTCCCTCCCCTCCCTTTCTCTCTCTCTCTCTCCCTCCCCTCCCTTTCTCTCTCTCTCTCTCCTCCCCTCCCTTTCTCTCTCTCTCTCCCTCCCCTCCTTTCTCTCTCTCTCTCCCTCCCTCCTTTCTCTCTCTCTCTCCCTCCCTCCCTTTCTCTCTCTCTCCCTCCCTCCCTTTCTCTCTCTCTCCCTCCTCCCTTTCTCTCTCTCTCCCTCCCCTCCCTTTCTCTCTCTCCCCCTCCCCTCCCTTTCTCTCTCTCTCTCTGATAGGATTCTCTTTCTTGAAAGGCTTAAAGTTAAGATTATGATGGTTATCTTAGTAGTATTTTTTCTTAGGATTCTTGTACCTTTGTATCTATATAACGTTGATGAGTTTCTCCCCCCACCCCCCCGTGGGCTGGTCAACCAGGTCACTGTCTTGCCTGGTCAACCGGGTCACTGTCTTGCCTGGTCAACCGGGTCACTGTCTTGCCTGGTCAACCGGGTCACTGTCTTGCCTGGTCAACCGGGCCACTGTCTTGCCTGGTCAACCGGGTCACTGTCTTGCCTGGTCAACCGGGCCACTGTCTTGCCTGGTCAACCGGGTCACTGTCTTGCCTGGTCAACCGGGTCACTGTCTTGCCTGGTCAACCGGGCCACTGTCTTGCCTGGTCAACTGGGTCACTGTCTTGCCTGGTCAACTGGGTCACTGTCTTGCCTGGTCAACTGGGCAGCTGTTGAAGAATGAGACGCTATGCAACATTTGGGTACCATTATTACGGAAACATTTCACCAGTGCAACATCTGGGTATATTTACTGTGGAAACCAAATGTTGCAAAAAACCAGTTATTGCACAAGTGTCTTGTTCTTCAACTTGGTTTATTAAACCTGGCCGCGGGGGTCAACGCCCCCACGGCCAGGTGCGTGACCAGGACTCATGGTGGATCAGGGCCTGATAAATCAGGCTGTTACTGCTGGCCGCAGGTAAACCGACGTACGAGCTACAGCCCGGCTGGTCAGGTACTGTAGGTGCCTGTCCACTGCCTTCTTGAAAACAGCCAGGGGTCTATTGGTAAACCTCCTTATGTATGCTGGGAGGCAGTTTAACAGTCCTGGTCCTCTGACACTTACTGTGTTGTCTCTGTGTACTCGTAGCGCCCCTGCTGTTCATTGGGGGGATGCTGCGTCTCCTGCAAAGTCTTTTGCTTTCGTAGGGAGTGATTTTCATGTGAAGATTTAGGACTAGTCTCTCTAGGATTTTCCAAATGTATATTATCATGTACCTTTCTCGCCTGCGTTTCTGGGAGTACAAATCTAGGGACTTCAACAGTTCCCTGTAATTTAGGTGCTTTATCATACTAATATGTGCCGTGAAAGTTCTCTGTACATTCTCAACATATGCAATTTCACCTGCTTTGAAAGGGGCCATTAGTGTACAGTAATATTCCAGCCTAGAGAGAACAAGCGATTTGAAGAAAATCATCATGGGCTTGGCATCCCTAGTCTTGAAGGTTTCCATTATCTATCCTATCATTTTCCTAGCAGATGTGGTAGATACATTATTGTGATTGTTTTCTGCGACCCACTTAAAGATTTGGTTGATGTTCGCTTGGATTATTATAATCAAATAACACACAAAACCGATAAGGGTCACATAGTGCTGCAGGGCATAAAATAGTGCCACGGCTATAAACAGCTAGGTAAACATTGGATCAGAGGTGAGGAGAAAAAGGCTGGAAGGGACACTAGGAGCTATGTGTCAAAGTTCGTATAGTAAAGCAGTTGCTGACAAAAAGTCAAAAAGTGATCGTAAATCAAAGACAGGACCGTCTGCAAGAAGAGAAGATAAGGTAAGAGTGGCAGGGCGGCGGCGGAGGTAAACCCTGCGAGCTCGGACAATCCACAAGAAAATGAAGAACCGAAATAGGGACCCGACAAACCCCACTGAGAGGACTAGGGTGTCGTTCCATGAGATACCCATGGGTAAGGCAAGTATGGCTGATGCGGAGACGGGAGAGCGGTTTCCCGAGTACAGCAATGGTGGTAAGAAGATGGCCACAAACCTAAAGCGGTTTAATAGTGTAATTTGTTATGGAGCATGTCCGAACACCGTTGTTGCCGGTTTCCATAGAAAACCGGAAGATCATGTACCGCTGACTGCGCAGCAGCATCCGCCTGTTCACTGCCCTGCACATCAACATGTCCAGGGACCCAACAGAAAACGACATCTTTGTTTTTGCACAAAGGACCAATGGATGAGGGGAATCAAATTGTTTAATGGCCTGTTAAGTGTTGAGAGAATCTGAAATGATCACAAACGCCGAAGGAGACATATATGTAATACAGAGAAGCATTATGAGGATGGCATACAACTCTGCAGTAAAAATACTGGCCGAGTCTAACAAATGACCCTGGACATCATCAGGGAACACCGCCACGAACCAAACACCATCAGAAGATTTAGAACCATCTGTATAAACAGTGACGGCATGAGCATGCGACCGGAAGTGATCAAGAAAAAGAGAGCGAGAAGCAGCCATAGGTGAGAGAGCTTTGGTGCACTGCAGTAGGGAAGAACAGACACAAACTGTCGGAACCTCCCAAAGGGGAAGGGAAAAGGCAGACACTACATGATCATACAAGGGAGGCAACTGGAGAGAAGACTGGAGTGAAGACCAAGAGAAAACAGTTGGAGTAAGCAGGGGCGCCGAACAAATAACGGGCCTCTACTAACGTCTGAGACCAACCTATACGTAGAAGGAACACGAAGATCATGAGAGCGGACAAAGTAACTTAGACAATGAGCATCACGACTATCGGCTAAGGAAGGAACATTCGCCACAGCATAGAGGCTTTCAACAGGAGATGAACGAAAGGCACCAAGGCATAAACGTAGACCCTGATGAAGGTGATCTAACTTAGAAAGAGTTGTAGGAGAAGCCACAGCATAGACTTGGTCGCCATAATCCAGCTTGGAGAAGACTAGGGTGGAATGCAAATGGAAGAGAGTCCGTTGATCTGCTCCCCATGAACGATGCGCAAGAATTTTAAGGAGATTCAGCTGACTATGGTAAGCTGCCTTCGAAGAGGAAATGTGAGGTTTCCATGTCAACTGACGATCGAATAGAAGGCCAAGATACTCGACCGGGATACATGAGCATGAGCCATGTAAATGAAATGGAATATCTGGGAGAAGAGGACGTCTAGTGAAGGTAATGAAATGGGTTATTGCATCTTGAAGGGAGGCCGATAGCAGGCGACAGTCAGCACCTGCGTAAAATATAGCCAAGTCGTCCACATAAAGTGACGATCAAATATGTGATGGAAAAAAAAATCATACCACGGGTGGGGTTAGAACCCGCGATCAGAGTGTCTCAAAACTCCAGACCTATGCTTTAGCCATTGCGTTGGTCTGGAATTTTGACTCTGATCGCGGGTTCTAATCCCACCCGTGGTATGGTTTGTTTGCAATCATGTAATTACGATTTTGTGAGTCATGCGATGGAAGAACGAAAGGTAGGTCATTTATAGCCAAGAGAAAAAGGGTAGTGCTAAGGACACAACCTTGTGGGACTCCCTCAGCCTGAACAAAGTCTGAAGAAAGTGAGGCGCCAACACAGACACGAAAATGTCTTTCAGATAAGAAAGCATCAAGTAAGGTCGGTAGATTACCACGGAGGCCTAAGGAGTGGGCCTGGGCTAAGATGTTATACCTCCAAGTGGTGTCATATGCCTTCTCGAGATCAAAAAAGATTGCTAGGATGGAGTGTTTATTCGCAAAGGCATTTCGCACATGCGTATCTAAGTGGAGCAAGGGGTTAAAAGTAGAGCGGCAGGCAAAGTAGAGCGGCCCCTGCGAAAGCCTTACTGGCGAGGAGAAAGACTATTGTGAGTCTCCAAATACCATATCAGACGTCTATTCACCAATCATTCCATCACCTTGCAGACTACACTGATCAGAGCAATGGGACGATAGTGAGAGGTATCAAGCCCCAAAGTGACTGGTTTACGAAACGGTAGTACAATGGCAGATTTCCATTGAGGGAGAACCCCTTACGTCCAAACAAGATTGAAAAGACGCAAAAGGACTGTAAGGGCTGTAGGATGCAGATGCTATGGCATAGGGATATGAATATCGTTAGGCCCAGCTGCCGATGACCAGTAAGCAGAAAGCGTGGACTCTAGCTCTAAGAGAGTAAAAGGTACGTTATATGGCTCCATCCCATTAGAAGAGAAATCCAAGGGCGATTGCTTCCTGGCAGACTTAGAAGCGAGAAACAAGGGACAGAGGTGAAGCTCTTGTTAGACATGGACAAGATAGTTCCCAATTTCCATAGCTATTTCAAAAGGTTCCGCAACACTAACACCAGCAACCCGCAAAACGGGAACTGGGTCTGGAGTGTACTTGCCACACAACTTCCCTACCTTCTTACCTTCTTCCAAAACAGCACACATAGGGGAAGTCGAGGTAACAGTAGAAACGTAGTCTTGCTAACAAGTGCATTTAGCATCACATATGACTCGGCGAGCGACTGCCCTTGCTTAATGCCTGTCTGAGGTTTGAGGAATAGTAAGTGATGCTGCAGTCAAAACTAAGGTCGAAAACCGGTGCACCAGGTCATCAACAGCGGTAAGATGAGAGTATAAGTCCCAATTCGCACGTCCAAATTACCAACGGGGGTTACGAAAAAGTCGGGAATATGCAGTAGAAGTAAGAATAATAGAAAAGTAATCACTGTCGTGCAAATCAGGGAGAACAGACCAAGCATAATCAAGGGCAATTGACGAGGAACAGATAGAAAGATCGATGCAAGAGAGACCGAGTGTGAGTCAAAATAAGTGGGAGCACCCGTATTTAAAACATGAAGAGGATGAGAAATGAGAAGAGTCTCCAACTGATCACCACGACAGTCACAGTGGGACCCTCCCCAAAGATGATGAGTGTTAAAATCACTTAACAACAAGATGGGCGGTGGCAGAGAAGAGATCAAGAACGCAGCATCCAAGATACAGAATGCACAGGAAGGGAAGAGATATAGAGAGCAAACTGTATACCACCTGTGCAAATAAATACAGGCTGAAGTATAATGAAGCTAAGAATGAACAAAGACCTGATGAAACAGTATATATGCACATAAAGCACACACTCATTAAAAGTTTCATCAGGAAAGGGGTCAGAAGAATGCAACAGCACATAGCCCGAAACGGGACAGACAACCGCTGAACAAACTTTAGTCTCTTGTAACCTGACACATACTAGGAAAAACTGGAAGAGCAACACCTGGAGCTTTCCCGGATTACCCCTGAGGCCACTAATATTCAATTGTAAATAAGTCATTATTCACAAAGATAGGTATGCCAACAATGAGAAGCAATAAAATCTTGTGAAGGGTTGTGAAGAAACAGCGAGCCTTGGCACCTGGAGCAGGTGACAGTGTCACCAGCAGGAGGTACAGGGTTATGAGAAAAGTCTGAAGAATGGTCCAATAACGAAGTTGGGTCAGAACAGGGTAACAAAAAGGGGCCTAGGAGGAGGAGGGAGGTCACGGAACGAAGACTCCATGATGGACGTACTTCTTTCTTATTAATATTTTAAAGAAAAAAAAAAAGAAGGAAAGAAAAGAGGAGGGACAGCAGAGGGACAGTTACTAGAAGGCATGAAAGGGCCGTAAGTTCGCCCTCTCATCCAAGAGTACCTCGAGACTACCAGCAGAGCAGAAGCAGTGGAACCCGTGCCATACACTACCCTTCACGCCAGTAAACCAGTGCTCCGGATACCAACCTCACATCTACCAAGCCACCTCAGCGGACAAAATAGAGGGCGGTCAGATACCCACCACAAAGCATACCTCCTTCGGCTGCCACCTCCCAGAACCGACAGGCAGCCTCTGGAGATACACCCCGTCACATGCAGGACACCCCGCCCCACCTCCTGGAAATCCGGGAAGGAAGCAGGGCGCCTTCAGATGATCCAGATTCCACGGCAAACTACACCACTCCCGAGGAACCCCATGGAGCAGGATGAACCCCGGCACACTTTCCCCTACCTAGAAACCGTAATGATAGAGGGGAGGACCCCAGAGGCTACAAACGGGACAGGGAAAAGGGAGGGATGGGAAGGGGGAGGAAAGGGAAAGGGGGGATGGGATAAGGAGACCCCCTTGAAGAGGTGATGTTCACTTGGAGACTTGCAGTGCTTTCGACGGATGACAGTCATGCAAATTCGGGTGTCATGCTCAAAGGAAGACACGGTGCTGTGGCTTACATCTCTGTCTGTCAGATATGAGGATAAGGAACAGGATGGGGACAAGTACAGTGCCTTGTGGAGTCGAGCTATTCACTGTAGCCGCCTCTGACTTTACTCTGTTTACTCTTACTCTTTGTATTCGATTTGCTAGGAAGTATGTTCTAACACCATATCATATATATATATATATATATATATATATATATATATATATATATATATATATATATATATATATATATATAGGATGGGGTCCACCTCTGGTACAAATTGTGGGACCCATAGCCTCGGAGAAGTGGATAAAAAGGCTTCAAGGAAGAATAATATATATATATATATATATATATATATATATATATATATATATATATATATATATATATATATATAACACCCAGGTAAGTTAATACTACTCAACAAACAGAGGAGCAAATTGAGAAAGATTATGACTGCTTGCCACAATCTCTGAGGTGTGAGCGTTCCTTGATGTCTTCCGTAGTCATGATTTCCCCACCAGGAAGACTGCCGTCACTTCCCACACTCGGTCAGTCAGTTACTAAGAGCTCGCCCACTAGAATCTGCCTCTACTTCCCACACTCGGTCAGTCAGTCACTAAAAGCTCACTCCAGGAAGATTAATCTGTCACTGCTTCCCACACTCACAGTTTTGCACTCTAATAGATGCTGGCTTTTAATGAGTCGTGACAGCATGTAAGATAGTAGCTACATCTTTTGTAATCCTAAGATGATAGGCACATCTTGTGAATACCTAAGATGATAGGCACATTTTGTGAACACCTAAGATTATATGCACATTTTGTGAACACCTAAGATTATATGCACATCTTGTGAATACCTAAGATGATAGGCACATCTTGTGAATACCTAAGATGATAGGCACATCTTGTGAACACCTAAAATGATAGGCACATCTTGTGAATACCTAAGATGATAGGCACATTTTGTGAACACCTAAGATTATATGCACATCTTGTGAACACCTAAGATGATAGGCACATCTTGTGAACACCTAAGATGATAGGCACATCTTGTGAATACCTAAGATGATAGGCACATCTTGTGAACACCTAAGATGATAGGCACATTTTGTGAACACCTAAGATGATAGGCACATTTTGTGAACACCTAAGATGATATGCACATCTTGTGAACACCTAAGATGATAGACACATCTTGTTAACACCTAAGATGATAGATACATCTTGTGAACACCTATTTTACCTTGGGTGTTAATATTTGTTATATTTAGTTACTGACTTACGGGGTCTGGTGTGAGGCCAGGTGGCGGGGGCGATGATTTCTGCAACAATTAACACACAATTCGCAGACCCATTAACAGATGATTTATGGATGGTTATCACGTGACCTCTGTTATCTTCCAACACAACCTCTGGTGAAGTTATTATAGATGGTTATCATGTAACCTCTACTTATCTCCCAGCCATCATAGGTAGAATTCTGGCATCAACTTTGTTGCACATTTCTGACATTTTCCACAGTGTGCTAAATGCAAACAGCCACACACAGTTAATTCGGCTTTAACATGAGTCAACTTTTTAACATTTCCTTCATGGATTCATAGGCTATTCTAAAAGCTACCAACATTGCATATGGCACATTTTATTTAGTTAACATCCTCGTAGTTCCTTCCCATGCACTCAGTCTTGACACATCAGTTCACTTAGCAGTCTTTAAGAGGGAGCCTGACAAGTTTCTCGAGTCAGTTCTTGATCAGCACCAGCAGACTGACAAGCAGGAAGCCTGGTCTGAGACCTGGTCTCAGGCCTGAGGACCCCTGCACTCTACAAGATGTAAACACAGGTTGCATGGGGATGTTTAAATGTTTATTATAGTTTTGATGTTTATGACTGTGATATGCTTGTTTGTAAAATGTTTATTATAATGTTTGTGTTTATGTTTGTAATGTTTATAATGTTTGTGCTTATTGGGATGTTTATTATAATGTTTGTCACAGAGTATATCCAGACAATATGTTTGGTACAGTAGAGCAATATAGCTTTGAAAAATGTGTGACAATTATCAGGTATAAACTTATCTACTCTGATACTTCATGTTATCCACTCATATCATGTCATGCTCACACTGTCATCTACTCATACATCATGTCATGCTCACACTGTCATCTACTCATACATCATGTCATGCTCACACTGTCATCTACTCATACATCATGTCATGCTCACACTGTCATCTACTCATACATCATGTCATGCTCACACTGTCATCTACTCATACATCATGTCATGCTCACACTGTCATCTAGGTAATGCATTAATAACTTTTATTTACTACAAGTACATGTACAAGGTATACATGTCTAGCTGGCATCAATGAAAGAAAGTCGCTTGTTATGCTGAGCATTTCAGGCAATTAGGTCAGTTTTGTCCCAGGATGCGACCCACACCAGTCGACTAGCACCCAGGTACCCATTTTAAACTGATGGGTGAATATGGACAGGGATAGCAGGTGTCTTATGGAAACACGTCCCTAATGTTTTCCAGCCGTACCGCAGGAGATTCGAACCCTGGACCTCAGTGTGTGAGCTGAGTGCGCTAGCGATCGAGCTACGTTTATTTTTTTTAAACTAAACCTCTAAAAAAATGTTTTATCAAGATTTAATATTTATTTTCATTTTATTAATCCCTAATTCACGTTTAAAATATAAAGATTTAAAAATGTGTGTATATATATATATATATATATATATATATATATATATATATATATATATATATATATATATATATATATAATTTATGGGTATGGCAATGGGGTCGAAAATGTATGGGGTAGATTTAAAAATGTAGTGTTAGAGTGTTCAGCAGAAGTTTGTGGTTACAGGCGAGTGGGTGCGGGAGGGAAGAGGAGCGATTGGTGGAATGATGATGTAAAGAGAGTAGTAAGGGAGAAAAAGTTAGCATATGAGAGGTTTTTACAAAGTAGAAGTGATGCAAGGAGGGAAGAGTATATGGAGAGAAAAGAGAGGTTAAAAGAGTGGTGAAGCAATGTAAAAGAGAGCAGATGAGAGAGTGGGTGAGATGTTATCAGCAAATTTTGTTGAAAATAAGAAAAAGTTTTGGAATGAGATTAATAAGTTGAGGAAGCCTAGAGAACAAATGGATTTGACAGTTAAAAATAGGAGAGGAGAGTTATTAAATGGAGAGTTAGAGGTATCGGGAAGATGGAGAGAATATTTTGAGGATTTGTTAAATGTTGATGAAGACAGGGAAGCTGTGATTTCGTGTGTAGGGCAAGGAGGAATAACATCTTGTAGGAGTGTGGAAGAGCCAGTTGTGGGTGTAGGGAAGTTCGTGAGGCAGTGGGTAGAATGAAAGGGGTAAGGCAGCTGGGATTGATGGGATAAAGATAGAAATGTTAAAAGCAGGTGGGGATATAATTTTGGAGTGGTTGGTGCTATTATTTAATAAATGTATGGAAGAGGGTAAGGTACCTAGGGATTGGCAGAGAGCGTGTATTGTTCCTTTGTATAAAGGCAAAGGGGACAAAAGAGAGTGCAAAAATTATAGGGAATAAGTCTGTTGAGTGTACCTGGTAAAGTGTATGGTAGAGTTATTATTGAAAGAATTAAGAGTAAAACAGAAAGCAGGATAGCAGATGAACAAGGGGCTTTAGGAAAGGTAGGGGGTGTGTAGACCAAGTGTTTACAGTGAAACATATAGGTGAACAGTATTTGGATAAGGGTAAAGATGTTTTTGTGGCATTTATGGATTTGGAAAAGGCGTATGATAGGGTAGATAGGGGGGCAATGTGGCAGATGTTGCAGGTGTATGGAATAGGAGGAAGGTTACTGAAAGCAGTGAAGAGTTTTTATGAGGATAGTGAGGCTCAGGTTAGAGTGTGTAGGAGGGAAGGGGACTATTTCCCAGTAAAAGTGGGCCCTAGACAAGGATGTGTGATGTCACCGTGGTTGTTCAATATATTTATAGATGGGGTTGTAAGAGAAGTGAATGCGAGGGTCTTGGCAAGAGGTGTTGGGCTAAAAGATAAAGAAGCAAATACAAAGTGGGAGTTGTCACAGTTGCTTTTTGCTGATGACACTGTGCTTTTGGGAGATTCTGAAGAGAAGCTGCAGAGGTTGGTGGATGAATTTGGTAGGGTGTGTAAAAGAAGAAAATTGAAAGTGAATATAGGAAAGAGTAAGGTGATGAGGATAACAAAAGAATAGGTGACGAAAGATTGGATATCAGATTGGAGGGAGAGAGTATGGAGGAGGTGAATGTATTCAGATATTTGGGAGTGGACATGTCGGCGGATGGGTCTATGAAGGATGAGGTGAATCATAGAATTGATGAGGGAAAAGGGTGAGTGGAGCACTTCGGAGTCTGTGGAGACAAAGAACCTTGTCCATGGAAGTAAAGAGGGGAATGTATGAGAGTATAGTTATACCAACGCTCTTATATGGGTGTGAAGCATGGGTGATGAATGTTGCAACGAGGAGAAGGCTGGAGGCAGTGGAGATGTCATGTCTGAGGTCAATGTGTGGTGTGAATATAATGCAGAGAATTCGGAGTTTGGAAATTAGGAGGAGGTGCGGGATTACCAAAACGATTGTCCAGAGAGCTGAGGAGGGGTTGTTGAGGTGGTTTGGACATGTAGAGAGAATGGAACGAGACAGAGTGACTTCGAGAGTGTATAAATCTGTAGTGGAGGGAAGGCGGGGTAGGGGTCGGCCTAGGAAAGGTTGGAGGGAGGGGGTAAAGGAAGTTTTGTGTGCGAGGGGCTTGGACTTCCAGCAAGTATGTGTGAGCGTATTTGATAGGAGTGAATGGAGGCATATGGTTTTTAATACTTGACGTGCTGTTGGAGTGTGAGCAAAGTAACATTTATGAAGGGATTCAGGGAAACCGGCAGGCCGGACTTGAGTTCTGGAGATGGGAAGTACAGTGCCGGCACTCTGAAGGAGGGGTGTTAATGTTGCAGTTTTATAACTGTAGTGTAAAGCACCTTTCTGGCAAGACAGTGATGGAGTGAATGATGATGAAAGTTTTTCTTTTTCGGGCCACCCTGCCTTGGTGGGAATCGGCCGATGTGTTAATAAAAAAAATAAAAAATATTTTACCATTTGTATATTTATCTCCTTGTGTATTTGCGAGATATGAAACAATGTTTGCATAGTTGAAAGAGGGTTCTCACAATACATGAAGTATCCTCTCCCTTTCTCCCACCTCTCTCACACTACATGAAGTATCCTCTCCCTTTCTCCCACCTCTCTCACACTACTGACTGTTTCGTAGGTAGTGCTATGATATAAACAGGTTAAGGTCAGTATAGTTGTCAAGTGATATAACAGCGGTCTACATCAGTCACCCTCCCTCACCCCCCACACACACTCTACTTCTCTCATTTATCTTATTTTCTGAATATACAAAACTGGTTTTGATGTGTTCAAATACACTAATAAGGAAAATTATCTCTTACATTTTAAAACTGACAATAATTATCTTAGGAGGTAAATAAAAAAAATGAGTGTACCTGCCGATTTATTCTTAAAAGATATGAACGTAGAAGAGGAAGATGTATCATAGACAATTCTGGAAAGACAGGTCCCGAATCTATACCTGTGAAAGCTTTGGAAAATTTTCCTACTCTCGCAGCCCGTCGCTTAGCCAGGCTGCGAGAGTAGGCTAAGCTGTTACTGCTGGCGGCGTACTGACTCACATGTTCATCGCAGCCTGCTTGATCTGACACTTGGCCGAGCTCCATGTTCAACTTCCTCTTGAAAACTTCTACACTTGTTCTGGCAGTGTTTCTGATATCTTGTAATAGTGTTTAACAGTCTGTACATACAATGCTATCTTATTGTGCCCACGGGTGCTCCTGTTTTTCACTGGGTTCATCCTACACATTCTCCCATATCTCTCACTCCAGTATGTTGCCATGATAGTGTGTAGATTTGGAGCCAGGCCCTAAAGTACCTTCCACATAAATATTATCATGTATCTCTCTCTCCTCTGCTCCTGTGAATACATGCCGTATTTAAGACTAAGGTGTTTTCAGTAATTTAAATGTTTTATTGGCTCTACGCAGACCGTAAATGATCTCTGTACCTGTTCCAGCTGATATCTATCCTGCCTTTAACGATACTCTTTGTGAGAGAGAGCACAAGTGATTTTAAAGGTTTCATCACTCACTATTTCCTTTGTTTTGAAAGTTCTCCTTATCCACCCCATCATTTTCCTGGCTTTCGTGATATTTATCTTCTCGTGTTCTTTGAAAGAAAGATCAGCTGACATTATTACACCCAGATCTCTCACATGTTTCTTTCATTCTCTTTAGTGATCGTCTTGTGTTTTATATACAATGTCCCTCTTGAGTTCTTTCCATTTCTAAGTAGTTTCAACTTGTCACCACTGAACGCCATGTTATTTTCCACTGCCAACTAGAAAAATTTATTTATATCTTTGTTTCGTTTATATTTTTTTTCGCGTCCTCTATCGAAATAATTTTCATGCTCACTTCGGTATCAACAAATATGTAACTGTGGTGAGTGTTTTAAATCTATGTCCACCGTGAGGATAAGCAGCAGTAAGAATGTGCCTTGGGAAACTCAGCTTTTTACTTAGCTAATATTGGATTTCGCTCTGTTAACTAAAACATTTTGTCTTCTGTTTGTCAGAAAATTGAGAATCCATTCGCTGATTTTTCCCGTTATACCTAATGACCTCAATTTATGATCACATTTGTCAAGAACCTTTGTGAAATCCTAGTAGATCACATCTGTGTTTTAGTTTTCCTTCCAACGCCTCTGTAATTCTGTTATAGTGGTTTAATAGCTGTAACAATTAGGATCTTCCTGATCTAAATCCATGTTGGTTTGAGCTGTGCAATTTTATGTCTGAAAGCTATTTCAAAAGACTTTTATACGTGACATTATGGCTACTGGTCTGCAATTTCTGGCTAGTGCTTTACTGCCTCCTTGACTCAAAGGAACAATGTCTTCACTCTTTAAGGCCTCCGATATTTCACCTAGATCTAAACTCTTCCTCCAAAGAATACCAAGTGTTCGTGCTAGTGAACTTCTTCGCCTCTTTACAAATATGGAATTCCACGACTCCGGTCCAGGTGCTGCATGAGCGGGCATGTTTTATATTTCTTTTACGAATTCCTCCAGATTTGTACTTATGTAAGTTATGTGAGGTGAGTGGCCCTTCGGAACAAAATAAATTGCATTCTCCACACAGCTTTTGTTTAATGGACTGCTCAACACTGATTTTTATTGGTCTTTTACAACTAATAACCTTTTCATCGTCAGTGTATGAATCTCCTGTGATTAATGTTTCACATAAAATAAATCACCCCCTAAGAGAGCAAGATCTACGGCAGGTGATGCAACATACCCCCCGAGGAACAACAGGGAACCGATGCGCACAGTACACTATAAAAAATAACTCTAGTGTAAGGGGACCAAGACTTAACACCCTCCCTTCATACAGACCCCATGATGTCTTCACGAAAGAACCTGACAAGTCCAAGCCAGCTCCTGATCAGCCATGCTGTGGTGCATACGTTGGAATACGTGTGGCCAGCACCAACAACCTGGTTGATCGGGCCGTCAAACAAGTCTGGAACCGAGCCCCGGGGGCGGTGACCTCCGGAATCGTCTTGGGATAACCTTTAGGTTATTGATTATGGGGCTCGAGCTATGAATACGTAAACACTACAGCCTAAATGAACTACATTATAACTAGAATGAAGAAGATAGAACCTAAAAGGAGTACAGTTGAACCTCGGTGTTTGAGCGTACGAAAGCCATGTATTAAATGTGCTTTGAAGTGACCTTTGACACTGACCTAAATCTCAGAGACAACCGGAGGAGTCAGTTCAACATCCTCCAGTGTGTGAGGCTGATAATTAAAGTCTGGAAAATACTGTCTCAGACATCGAACTTTTCGCAGTTCGACCACCACCTAGGAACCAGTTAAGTTCAAACACCGGGGTTCCACTGAACAGTATTTAATTAACTCTAATAGAATGGAGAGGTTCAAGAGGTCATCCACTCTGTGAGGAAGGTGTGGGACCTGAGTTAAGGTTCCAGGACCTTGACCCTCACCTGACCTGGAATAGTCTTCAGGCACTCTCCACTGGCTGTGCCTTCATCAAGGTCACTCACTGGCTGTGCCTTCATCAAGGTCACTCACTGGCTGTGCCTTCATCAAGGTCACTCACTGGCTGTGCCTTCATCAAGGTCACTCACTGGCTGTGCGTTCAAGGTCACCACTGGCTGTGCCTTCAAGGTCACCACTGGCTGTGTCCTCATCAAGGTCACCACTGGCTGTGCCTTCAAGGTCACCACTGGCTGTGCTTTCAAGGTCACCACTGGCTGTGCCTTCAAGGTCACCGGCTGTGTTTTCAAGGTCACCACTGGCTGTACCTTCATCAAAGTCCCCATTGGCTGTGCCGTCAAGGTCACCACTGACTGTGCCTTCAGGGTCACCACTGGCTGTGCCTTCAGGGTCACCACTGGCTGTGCCTTCAGGGTCACTAGCTGTGCCTTCACCAAGGTCACTGGCTGTGCCTTCACCAAGGTCACTGGCTGTGCCTTCACCAAGGTCACTGGCTGTGCCTTCACCAAGGTCACTGGCTGTGCCTTCAAGGTCACCACTGGCTGTGCCTTCAAGGTCACCGGCTGTACTTTCAAGGCCACCACTGGCTGTACCTTCATCAAGGTCGCCACTGGTTGTACCTTCATCAAGGTCGCCACTGGCTGTGCCTTCAAGGTCACCACTGGCTGTACCTTCATCAAGGTCACCACTGGCTGTGCCTTCAAGGTCACCACTGGCTGTACCTTCAAAGTTACTGGCTGTACCTTCAAGATCACTGACTGTACCTTCAAGGTCACCACTAGTTGTACCTTCATCAAGGTCGCCACTGGCTGTACCATCAAGGTCACCACTGGCTGTACCTTCCTCAAGGTCACCACTGGCTGTGCCTTCAAGGTCACCACTTGCTGTACCTTCAAGGTTACTGGCTGTACCTTCAAGATCACTGACTGTACATTCAAGGTCACCACTGGCTGTACCTTCATCAAGGTCACAGCTGGCTGTACCTCCATCAGACCTCAGACCAACCTTTCATAAGACAAATGTTTTTAAAATTTCATGAGAGATGGTAATTCATGAGAGATGGTAATTCCCAAGTAATTTCATCAAGTGTTCATCATCCAGCTCTGCCGTGGATGATGAACACTTTGCTGAAATGCTTAACAACATTCTCACTACCCTACTGAAGTCTCCCAGGATGAGGTAGATAGAGTTCAACGCCTAGTACGAGCCCCCATCCTGCGCCATGGAATATAACAGGAAAAGATAGCTCTTGTTCCCACTGTGTAACTATCATATAGAATAGTGTAGCAACACACTGCCGATGTATCCAATTGTTAATAAGGCAATCAGGCCATCTGACCCAACCAAACCCTTCGTCAGATCACCTGCTGGGCCGGGTTAGCCGCCTGATAGCGCGCCTGTTATCAGGGTATGCCGGATGGGAGATATACTGCCTTAAGCAGGACAGCTGCCAGTCGTACTCACCCTACAGACAACACTCCTACTGCTATAAACCCTACGTCTGGCCTGGGACACGGTAGCGCCGGCTTTTCTTTGTCCAAATCGTGATATTTTTTTTATGAGTTCCGAGATTTTTTTCTACTCCCGGAGCCCAGTCATGGTCCAGGCTCGACTGGTATTTGCCTGGTCCACCAAGCTGTTGCTGATGGTGGCCCGCTGCACCATATATACACCACAGCCTAGTTGATCTGGCACCTGGTGAAGATACTTGTCCAGTTTCCTCTGGAAGACTTAGACATATCCCAGCAGTGTTTCTGATATCTTCTGGTAAGATGTTGAATCAAGAAGGCGCTAGACAGGCACCTAAAGTCAGTACCTGACCAGCCGGGCTGTGGTTCGTACGTCGGTTTGCGTGCGGCCAACAGTAACAGCCTGACTGATCAGGCTCTGATCCCACCACGAGGCCAGGTCACAGAGCGGACCGCGGGGGCGTTGACCCCCGAAACCCTCTCCAGGTAATCTGGAGCCACGGATGTTGATATAGTGTTCTTGTCATCAGCAAACACATAATTCTTTATTCCCACACACACACACGTCATTTATTATATTAGCTATAAACAATACTTAAGGGAGATGGAACAAACGCTGATGTCAGTAAAGAAATGGGTGAAACTCTTAATCCACACTACGACTCGCTGTTCAGTGAACCACACAACACTCTACACATAGACGACCCAAACAAGTATTTTTATGAATATCAAAATGTAGGTGAAATCTCCAGTTTCTGATGGTGACTTTGAAGTCAATGATTGTATGCCAATGTATTCTTCCCCAGGTCCAGACTCGTCCAACTTCACATCCAACAAAAAAATTAAGAAACCACTTTCTCGTGTCTTTAGTAGGTGAGAAAGATACACTATATGTTATACCTGGACAATTCTGGAGGGACTGGTACCAAATATTATACCTTTGAGAATTGCAATAAAGTCTAGTGACTGTACGCGGGTCACTATGGCTGTAATTTATCCCTACACTAATATGAACAATACTTAAAGCCCTGAATACAATGAAAATAAACTGAAAGACACCAGCATCTCAGTGCATATATTGTGTGTGTGTTTTGGATGGTATTAAATACATAGCTGCATAGCACTGGTCACAGACTAATATTATCTTGCTGAGGTTAGTGGGGTACCATTGTAATGTGTGTTGGGACTGCACTGTTCATGTTGTGACACATGGTGTTGGGACTGCACTGTTCATGTTGTGACACATGGTGTTGGGACTGCACTGTTCATGTTGTGACACATGGTGTTGGGACTGCACTGTTCATGTTGTGACACATGGTGTTGGGACTGCACTGTTCATTTTGTGACACATGGTGTTGGGACTGCACTGTTCATGTTGTGACACATGGTGTTGGGACTGCACTGTTCATGTTGTGACACATGGTGTTGGGACTGCACTGTTCATGTTGTGACACATGGTGTTGGGACTGCACTGTTCATGTTGTGACACATGGTGTTGGGACTGCACTGTTCATGTTGTGACACATGGTGTTGGGACTGCACTGTTCATGTTGTGACACATGGTGTTGGGACTGCACTGTTCATGTTGTGACACATGGTGTTGGGACTGCACTGTTCATGTTGTGACACATGGTGTTGGGACTGCACTGTTCATGTTGTGACACATGGTGTTGGGACTGCACTGTTCATGTTGTGACACATGGTGTTGGGACTGCACTGTTCATGTTGTGACACATGGTGTTGGGACTGCACTGTTCATGTTGTGACACATGGTGTTGGGACTGCACTGTTCATGTTGACACAGGGGGACCATGTGTTGGGACTGCACTGTTCATGTTGTGACACATGGTGTTGGGACTGCACTGTTCATGTTGTGACACATGGTGTTGGGACTACACTGTTCATGTTGTGACACATGGTGTTGGGACTACACTGTTCATGTTGTGACACATGGTGTTGGGACTGCACTCTTCATGTTGTGACACATGGTGTTGGGACTGCACTCTTCATGTTGTGACACATGGTGTTGGGACTGCACTCTTCATGTTGTGACACATGGTGTTGGGACTGCACTGTTCATGTTGTGACACATGGTGTTGGGACTGCACTGTTCATGTTGTGACACATGATGTTGGGACTGCACTCATTCATGTTGGACACATGGTGTTGGGACTGCACTCATGTTGTGACACATGGTGTTGGGACTCACTGTCATGTTGTGACACATGGTGTTGGGACTTCACTGTTCATGTTGTGACACATGGTGTTGGGACTGCACTGTTCATGTTGTGACACATGGTGTTGGGACTGCACTGTTCATGTTGTGACACATGGTGTTGGGACTGCACTGTTCATGTTGTGACACATGGTGTTGGGACTGCACTCTTCATGTTGTGACACATGGTGTTGGGACTGCACTCTTCATGTTGTGACACATGGTGTTGGGACTGCACTCTTCATGTTGTGACACATGGTGTTGGGACTGCACTCTTCATGTTGTGACACATGGTGTTGGGACTGCACTCTTCATGTTGTGACACATGGTGTTGGGACTGCACTCTTCATGTTGTGACACATGGTGTTGGGACTGCACTGTTCATGTTGTGACACATGGTGTTGGGACTGCACTGTTCATGTTGTGACACATGGTGTTGGGACTACACTGTTCATGTTGTGACACATGGTGTTGGGACTACACTGTTCATGTTGTGACACATGGTGTTGGGACTACACTGTTCATGTTGTGACACATGGTGTTGGGACTACACTGTTCATGTTGTGACACATGGTGTTGGGACTACACTCTTCATGTTGTGACACATGGTGTTGGGACTGCACTGTTCATGTTGTGACACATGGTGTTGAGACTGCACTGTTCATGTTGTGACACATGGTGTTGGGACTACACTGTTCATGTTGTGACACATGGTGTTGGGACTACACTGTTCATGTTGTGACACATGGTGTTGGGACTACACTGTTCATGTTGTGACACATGGTGTTGGGACTACACTGTTCATGTTGTGACACATGGTGTTGGGACTACACTGTTCATGTTGTGACACATGGTGTTGGGACTACACTGTTCATGTTGTGACACATGGTGTTGGGACTGCACTGTTCATGTTGTGACACATGGTGTTGGGACTGCACTGTTCATGTTGTGACACATGGTGTTGGGACTGCACTGTTCATGTTGTGACACATGGTGTTGGGACTGCACTGTTCATGTTGTGACACATGGTGTTGGGACTGCACTGTTCATGTGACACATGGTGTTGGGACTGCACTCTTCATGTTGTGACACATGGTGTTGGGACTGCACTCTTCATGTTGTGACACATGGTGTTGGGACTGCACTCTTCATGTTGTGACACATGGTGTTGGGACTGTACTCATGTTGTGACACATGGTGTTGGGACTGCACTCTTCATGTTGTGACACATGGTGTTGGGACTGCACTCTTCATGTTGTGACACATGGTGTTGGGACTGCACTCTTCATGTTGTGACACATGGTGTTGGGACTGCACTCTTCATGTTGTGACACATGGTGTTGGGACTGCACTCTTCATGTTGTGACACATGGTGTTGGGACTGCACTGTTCATGTTGTGACACATGGTGTTGGGACTACACTGGTCATGTTGTGACACATGGTGTTGGGACTACACTGTTCATGTTGTGACACATGGTGTTGGGACTACACTGTTCATGTTGTGACACATGGTGTTGGACTCACTCTTCATGTTGTGACACATGGTGTTGGACTGCACTCTTCATGTTGTGACACATGGTGTTGGGACTGCACTCCATGTTGTGACACATGGTGTTGGGACTGCACTCTTCATGTTGTGACACATGGTGTTGGGACTGCACTCTTCATGTTGTGACAATGGTGTTGGGACTGCACTCTTCATGTTGTGACACATGGTGTTGGGACTCACTTTCATGTTGTGACACATGGTGTTGGGACTGCACTCTTCATGTTGTGACACATGGTGTTGGGACTGCACTGTTTATGTTGTGACACATGGTGTTGGGACTACACTCTTCATGTTGTGACACATGGTGTTGGGACTACACTCTTCATGTTGTGACACATGGTGTTGGACTGCACTCTTCATGTTGTGACACATGGTGTTGGGACTGCACTGTTTATGTTGTGACATGGTGTTGGGACTACACTCTTCATGTTGTGACACATGGTGTTGGGACTACACTGTTCATGTTGTGACACATGGTGTTGGGACTACACTCTTCATGTTGTGACACATGGTGTTGGACTCACTCTTCATGTTGTGACACATGGTGTTGGGACTGCACTTTCATGTTGTGACACATGGTGTTGGGACTGCACTCTTCATGTTGTGACACATGGTGTTGGGACTACACTGTTCATGTTGTGACACATGGTGTTGGGACTGCACTTTCAAGTTGTGACACATGGTGTTGGGACTCACTGTTCATGTTGTGACACATGGTGTTGGACTACACTCTTCATGTTGTGAACATGGTGTTGGGACTGCACTGTTCATGTTGTGACACATGGTGTTGGGACTACACTGTTCATGTTGTGACACATGGTGTTGGGACTACACTGTTCATGTTGTGACACATGGTGTTGGGACTGCACTGTTCATGTTGTGACACATGGTGTTGGGACTGCACTGTTCATGTTGTGACACATGGTGTTGGGACTGCACTGTTCATGTTGTGACACATGGTGTTGGGACTACACTGGTCATGTTGTGACACATGGTGTTGGGACTACATTGGTCATGTTATGACACATGGTGTTGGGACTACACTGTTCATGTTGTGACACATGGTGTTGGGACTGCACTGTTCATGTTGACACATGGTGTTTGATCAGGGATTCACTGAATTGCTTTCATTTTTCAAACACTATTGCAACTACTCTTGGCAGTTGCCTGACCTTCCTACATAAACTCTTCTGGGTAATCTTGTCTTCTAAATTGTGTATTGATGATGATGATGGGCTCTTGTTGCAGATGTTGCATAGAGAAGTTGAGTGAACATACAAACAAGACAAAGATCATACACCTTTTAATGTAGTCAGAATTAACTTTAAGATTTTTAGAAAGAAGAAATGTTATTCTTATTGGAAATATTGTTAAGGTGAACTTACATCAAGTTAGGGAAGACTTGAGTGGATTAGGACGGGTTAGGTTAGGGCGGGGTAGGATAAGATAGATCAGGTTTACTTGGAGATGGTTTCATGGATCAATGCTCTCACGGCTTGATCCTACACTAGTGAACAGCCTGATCAAGCAGGCTGTTGGTGCTAGCTACACGCAGTTACATGTAGCCGTTTCCGGGGTTCAGCGCCCCCCCTCTCTTAGTGCACTCATCGCCCCCCACCATCTGCCAATCATCTTGCTTTCATATAGAGTGATTTCGGTGTTCAAGTTAGGGAGCAAGTCCTCTAGAATCTTTCAGGTGTAGATTATAATGCCTACGTTCTAAATAGGAATTTAAAGTACTCTCACAAATTTAGTTGCTTGACTTAGGTTGTACGAGCTGTGAATGATTTCTGTACATTCTCCAGGTCTGTAATTTCGCTTGCCTTAAAGGGGCCGTTAGTATACATCAGTATTCTAGCCAAGAAAGGAAGAAGCGACATGAAGAGTATCATCACTGGTTTTGCATGTCTTGTTATGAAAGTTCTAGTTATGCTACCTAAAATTTCTCTGGTGGCTGCAATAACAACAATGTTGTGTTCCTTGAATGTGAGATCTTCAGACATTACTCCTAAGTCTCATATTAAATTTTCACTCTATTCATTTGATTTTTTCTTGTACTCCGACCTCTGTTTTTATTTCTCAATTTCACGGCAATG
Organism: Cherax destructor; assembly: GCA_009830355.1. Lineage (NCBI taxonomy): Eukaryota > Metazoa > Arthropoda > Malacostraca > Decapoda > Parastacidae > Cherax > Cherax destructor. The sequence continues at coordinate 81,226 of WNWK01001496.1, read as the reverse complement.
CAGTAACTGGAATCTGTCCTCAGTGAGCATTACATGTTGTTGTCAGTGGAAGATTTAGTTTTTATCAGCTTGGAGGCCACTCCGATGCAAATTCTTTTATCTGCACAATATATGGTGCTATGAGTTATGTCCCTAAGTCTGATATGAAGGTAAGTTAGAAGCGGGAAGAGTACAGTCCCTTCAAGAACAAAGCTTTTTACTGTATAAACCACTGATTTTACTCTGTTTACTATCACACTTCAGATTCTATTTGTTGCAAAGTTAAATATTCATCTTCCCATCTATACACCTATATATTCCATTTGCATGCAATTACCACATGGCTGCACTTGTCGAAGTTTTTTGCATTATGCTGGTCTTCTAGAGTATCCAAAACTCGCACTGGTTCAGAAACTGTGACCTGTTCTGAACCCATATTGCCATGGGTTGTGCAACTGCTTCGATTCCATGTGATTAGCACTCTTGCTTCTTAAACCCCTGCTTTGCTGCCACTTTTGTGGAGATGTATCGATGGTTTATTATTACTGTGGGATGACTCCAGTATCCATTTTTTTTGTAATTCTTGAATATGGAATTCCATGTCAGGGTTTATGGGAGAGCATGAGCATGCAATCAAAGATCTCTCCGAAGTCAAGTGGGGTTATATCAGAAATTACAGACATGTCCCTGGTATTTTATATCTCATGAAAATCTCACTGGGTCGTTAATCCTTCGGCTGACTGAGCACCGAATTACAGTGTAATTTACGTATTTCAGACATGTCTTTGTAGTCGTCAGTTTATGTTCAATCTCCTTTAATTAAAGGCCTATACCTAGATACTGATTTGGCCCTGGATTTGCATATATTAGTAATTTTGATTTTTTTTTCAATTTCACTTATAGCTTCTTGCTTCCTCCATCTCTCCTGGATTCTGTGTGATGCTTCCAGTTAAACCTCAACGTTTTCCATTTGTGTAACAAGTATTTGTTTTTTCCTTCCTCGGAAAGTCTGCAGCCATTGAGAATTTCTGTAATCCGTCATCTTAGCCTCTTTTTTCCCCCTCGCACCTTCTTTTCCTTCGTAATGTTGTGTCTAGAGGGTACCTCTATAATGTCAATGAGCTCATCTTCTTAGAGTACTGGGTCTGATCTATCTTCTCAAAGTATTGGGTCAGATCTATATTAATCTTATTCTCTTTCCAGCATATTTACGTCAGATCAAGATTTACTTGATCACAGTTGACGATCTTCTTGTTCAAATTAAATTTGTTGAACATACCCTCAGGATTGAGTGTACTTGGCTGATTAGGACCAGTGGATATTCAGGTCTGAACTTCTATTAGATTGTGGTCTCAGGTCACCGTCCTCGACCCTGCCATGTCGTCTACCAGGTCTTTTTTTTTTACACAGATCAATTTAACAGTTTAAGAGCTGTTATCCTGCATCAGCTCGTTTCAAAGTCCAGCCTTATCCAAGGTATACTAACACCACCCAGGATGTGAGCCGCAAAACTCGGCTAACATCCAGGTACCTACTTACTGCTAGATGAACAAGGGCAGCAAGTGCAAGGAAACGTGCCCAATGTTTCCACCAGGTCGGGGATCGAACTGCGGAAACTCAGTATGTGAGCTGAGTGCTCTACCAACCGAGCCAAGGGACAGGTCTTCAATAAAACTATTTACTAGCCTGGTCAGTTCTACTATCTGCTGACCTAAGGTGAAAATTCTGCAGAATCTTAATAGTTCACTGGAGGTCGACTGTTGAATTGAACTGGTTGCTGAGAATTATTCTTCTATTACAGTGTTTGTTACAGTCTTCCATCTTTGGTGTCTTAAATTGAAGTCACCAACACCAGGATATATAGGGCTGCTTTTGGGAGATTTTCAAGACACTGCTTAATTTGAAATAATTAGTCTCTGAAGTGTTGAGAAATTGCATCTTGTGGTTTATGTACAACAATGAGATTTTGATTTTCAATTTTGACCATCAAAACTTCGACTACATCATTTGTTATGATAAGTAACACAATATAAAAGTAAGCTTCTAACATACAGGGCAACCTGTAGCGCAATGATCACCGCGTTCGGCTCACAACCGAACGGTCCTGGGTTCGAATCCCGGGCAGGGCGAGATATTTGGACAAGTCTTTTTACACTCACTGCCTCTGTCACTTAGCAGTAAATAGGGACCTGGGTGTTAGTCGACTGTTGTGGGTCGCACCCTGGGGAATGATTAAGTGCTCTGCATCCTTGAGGCCTGGTCTCAGATCGGGCCGCGGGGGTGTTGACCCCCGAAATCCTGTCCAGGTAAGCCCTTCCCCTTATTGTCTGTTTTTTCTCGGTCGAACCTAGCTAGATTGTACCTAGGTATCTATAGTTCACTGTTAGACAGCTACAGCTATTGCATTAGATGCAACGTACGCACCACAGCGCTGCTGATCAGAACTGACTAAAGAGACTTATCAAGTTACAATTTGAAAACAGCTAGGGGGTGTGTTAGTAACTTCCCTTTCAAATTTAGGGTGGTGAAGTCTTGGTCCCTTCACACTTAATGAGTTATATTTTGGTGTACTTTGGTGTAAATTATAATGCATCTTTCTTGCCTACGTTTCAAGGAGTACAGATTGAAAAACTTCAAGCATTCCCAATAATTTAGATGCTTGACTGAATTTATACACAAAGTAAACGTTGTCTGCACAAATTCGTTCTGCAGTTTTTCCTACCTTAAAACAGGCTGTTAAGAGTACAGCAGTATGACAGTCTAAACACAACAAGTGAACTGAAGAGACTCATCCTTGGTTCGGCATCTCTTGTTTAGAAACTTTTAATTATCCATCCTACCATTTTCCTTGTGGTTGTGATAATGGCACTGTTATGGCACTGTTGTGATACTTGAGAAGTGAGATCTGACATGATTACTTTCAAGTCCTTCAGTTTTTTGCTCTATAGAATCATTCTAGATTATTTTATACTCTCCAGGTAAACTCCATTACAGTCTTCAATTTCTCAATTTTTCCAGTGGGAAGAAACTGAAATGTGTCTTCGTTGAAAATACTGATTTTAGTAAGCCAGTGAAAATCTTGGTTTATATCAGTTTGCTGTCCTCAGTGGATGCCGCTCATACAAATTCTAAAATCGTCTACGAAGAATGAAACAGTGCTATATATTTTTATATGTGGAATATGAGAATGAGAAAGAGAACACTTTTCAGTATGACAGCCTCACAGGGTTCTGTTAGAAAATTAAATGTTCATCTGCCCACTTTTACGCGCAATTTGTGTACTATTACACAAATAAACCGCACATATAGGAGAAGGAAAACTATGAGGACGGCACTACTTAATGGTCCAAAAGTTAGGCCATAACGTTGTCATAAGTTTCTATGTACGGGTTGTGTATTGTTCCGGTCACAGTATTGTTTATTGTACCTTTTAATTCTTAATGTACTATTATACCATGATGACACTTGTTAAGGCTTTTGCAAAGTGTGTGTACACTGCATCTGCATTTTGTTTGTGTTCCCGTGCGTCCCAGTCCAGCAAGTGTAAGGGAGGAGCGACCTGCTCTAAACCCTTGCTGCCCTGGGTTGTGCAACTGCTAGTATTAGTAATTTTACTTAAAACTCTCAAAGATCTTAACGTGGAACGTTAGTGCTATCGGTCTTGATTGTTTTACTCGCATCTTAGCAAAGTGGGGCTATGTCAGTGGTTTTTAATGACTGTGGGATGATTCCAGGTCGCAGACTTTCTGAACAACGAAAAGAAACACTTGCTAGGGAGATGGAAAACATAGAGCTCACGAGACGAAACAAAAAAAAACTCAAAAGAAACTGAAAAAAAAATATTCGAAATTTTTTTCTCATATGCAAAATCCAGAGTAAGAATGACATCCAATATCAGGCCCTTGCTTAATGGAGATAGAACCTACTGTGACGACAACAAAGAAATAAGTGAAATATTGAAGCCACAATATGATTCGGTGTGATATTAAATTAATCAGTCTATAAATTAACTATCCAAATGAGTTTTCCATGTTTGAGACTCAAAACTTTGCCACACCTCCATAATTTCTGACATAACCCTAACCCTCCTCGACTTCCAAAAAGACACCCATTATAGTGATGTATCGGATATTCGCATCCGCGGAATATCCGCACAATTTCTTATATCCGCATCCGCGGAACATCCACATCTGCAAAATAAGTAAGACATCCTCATACACATCCGCATCCACGGATATATAAATTTTCACATTCGATACATCTGTAACTCATTACATGCCCTGTAGTCTAACCCTGGACCTGTCACGTGGAACCCCATATTCATCGAGAACTGCAAGAAACCACCTTGAATATTCTATGGAGGAATCATCCAACATTCTTAAAAACTATTAACATAGCTCCACTCCACAAAGGTGGCAGTAAAGCAATCTAAAAAACCCACTGACAACACTGACGTCCAATATTATCAAAAGTTTTGAGTTTTAAGAAGCAAGATTGCTAATCAACAACTTAACAAGCCAGGCCAGCATGGGCTTGGAGCAGGTCGCTCCTGCCTCTCATAACTTGACCATCACGCTATGGTTTTGGATGCAGAAGTGGTGCGCACAGACTTTGTAAAAGCCTTTGACAAGTGTGTATAAACGAAATAACTGGAAAACTGGGAAGATGCTGGAATAATGCTTTACTCTGATAGCCACGTTGAAGGCAGGCAAAACTGCAGACCTGGAGAATGAACAGACAACCATCACTGCTTGCGTAAATCCAGTCAAGCACCTAAATTATTAGGAACACTAAGTCTCGTGATATATATTCCCTGGAACGTAGGCGAGAAGTATGCATTACAATATACACCAGGAAAATTTTAGAGGAAAGGGTTCCATATCTCCACGCAAATCCTTCCTTATGAAAACATGAGGATTGACAGACGGTGCAAAATACCCTAATGAAAAAGAGGGATGTAATGAGTATTCTAAGGAAAAGCAAGTGTAAAGGGACCAAGACTCTTCAACACCCCTCCCTTCATACATAAGAGAGAATCAGAAAGAGGGCTCTGGCTGTCTTCAAGAGGGAACGTTACATGTTTCTCAAGTTAGTTCCTTAGTCAGGTAGACTATGATGGACTGTGTAGTTTCCAACACTAAGTGACGATGGTATATCCAGTAGCTGAGACACATTACTCTCCCGTCTGTGTCACGTCTTACTCTCCTTAAACTAGAAGTGAATATAGAAATATTAACGGTCAATGAGCCACTTATACTTCATGCACCACCACAGACAACACTCACATATAGTTATGTATAATATTTGATAACTTAGGTTAAGGAACTTCTTTTATACAAAGTAATGTTAGGTTAGATTAATAAGTATGGAAAAAAAACAAGTATATACCTTTGATATAACTTTGAAGACTTTCGAGAGTTTCACTACTCTCGGAGCCCGGCCATGGGCCAGGCTTGTCTGGTGCTTGCCTGGTCAACCAGGCTGTTGCTGTTGGAGGCCCGCTGCCCCACATATCCATCACAGCCTGTATATATAAGATTGTTCCAGTGGTGGTACTGAGTGAGGCAGGGTGGCGAGCTTCACCTGATACCAGAGTATAAGTGTTCCAGTGTTGGCACTGAGAGGGAGGCAGGGTGGCGAGCTTCACCTGATACCAGAGTATAAGTGTTCCAGTGTTGGCACTGAGAGGGAGGCAGGGTGGCGAGCTTCACCTGATACCAGAGTATAAGTGTTCCAGTGGTGGCACTGAGGAGGCAGGGTGGCGAGCTTCACCTGATACCAGAGTATAAGTGTTCCAGTGGTGGCACTGAGGAGGCAGGGTGGCGAGCTTCACCTGATACCAGAGTATAAGTGTTCCAGTGGTGGCACTGAGAAGGAGGCAGGGTGGCGAGCTTCACCTGGACCAGAGTATAAGTGTTCCAGTGGTGGCACTGAGGAGGCAGGGTGAGCTTCACCTGATACCAGAGTATAAGTTTCCAGTGGTGGCACTGAGAGAGCAGGTCGGCTCATGGGCCAGGATATGTTCAGTGGTGGCGGCTTCACCTGATCCAGGTATAAGTGTTCAGTGGTGTGGAGCTTCACCTGACCCAGGTATAGTGTTCCAGGGTGGCAGAGCTTCACCTGATCAGATATAAGTGTTCCAGTGGTGGCACTGAGATGGAGGCAGGGTGGCGAGCTTCACCTGATACCAGAGTATAAGTGTTCCAGTGGTGGCACTGAGAGGGAGGCAGGGTGGCGAGCTTCACCTGATACCAGAGTATAAGTGTTCCAGTGGTGGCGAGCTTCACCTGATACCAGAGTATAAGTGTTCCAGTGGTGGCGAGCTTCACCTGATACCAGAGTATAAGTGTTCCAGTGGTGGCACTGAGAGGGGGGAGGGTGGCGAGCTTCACCTGATACCAGAGTATAAGTGTTCCAGTGGTGGCACTAGAGCAGGTGGGGTCACCTGTACCAGAGTATAAGTGTTCCAGTGGTGGCACTGAGAGGGAGGCAGGGTGGCGAGCTTCACCTGATACCAAGTATGCAAGTGTTCAGTGGTGGCACTGAGAGCAGGTGGAAGCTACACTTGATACCAGATGGGTAGATCCCAGTGGTGGCACGAGCTCACTGATACCGACAAGGTTCCAAGGTTCACACTGATACCAGGTACAAGTGTTCCAGTGGAACGAGCACCTGATGCAGAAGTATGTGTTCCCGTGGTGGCACTGAGAGGGAGCAGGGTGGCGGCTTCACCTGATACCAGGTATAGTGTTCCAGTGGTGACACTGAGAGGAGGCAGGGTGGAGCTTACACTGATCACAGGTATAAGGTTCCAGTGGTGGCAGAGCTTCACTGACCAGGATAATGTTCCAGTGAGGGACTGAGCACACAGGGTGCACTTTACCTATACAGGTATATGTTCCAGTGGTGGCACTCAGCAGGAGGGTGGCAGCTCACCTGCACCGAGTATAACTGCCCATGGTAGCTCACTCGACACCAGTACTAATCATGCACTGAGAGAGCAGTGCACTTCACCTACCAACAGCCCTGCACATGGTAAGTCGTTCACCCAATGAACGCATTGTATATGCATAACAAACACTTGCTAGCCGAGCTGTGAGGCAGGACGACTACACAACCACAATACAGCATCAAAACCACAACAAGCCACTACACGACAAACCCACAACAACGTGACCGCTGCACACACGTGCTTCACTCAGCCAAAAACAGTAGCTACACCCCACCAAACCAAGTGAGTACACTCAACACAATACACTCACCACACAGTACTACACACTCACCACACAGTACTACACTCACCACACAGTACTACACTCACCACACAGTACTACACTCACCACACAGTACTACACTCACCACACAGTACTACACTCACCACACACTACTACACTCACCACACACTACTACACTCACCACACAGTACTACACTCACCACACAGTACTACACTCACCACACAATACTACACTCACCACACAGTACTACACTCACCACACAATACTACACTCACCACACAGTACTACACTCACCACACAGTACTACACTCACCACACAGTACTACACTCACCACACAGTACTACACTCACCACACAGTACTACACTCACCACCACAGTACTACACTCACCACACAGTACTACACTCACCACACAGTACTACACTCACCACACAGTACTACACTCACCACACAGTACTACACTCACCACACAATACTACACTCACCACACAGTACTACACTCACCACACAGTACTACACTCACCACACAGTACTACACTCACCACACAATACTACACTCACCACACAGTACTACCTCACCACACAGTACTACACTCACCACACAGTACTACACTCACCACACATACTACACTCACCACACAGTACTACACTCACCACACATACTACACTCACACACAATACTACACTCACCACACAATACTACACTCACCACACAGTACTACACTCACCACACAGTACTACACTCACCACACAGTACTACACTCACCACACAATACTACACTCACCACACAGTACTACACTCACCACACAGTACTACACTCACCACACAGTACTACACTCACCACACAGTACTACACTCACCACAAAAGTACTACACTCACCACACAGTACTACACTCACCACACAGTACTACACTCACCACACAATACTACACTCACCACACATACTACACTCACCACACAGTACTACACTCACCACACAGTACTACACTCACCACACATACTACACTCACCACACAGTACTACACTCACCACACAGTACTACACTCACCACACAGTACTACACTCACCACACAGTACTACACTCACCACACAGTACTACACTCACCACACAGTACTACACTCACCACACAGTACTACACTCCACCACACAGTACTACACTCACCACACAGTACTACACTCACCACACAGTACTCACACTTCACCACACAGTACTACACTCCACTCACACTCACCACAGTACTACACTCACCACACAGTACTACACTTACCACACAGTACTCACTCACCACATAAACCACTCACCACAGTACTACACTCACCACACAGTACTACACTCACCACACAGTACTACACTCACCACACAGTACTACACTCACCACACAGTACTACACTCACCACACAGTACTACACTCACCACACAGTACTACACTCACCACACAGTACTACACTCACCACACAGTACTACACTCACCACACAGTACTACACTCACCACACAGTACTACACTCACCACACAGTACTACACTCACCACACAGTACTACACTCACCACACAGTACTACACTCACCACACAGTACTACACTCACCACACAGTACTACACTCACCACACAGTTCACTCCCACACAGTCACACCACCACACGTACCTCACCCACTCCCCTCACACAATACTACACTCACCACACAATACTACACTCACCACACAATACTACACTCACCACACAATATTACACTCACCACACACTACTACACTCAACACACAATACTACACTCACCACACACTACTACACTCACCACACACTACTACACTCACCACACAATACTACACTCACCACACAATACTACACTCACCACACAATACTACACTCACCACACAATACTACACTCACCACACAATACCACACTTTGACAAAAAGAACACAAAATATTATAATAATATTAATGTTAAGCGCTAAGCCCATGTGGATCACAGAGCACAAGCCACTGTGGTGAAGGATTGATCCTTCATCTACCGAACACTAGACACAAGCACTTCCTACTTAAAGTAAACAAAATCCAACATTAGCAAAGTTAAATGCTTAGTACCCTAAGGCAGGTCCTGGCACCTCTCCTGTTCCTCATCCTCACACAAGACACAAAAATAAACCTCGCTAGAATTTTGTATCATTTAATGTCAGCTGATATATTTTTTTTAAAAAAGCACAATAAGGCAAATGACACGACAGCCAGAAAAATGACGAGGTGAATAATGAGAACTTTCACAGCAAGAGAAAAAATGTCAATGTTTATATTTATTGAAACTGTTTGTGTTGTTTCGGCAATCAGTGTTGGCTGGTCCGTTCAGGGCAGAAGACATGTCACAGCTGGAACACATAGACAATATTTAGTCTGTATAGGGCTAATAAAGCATTTAAATTACTGGTATCACTTCTAAATTCTAAGTATGTACTCGCTGGAGAGAAGGATGATACTATATACATGAAGTCTATCTGGAGAGTGGTTTGAGGGTCAACGCCCCCACGGCCCGGGCCTCCTGGTTGATGACCTTATCAACCATGTTGTTGGTGCTAGTCACACGAAGTCCAACATAAGCACCACAGCCCGGTTAACCAGGCACTGACTTAAGAAACTTGTCCTGTACTTTTTTTTTTTGAAGACAGCCAGGGTGTCAAGCATATTCCCCTTATGTGTGAAGGAGGGGGCACTAAAAAGTCTTGGTCCTTTCACACTTGAGTTTTTCCTTAGTGTACTCACTGTAGCTCTGTTTCTAGGTAGAGCTATTTGGCACCGTCTGCCAAGACTCTTATCATGAGGAACGATTTCTGTGAGTAGATTTGGGAGTTAGTCCTTTTAGAAATTTACAGGTGTAGATTATAATGTATGTCTTTCACCTATGTTCCAAGGAGTATAGATCGAGGGACTCTCAAACATTCGCAGTAATGTATATGCTTGACTGAATCCATGCAGGCAGTGAAGGTTCTTTGAACTTTCTCCAGGTATGCAATATCGCTTGCCTTGAACAGAACTGTTAAAGTATAGCAGTGCTCCAGCCTATAGAGAACAAGTGAGAGGAAAAGTATCATCATTGGCTTGGCATCCCAATTTTGAGGGTTCTGGTTATCCAGCCTATAATTTTCCTTGCGGTTGTGATAATGACACTGCTGTGATCCTTGAAGGTGAGATCTGATATAATCCCTCCGAGGTCTCTCACATTAATTTTACGCTCTTGGGTGGCTCGAGATTGTTTTATACTCCATTCCGGTCTTTATTTCATCAATCTTTCCATAAAGGAGCAGCTGAAACTTATCCTCATTGAACATCATGTTGCTGTCAGTGGCCCACTGGAAGACTTTGTTTATATCAACTTAAAGGTTTACTGTGTCCTCAATGGATGCCACTCATACAGAATCTAGTATTGTTTGCAAATGATGATAATGTGCTTCATTTATGCCTCTGTCTGTGTCGGATATGAGAATGAGAAAGGGAATAGGGGCCAGCACTGTGCCTTGGGGAACAGAGCTTTTCACTATGTTAGTCTCCGATTTCACTCTGTTCACATTGGGTTCTAGTCATTAAAATACTAAAAATGCCTCTGCCCACTTTTCCAGTTATTCCTATTGCACGCATTGTGAGTTATTACACCATATATACATGTATACACCATGTATACTACATGTAAAACCCTGCCATAATAGACCAGCAGTTGGGAGGTAAGAGCTACTTGCTCCAAACTCATGCTGCCTCGGGTTGTGCAAATTTGGTGAATCCATGTGGTTTGCCTTACTTCTTAAAACTCTTTCAAAGTTTTTTTTTATACTGTGGGACGTCAATCTAGTCTATAATTTTTTGCTCTTGCTTTGCTGCAACCTTTGTGGAGTGGGGCTATATCCGTTGTTGATAACGACTGTGAGATGACCCCGTGGCTAGGCTCCTCCACAGTATTAATGGCACGTGATAAGGGCTTCTTGTAGTTCTTGATGAACACGGAGTTCCATGAGTCTAGGCCTGGGGCAGAGTGCATGACCTGGCTGTCAATGGTTTTTTCAAAGTCAACTGGGGTTAGGGTTATGTCATAAATTTAGACGATGACAAAGTTTTGAGACTCATTCACGAAGAATTTATTCAGATTGTCAACGTTTAGTCTGATTCATGACTCACTGAAGACAGTCATATTGAGACTTCAGTATTTCACTAATTTCTTTGATGCTATCGGTGTAAGTCTTATCTTATTTGAGCAAGGGCCCGATACTGTGTTTTTTGCCCAGAAATCTGCATGTGAAAAGAAGTATTTCGGATTTCAGTCAATTTTATTCACTGCTTCTAGCTCTGTCTTTCCTGGACGCTGCATGATTCATTTATGTTCAATATCTTCTAGTTCTCTAGACAGTATTTCCTTCCTCACTTCGGTTTATCCTTCATTAGTTCTGTAATTCTTCGTCTTCACCTATAGGGGGAGAGTTTCTTTCTAGCTTACACCTTCTCTTCTCTTCTCTTTGCTTAGTAGTATTTGCCTTGAGCATACTTCTAGTGCCACAGAGTTGATCCTCTTTACACACTGGTCAGGATCCATTAATACATCTTTCCTGCATATGTAATTAAGGACTTTATTTAATGCCAGTTGATGCTCTTGTTAAAGTTGAATTTAGTGAAAACACCCTCGTGACTATTCGTGTTTTGCTGCTGAGGACACGAGCGCATGCAGGTCTGAACTTCGACTAGGTTGTGGTCTGAGTTTACTGTCTTCCACACTTTGATTTCGTACCATATCACCATTATTTACATTGAGCCATTGAAACATCTAAATTATTGGGAACGCCTTCAAGTCTTGAACATGTACTCATTGGAGCGGAGGAGAGAGAGATACATGATAATATATACCTGGAAAGTACTTGAGGGCCTGGTCCCAAATCTGCACACTGCCATAACAACATACTGGAGTGAGAGATATGGGAGAAAGTGTAAAATAAACACAGTGAGGAGCAGGGGTGCGGTGGGGACAATACGGGAGCACTGTATTAACATCCGGGGTCCCAGACTATTCAACATCTTACCAGAAGATATCCGAAACACCGCTGGAACCAGTGTAGAAGCCTTCAAGAGGAAACTGGGCAAGTATCTTCACCGGGTGCCAGATCAACCAGGCTGTGATGGATATGTGGGGCAGCGGGCCTCCAGCAGCAACAGCCTGGTTGACCAGGCAAGCACCAGACGAGGCTGGCCCATGGCCGGGCTCAGAGAGTAGATAAATTCTCGAAACTCTTCAAAGGTATATAAGGTCAAGGGTATTTTCTAGTCTTGCCAGTTCCAATATTTGTTGGCTTAAGGCGAATCTGTTACAGTATTAATAGATCATTTGTGTGAGTCTGGCTCCTGGAATTCTCTCTGCCATTACCAGTAGTATTTGCTATACTCTTCCTTCCATTTTAGATCGTCTGAAGCTGAAATCAACTAACTGTGATGAGCCAGCAGTCCACTCCAACATGGCTCCCAGGTGCTGATACATTCCTATAATTTCTTGACATTCGTTTTCGCTTCCTGGAATTAAAAAAAAACATACTGGTGTCTGCATACTTGTAATTGTCACGTTTATTGTGACATTTATGAGGCTTAACTCTCCTGGTCCCAAATCAGCAGCGTGTCATAACAGTGTGGAGTGAGGGTTATGCGAGGAAAAGTCAAATGAAGATAGTAAAAAAAAAGAGCACTGGCGCCGTGGGCACAATACCAGAATAATGTGTCAGCAAATAATATTAATCTTAACTTTTAAAGGGGTGGATCGGTAAGCCAGTGGAAGGCCTCGGTAAGATGACCAAAAGCTCCATGGGCGGGTCATTATATGACTAAGACCCGCGTTAGGAAACACTTGTCCTCTTTCCCGACTAATCTTACGTAACCTAAACTAATGTATGAGCATTTGTTGTTCCAGACCAACATTCTAGCAGACGATATCACAAACACTGCAGGAACAAGGTTCGAAGTCTTCACGAAGAAACACCACAAGTACCTCCGCCAACTGCCAGATCAACCAGGTTGTGGTGGATATGCGAGCCAGCAGCAACGACCTGGCTGACCAGGTAAGCACCAGCCAAGCCTGGCCAGCCAAAGGCATGTCAAAGACGTAGAATGGATCCATCTTGCCCCCAAGCCTCATCAAATTTTCGTTTAATAATTTTAAGTTCGTTATTAAATAAGGTTTAATTTGATAGGCGTAAGTATAATATCAGTTTGGTGTGTCAGTGCGTGTGGGTGACGTGACAATCTTGGTAGTAATTAAGATTGCCCTAGACACCCGTGATAAGATAGTTCTTATCACGCAAGATAAACACTCTTCTCCCTCTCACATTTCACCTCTACTTACTAACCGAATTATCAGTTGTAGACCTGTGGATTATGAGGGGTCATCGCCCCCGTGGCATGGCCCCCCCAGACCAGGCCACCCGGTTGATGACCAGTCAATCTGTTGGTGCTAGCAGCACGCTTTCCAACGTATACATCACAGCGAAGCTCTTCTAGAACTGACTTGAGGAAATTATCAAGTCATCTCTTTACTATCAGTAATTTTGTTTATATTTGAAGAGATGGTATTAAAAAGTTCTGGTCCCAATACAATTACTGAGTTACTTCTTAGTGTGCTTGTTGCACCCACCATTCCATAGGACGGGGAGTGCACCAACAGACTTGTTGAACAGGTCGGCTGTAAAGATGGAACCCTTGGAACTCGTCACAGGTTAAAAACACACATTCTTACCTAGTTGTAGTTGCGGTGGTTGGTCCATAGCTCCTGGACTCGCCTCTCAGCTCTTATCGATCAGGTTTATTGATACCTAATATCCAGTACTCTCTCCTATCCACTATAAATACACACACCGAAATCACTTCCAACGAGAGCAAGAAGCTTGGCAGACGATGCAAAATATCCACAATAAAAAGTAGAAGTGCAATGAGTACACTAAGATGTAACTCAATAAGTGTAATGGGACCAATATTTGTCATCACCATCCCTTCATACATAAAGGTATTACCAGCACACCCCTGGCTGTCTTCAAGAGGGACCTGTGAAAGTTCCTCAAATTAGTTCCTGATTAGCCATGCTGCGGTGTGTGTACCTGCATGGGACTATAAATGGACTAGCCTGGTTGTTCAAACCGTCAATAAGGAGGGTTTTTTCAGAGTGGTTTGAGTCTTTTATATTCCTTTCCAGTTTTCATTTTCTCACTTTTTACACAGCGGAATAATTGAAATTTGTCCTCATTAAACATCACGATGCTTTCTGAGACGACTTGTTCTTTATCAGCTTGGATATTAACTGTGTCCTCAATGGATACCACTCTGGTACACATTCTATTATCTTCTCAAAAAGATGATATTGTGCTATGCTATACGCCTCTGTAAATTCTCTCTGAGAACCGAGACGAGCATTGTATTTTGCCTTCTATTTGTTGCTGCTCTCTTCACTACTTTTTCTTTGCTTTCTATTTGTTATAAGGATACAATTCATCTGCCCACCTTCCCAGCTATTCCTTTTTGTAGGGATTTTATAAGCTACTACACCAGGGTCGAACATGTCAGAGGCTTTCACAAAATCCATGTATACTACACTGCATCCAAGATCGTGTCACAATGATCCAACAATTCTGAGAGTCAAAGTAACCTGCTTTAAACCCATGTTGCCTTTGGTAATGTAATTGTTTTGAATTCAAGTGTTTAGCAATCTTGCTTCTTATAACTCTTCCAAACGTTCTGATAATGTGGGACGCCAATGCTATCAGTCTAAAAGTATTTTTGGATTGCTTTAGTGCCGGTTTGTGGAGTGGAGCTATGTCAGTATTTAATGACTAGGATGACTGTGTCCAGACTGCATCTCAACAGCATATTTAAGACACGTGATAGTGGTTCTTTGCAGTTCTTGATGAATTTGGAGACCATGATTCTAGGCCTGGGACAAAGTTCATGGAGTTATGCTTATTTCCTGAAATTATGGAGATATTGGCACGATTTTAGGTCTCATATATGAAAAAAAAATCATTTGGACTGTTAATCCTGTGTGATTATTGGCTCAGTGAACACAGATGTGTATTGTACCTTTACCGTTAATGAATTCCGAGAGTTTTTGTAATGGCAGAGCCTTGGGTCAGACTCCTTATTTGTTGTCGTCAGTTTAAGTTAAATCTGCTTGAAGCAGGAGTCCAATATTACTGTAGATGAATCTGCTTGAAGCAGGAGTCCAATATTACTGTAGATGAATCTGCTTGAAGCACGAGTCCAATATTACTGTAGATGAATCTGCTTGAAACAAGAGTCCAATATTACTGTAGATGAATCTGCTTGAAACAAGAGTCCAATATTACTGTAGATGAATCTGCTTGAAGAAGGAGTCCAATATTACTGTAGATGAATCTGCTTGAAGCACGAGTCCAATATTACTGTAGATGAATCTGCTTGAAGCAGGAGTCCAATATTACTGTAGATGAATCTGCTTGAAACAAGAGTCCAATATTACTGTAGATGAATCTGCTTGAAGAGGGTCAATATTACTGTAGATGAATCTGCTTGAAGCAGAGTCCAATATTACTGTAGATGAATCTGCTTGAAGCAGAGTCAATATTACTGTAGATGAATCTGCTTGAACAGAGTCAATATTACTGTAGATGAATCTGCTTGAAGCACGAGTCCAATATTACTGTAGATGAATCTGCTTGAAGCACGAGTCCAATATTACTGTAGATGAATCTCCTTGAAGCAGGAGTCCAATATTACTGTAGATGAATCTGCTTGAAGCAGGAGTCCAATATTACTGTAGATGAATCTCCTTGAAGCACGAGTCCAATATTACTGTAGATGAATCTGCTTGAAGCAGAGTCCAATATTACTGTAGATGAATCTGCTTGAAGCACGAGTCCAATATTACTGTAGATGAATCTGCTTGAAGCACGAGTCCAATATTACTGTAGATGAATCTGCTTGAAGCACGAGTCCAATATTACTGTAGATGAATCTGCTTGAACAGAGTCCAATATTACTGTAGATGAATCTCTTGAAGCAGGAGTCCAATATTACTGTAGATGAATCTGCTTGAAGCAGAGTCCAATATTACTGTAGATGAATCTGCTTGAAGCACGATTCTTGAACGTAATATTCTTAGATGTGAAAGTATTATGTAGATGAATCTGCTTGAAGCAGAGTCCAATATTACTGTGAGAATTGCTTAAGCAGAGTCCAATATTACTGTAGATGAATCTCTTGAGAGAGTCCAATATACTGAGATGAATCTTGAGCAGAGTCCAATATTATGTAGATGTTCTTGCTAAGCAATCTAATAACTGTTAGAGTCAATTCTGAGAGAATCCATAAGAGAGAATTCTGAAGAGAACTTAGTAGATGAATCCTTAGGAGAATCTAACAGTCAAATTCTGAAAATCTTAATAGTATATTCTTGAGAATCTAAATACAATATCTGTGAGAATCAATTACTGATAATTCTGAAGAAGCTTATACGAGTCAATTCTTAGAGAATACTGTAGAGATCTTTAAAGATCCAATTTACTGAGATGAATTCTGTAAGAAGTCCAATAACTAATGAATCTCTTGAAGCAGAGCAAATTCTGAGATGAATCATTATAGAGATCAATATTACTGAGATGAACTTAGAATGAATTTTACGAGTGAATTTTGAAAGAGTCATTTACTGAGAGAATCTGCTTGAAGCAGAGTCAATATCTGTAGATGAATTTTGAAGAGACAATTTACTGAGATCCAATCTTGAAGATGATCTATTATGTAGAGAATCTTGAAGCAGAGTCAATTACTGAGATGAATCCATAATGTAGAATCTCTTATACAGATGAATCATTTAGAGATAATATTGAGAGAGTCCAATTTACTGTAGATAATTCTTGAAGCAGAGCCAATTTACTGTAATAATCTGTGAACGGGCAATATTATGTAATATTGCTTGAAGCAATGTCAATTACTGTAGATGAATCTGCTTGGCAGAAATATTACTGTAGATGAATCTGCTTGAGCAGAGTCCAATATTACTGTAGATGATTGTGAACAGTCCAATATTATGAGATGAATCTGCTTGAACACGATATTAAGATCTTGTAGATGAATCTTTAACAAGAGTCCAATATTATGTAGATGAATTTGCTGAAGAGAGTCCAATATTACTGTAGATGAATCTTTGAAGAAGTCCAATATACTGTAGATGAATCTGTTGAAGCACGAGCAATATTACTGTAGATGAATCTGGAACAAGAGTCCAATTACTGTAGATGAATCTGCTTGAAGCAGAGTCCAATATTACTGTAGATGAATCTGCTTGAAGAGAGTCCAATATTACTGTAGATGAATCTGCTTGAAGCAGGCCAATATTACTGTAGATGAATCTGCTTGAAGCACGAGTCAATATTACTGTAGATGAATCTGCTTGAAAGATCCAATATTACTGTAGATGAATCTCTTGAAGCAGAGTCCAATATTACTTAGATGAATCTGCTTGAAGCAGAGTCCAATATTACTGTAGATGAATCTCCTTGAAGCAGAGTCCAATATTACTGTAGATGAATCTTGAAGCAGGAGTCCAATATTACTGTAGATGAATCTCTTGAAACAGAGTCCAATATTACTGTAGATGAATCTGCTTGAAGCAGAGCCCAATATTACTGTAGATGAATCTCTTGAAGAAGAGTCAATATTACTGTAGATGAATCTGCTTGAAGCAGAGTCCAATATTACTGTAGATGAATCTGCTTGAAGCACGAGTCCAATATTACTGTAGATGAATCCTTGAAGCAAGGTCAATATTACTGTAGATGAATCTGCTTGAAGCAAGAGTCCAATATTACTGTAGATGAATCTGCTTGAAGCAGAGTCCAATATTACTGTAGATGAATCTCCTTGAGCAGAGTCCAATATTACTGTAGATGAATCTGCTTGAAGCAAGTCCAATATTACTGTAGATGAATCTGCTTAAAAGCAAGAGTCCAATATTACTGTAGATGAATTTCTCTAACGGATTCCCATATTACTGTGTTGATCTGTTGAGTACAGTAAACTTACTGTAGATGACTCTGCTTGGAAGCAGGTATTGCTGTAGATGACGTGGTGAGAGCGGAGTGGAGAGACGGTAGTGGGAGAGACGGTGGTGGGAGAGCAGGTCAGTGGAGCGTATGGGAGAGACGGGTGGTGGGAGAGACGGGTGGTGGAGAGACAGGTGTGGGAAGACGGTAGTGGAGAGAACGGGGGTGGGAGAACGGTGTGGGAAGACGGGTGTGGGAGAGACGGTAGTGGGAGACGGGTGGTGGGAGCAGACGGGTGGTGGGAGAGACGTATGGACCAGAGAGGTTATGGGAAAATGACTTGTTTGTTTGGACACGGGTAGTGGGAAGACGGGTGGTGGGAGAGACGGGTGGTGGGAGGACGGTGGTGGGAGAGACGGGTGGTGGAGAGACGGGTGGTGGGAGAGACGGGTGGTGGGAGGACGGGTGGTGGGAGGCGGTGGTGGTAGAGACGGTGTGGGAGAGGTGGTGGGAGAGACGGGTGGTGGAGAGACGGGTGTGGGAGGACGGGTGGTGGGAGAGACGGGTGTGGAGAGACGGGTGGTGGGAGAGACGGGTGGTGGGAGAGACGGGTGGTGGAGAGACGGGTGGTGGGAGAGACGGGTGGTGGGAGAGACGGGTGGTGGGAGAGACGTGTGAGGGGTGGAGAGACGGGTGGTGGGAGAGACGGGTGGTGGGAGGAGACGGGTGGTGGGAGAGCGGGTGGTGGGAGAGACGGGTGGTGGGAGAGACGGGTGGTGGGAGAGACGGGTGGTGGGAGAGACGGGTGGGAGAGCGGTGGGGAGACGGGTGGTGGGAGAGACGGGGGTGGAGGCGGGTGGTGGGAGGACGGGTGGTGGGAGACGGGTGGTGGGGAGAGCGGGTGGTGGGAGAGACGGGTGGTGGGAGAGCGGGGTGGTGTGGAGGAGCGGGTGGTGGGAGAGACGGGTGGTGGGAGACGGGTGGTGGGAGACGGGTGGTGGGAGAGACGGGGTGGTGGGAGAGAGCGGGTGGTGGGAGGACGGGTGGTGGGAGGACGGGTGGTGGGAGGACGGGTGGTGGGAGAGACGGGTGGTGGGAGAGACGGTGGTGGGAGTGGGGAGAGACGGGTGGGGCGGTGGTGGAGAGACGGGTGGTGGGAGGACGGGTGGTGGGAGACGGTGGGGGAGCGGTGGTGGGAGAGACGGGTGGTGGGAGACGGGTGGTGGGGAGGAGACGGGTGGTGGGAGAGGGTGGAGCGGGTGGTGGAGGGAGAGCGGGTGGTGGGAGAGGGGACGGGTGGTGGGAGAGACGGGTGGTGGGAGACGGGTGGTGGGAGACGGGTGGTGGGGAGACGGGTGGTGGGAGGACGGGTGGTGGGAGAGACGGGTGGTGGGAGAGACGGGTGGTGGGAGAGACGGGTGGTGGGAGACGGGTGGTGGGAGAGCGGGTGGTGGGAGGGAGGGTGGTGAGGTGGGAGGAGACGGGTGGTGGGAGAGACGGGTGGTGGGAGAGACGGTGGTGGAGGCGGTGGGGAGAGACGGGTGGTGGGAGAGACGGGTGGTGGGAGAGACGGGTGGTGGGAGAGACGGGTGGTGGGGAGACGGGTGGTGGGGAGACGGGTGGTGGGAGACGGGTGGTGGGAGAGACGGGTGGTGGGAGAGACGGGTGGTGGGGGGAGCGGGTGGTGGGAGAGACGGGTGGTGGGAGACGGGTGGTGGGAGAGACGGGTGGTGGGAGAGACGGGTGGTGGGAGAGACGGGTGGTGGGAGAGACGGGTGGTGGGAGAGACGGGTGGTGGGAGAGACGGGTGGTGGGAGAGATGGGTGGTGGGAGAGACGGGTGGTGGGAGAGACGGGTGGTGGGAGAGATGGGTGTACGCGTGAGAGCAACAAGACACGTGTGGTTGTATTGTGATGGTCATGCCGCGTGGAGGCAGTGATCCTGGTAACTCACTCCTCTATCCTCTCACCTACATTGTCTAACTCCCTCCCTGCCGTCCCCCCCTCCCTCCATGCAGGGAATCCCCTACACTATTACCCTGTACCTCCCTGCTCTGCATCACTTGCCTGTTCCTCGTGCTCTCCCCCACCACGTGCCAGCTACTGCTTCTTACACTGGTGTTTTTGCACTAGTCTGCTCTAGTGTCTTGCTGTTTTTGCTTTATCAGTTCCGGTTTGTTCTTCACGCCTTCTCCCCTTTCTCCTTTTATACTTCCCCACTTCTTATCCTCGCAAATAATGATTCTGATTTGTTTATATTATGCTCTTGGGCTCTTGGTGACCCGTCCTCTACCACTATTACTACCTCTACCAACAACTACTACTACCAGCATTACCTCTACCATTACTATCTCCACTTCCTTCTTCCTCCCCTCTATGTCTTGTCCCTGCCCTCCTCTCGATATACTGGCTCTCTTACCTTCGTGTGTTATTGTGTGACTAGTTAATGATCCAAGTTGGACCGACATGTCCTTGTAAGTTTCTTTCTATGTGCTGGTTACTTGTGTATTGAACATTTTCATCTCTTCATTAACTTTGTAAGATTATTAACCTAGGAGATTAATTAACACACAGTTATTAACCCAGGAAAGTTAATAACCCAAGATCGCCAAAAGCCAAGCAGTGTGGCTTATTTCTGCTATTATTACCTCGAGTGCCTTCCAGAGATCATCCCCTTCCCTATAAGGGCCAAGCTTTATAGCCTTTTTTTTCCCCTAAGGATGTAACGCCCAAGGGTTACCTACCTACCTGGAGGGTATTCTGGGATCAACGCCCCCGCTGCCCAGTCCATGACCAGGCCTCCTGGTGGATCAGGGTCTGATCAACGAGGATGTTACTGCTGGCCGCACGTAGTCCAACGTACGAACCACAGCCCGGCTGATCAGGTATCTGTCCAGCTCCCTCTTGAAGACAACCAGGGGTCTATCGGTAATTCCCCTTATAGTTGGTGGGAGGCTGTTGAACAGTCTTGGACCCTGGACACTTACTGTGTTTTTCAGTGTTCCTTCTTTCTTATGTTTCTCTTAGTGTACTAATGGCGCCCCTGCTTTTCACTGGGGGTATGTTGCATCGCCTGCCAAGTCTTTTGCTTTCGTATGGAGTGATTTCTTTGTGCAGATTAGGGACCAGTCCCTCTAGGATCTTCCAGGTGAAGATTATGATGCATCTCTTTCGCTTGTGTTCCAGTGAGTACAATTCAAGTGCTTCTAAGCGTTCCCAATAGTTAAGGTGTTTGATGGAACTTGTACGTGCAGTAAAGTTTCTCTGTACATTCTCTAGATCTGCAATTTCACCTGCCTTGAATGGGAATGTTAATGTACAGCAGTATTCTAGCCTAGAGAGAACAAGGGATTTAAAAAGGATCATCATTGGCTTGGCAACTCTTGTCTTCAATGTTCTCACCTAGTCACTGCTTGGTGAGCATGGGTAGGTGTACCTGGTCACTGCTTGGTGAGCATGGGTAGCAAGTGTACCTGGTCACTGCTTGGTGAGCATGGGTAGCAAGTGTACCTGGTCACTGCTTGGTGAGCATGGGAAGCGGGTGTACCTAGTCACTGCTTGGTAAGCATGGGTAGCAAGTGTACCTGGTCACTGGTGAGCATGGGTAGCGAGTGTACCTAGTCACTGCTTGGCCAGCATGGGTAGCAAGTGTACCTGGTCACTGCTTGGTGAGCATGAGTAGCGAGTGTACCTAGTCACTGCTTGGCCAGCATGGGTAGCAAGTGTACCTGGTCACTGCTTGGTGAGCATGGGTAGCGAGTGTACCTAGTCACTGCTTAGCCAGCATGGGTAGCAAGTGTACCTGGTCACTGCTTGGTGAGCATGGGTAGCGAGTGTACCTGGTCACTGCTTGGTGAGCATGGGTAGCGGATGTACCTAGTCACTGCTTGGTAAGCATGGGTAGCGGGTGTACCTAGTCACTGCTTGGTAAGCATGGGTAGCAAGTGTACCTGGTCACTGGTGAGCATGGGTAGCGAGTGTACCTAGTCACTGCTTGGCCAGCATGGGTAGCAAGTGTACCTGGTCACTGCTTGGTAAGCATGGGTAGCGGGTGTACCTAGTCACTGCTTGGTAAGCATGGGTAGCAAGTGTACCTGGTCACTGGTGAGCATGGGTAGAGTGTACCTAGTCACTGCTTGGCCAGCATGGGTAGCAAGTGTACCTGGTCACTGCTTGGTGAGCATGGGTAGCGAGTGTACCTAGTCACTGCTTGGCCAGCATGGGTAGCAAGTGTACCTGGTCACTGCTTGGTGAGCATGGGTAGCGGGTGTACCTGGTCACTGCTTGGTGAGCATGGGTAGCGGATGTACTTAGTCACTGCTTGGTGAGCATGGGTAGCGGATGTACTTAGTCACTGCTTGGTGAGCATGGGTAGCGGATGTACTTAGTCACTGCTTGGTGAGCATGGGTAGCGGGTGTACTTAGTCACTGCTTGGTGAGCATGGGTAGCGGGTGTACTTAGTCACTGCTTGGTGAGCATGGGTAGCGGATGTACTTAGTCACTGCTTGGTGAGCATGGGTAGCGGATGTACTTAGTCATTGCTTGGTGAGCATGGGTAGCGGATGTACTTAGTCACTGCTTGGTGAGCATGGGTAGCGGGTGTACATAGTCACTGGTGAGCATGGGTAGCGGGTGTACATAGTCACTGGCGAGCATGGGTAGCGGGTGTACATAGTCACTGGTGAGCATGGGTAGCGGGTGTACATAGTCACTGGTGAGCATGGGTAGCGGGTGTACATAGTCACTGGTGAGCATGGGTAGTGGGTGTAAGGAACCTAGCGAACACTTCTTGACTTGCCCAGGTTTGAATGTGGGTCACTGTGTTGTGAGGCGAACAATAATGTACACTCAAGTGTCACACTATCATACACGTTACTATAACAACTGTCACACTATCATACACGTTACTATAACAACTGTCACACTATCATACACATTACTATAACAACTGTCACACTATCATACACGTTACTATAACAACTGTCACACTATCATACACGTTACTATAACAACTGTCACACTATCATACACGTTACTATAACAACTGTCACACTATCATACACATTACTATAACAACTGTCACACTATCATACACGTTACTATAACAACTGTCACACTATCATACACGTTACTATAACAACTGTCACACTATCATACACGTTACTATAACAACTGTCACACTATCATACACATTACTATAACAACTGGCACACTATCATACACGTTACTATAACAACTGTCACACTATCATACAAGTTAGTATAAGACAAGTGTCACACTATCATACAAGTTAGTATAAGACAAGTGTCACACTATCATAACATCGGACTGTAGAAGAGTTATGTCAACACTAGGACATACATGAAGAGTGAGGTGTGGTCTATTAGGGCAAGACTCAAGTGTCAAGAAGTGTTCACTGGTTGAGGACAGGAGGGAGTTGGGGGATACAGGATTTGAGAGCGGTCAAACGGACACATTGGAAGATGCAATTTCAATCACTGCCTCACTCAATTTTAAGTCTGCTTGTCTCTCTCCCTCACTGTCGTACTTCATCGTTCACTAACGCGCTCATGCGTGTGCGCACGCATACCAGAATAAAGTCAGATGTATCCCTGTTTGCAGATCATGCCATATTAATGAGGAGAATAAATACTGAGAAGGACAAGAAAAAGTTTCAAATGAACTTGGACAAACTGCAAGAATCCTCACACATGTAGCTACTGAAGTTCAACTCTAGCAAATGCAGTGTTGTGAAAATTAGGGGAGGGTGAAGAAGACCGAAAACTGAGGCTAGGTAAGGTAAGGTTTGTCAGGAAACATAACAGAGTACACACACAACCCGCACACATAAAAAGAGAGGAGATTACGACAGAGTATATACTCAGAGAGAGAGAGAGAGAGAGAGAGAGAGAGAGAGAGAGAGGGGGAAAGATGTTGCAAACCTCACTCAGGGAGAAAAAACTTGGGGTTAAATAAGTGTCAAGAATACCGCCTAAGGAGCAAGTCAAAAGATAACCTCTGCAGCAAATGCTAGGTTAAGTAATATAATTTCAGCTTTCACAAATCCCAACAAAGTCATTCAGGACCCTTTTACACAACACATGTCAGGCTCGTCTTGGATTATGAAGCTGCATCATGAAACTTAAGAAACTGAAGAGAGTTTGTATTAATGTTGGTAGAATTACCGACAATATGTTAGGTAAAAGGACACAAGTGCAACTAATGTGATATTTTATTGTGGCAACGTTTCCCTCTCCAGGAGGTGCAAAGCACCTCATTCTATACCTATATTTACCCCTCTGTCCCTGTATTGTTTGCAACGGCTTGACAAAGTTCCTGGAGAGCGAAACGTTGCCACAATAAAATGTCACATTAGTTGCACTTGTGTCCTTTTACCTAAGATGAAGAAAGTTCCGAGGTTTGCCACAAGACCAATAAACTATGGAGAATGACAAAAGGAAATAAACATCACAACATCAGAGGACAGAAAAACGACCTGCGAAAAATATCCATTGGACTTCGTAGGGAGGAAAGAGGCAGACTGTTCAGGAGGCGAGAAACAGGTACACAGGGGCAAAGTTTTAAGTGGACGACAAAAATGAGTCGCATGGATGTCAGGAAGTGTTTCTTCAGTCTTAGGATGATCAGGAAATGAAACGATCAAGTGCTCGTGACAACGAAACAATGGAGGCAGGTTACATATAATTTTAAAAATTGATATGACAAGGTTCACGTGGCAAGGAGTAAATCCTGCAAGCAGCAAATTCAAAGGAAGGGCCAAGAGCTGAGACTCTACCCTTGCAATCATCAATACCTAAGTACTAATAGGTGAGTAAATGCGCGAGCACACACACACACGCACAGGTACGATAAAGCTCTTGGAGCAACGAGTGGACCTAGTAGCGACCAGCGAGAAGTCGGGGTCAAGAGCTGTGAATCGACCCCTGCAACCACAAACGGGTGAGTACAGGGTTAAAAAGTACCTAAATGACAGAAGAGATGAGAGGCAGGAATGGGAGAGAGTAACAAGTGGGGTTCCACAAGGATCAGTATTAGGACCACTACTGTTCCTAATATATCTGGATGACCTACCAGAGGGAACTGAGTCATATGTATCACAGACGATGTAAACTAATAAGAAGAACAAGAAGAGGAGAGGACAATGATAAACTGAAGAGAGCTCAACAGACTGCAGATGTGGTCACACAAGTGGCTTCTCAAGTTCAACTAAAACAAGTGCAAGGTCATGAGTTTTTGAGGAGAAAACCGTACAGCATGGGAGGAGAGAATATGCAAATATCTGGGTGTGAAAAGGACCTGGGGTAAATATAACACCTAGCATATCACCAGAATTGCATAAAAACCATATAAAGGCAGAGGCATATACAAGATTAACAAACCTCGGAACAGCATACCTTATACCTTTGATATACCTTTGAAGAGTTTCGAGAGTATCTATTCTCTGATCCCGGCCATGGGCAAGGCTCGTCTGGTGCTTGCCTGGTCAACCAGGCTGTTGCTGCTGGAGCATTCATTAACTTGAATAAAAGATCCTTCAAAACCTGATTCACGGCATCAGTTAGGCCAGTCACTGGGTACGCGGCCCCAGCATAGAGCCCACACCTAGACTGAGCATACAGACTCCAGGCTGAGGGACTTATTACCTGATACTTCTTATCTTCCACAGTTCTTTTCTGTACTGGACTGAAGAAGCCACTATATCTTTGATATACCTTTGAAGAGTTTCGAGAGTTTCACTACTCTCGGAGCCCGGCCATGGGCCAGGCTCGTCTGGTGCTTGCCTGGTCAACGAGGCTGCTGGAGGCCCTCTGCCACACATCCATCACAGCCTGGTTGATCTGGCACTTGGTGAACATACTTGTCCAGTTTCCTCTTGAAGGTTTCTTTCTACACTTGTTCCAGCCGTGTTTCTGATATCTTCTGGTAAGATGTTGAATAGTCTGGGTCTCCGGACGTTGCTCTCATAACATTTCTACAATACAGAGTCACAAATGTTACCCAAGTGTTTCATTCTTGTCGGTTTTTAAGCCATTTACATCATATTTCCCAGACTGATGGGTTTTGCAATCTTCTAATTAAAGGCAAATTTATTGCAGAGGTTCAACAGTTGTGATGTGTAGGAATGTTCCTCCAAAATAACTCCAGGGACTCTCTCTGCTATTCCAGTCGAAACGTTCTCAATAAAGGATCACATTATACTGCTTATGTGTTTATTTTTCCCTTGTGTCAGTATTTTATACCATTTATTTCCAGCTATTCCAGTTCTTGCTACATTCTTCAATTTAAGGCGTCTCAAATTAAAGTTACCAAGCACCAAGATATTTGGGACGGGGTTTGGTACGTTTTCAAGACATTACTCAGTCTCCAATAACTGGTCCCTCAACTGATGGAAAGTTGTATCTAGTGGTTTATATACGAGCACAACAAGTAGGTTAGCATTTTAGATTTTAAACAGTAACTTACTGCATAAGAATGACTAGATGTAACATACAAAAAACTTCCTTTCTTCTCTTTCTTGCCTGTTTTTTCTGGTCACATCTTAACAGGTTGTTCCCAGGGATCCTGTTGGTTATATGATCAGAATTTGCATGATTCAGACTGGTGTTCATGGGCTAGTTTACATCTCGTATCCTTCTTGTGCAAAGTTGGACAGCTAGAAACATGGCACCGTACCTCATTTACAGGACTACGTCACATCTTTGGGTGAGAGCTTTCAGGACTTGGAGCAACGTATCAATAGATTTTGACATTTATTTGGATGGTTGTACATGTAATTTCCTTTCTTATTAGTCCCGCAGGGTCGTATTTGCAGGTAGCCCAAGACTAGTATTTGCCCAATTCAATTTTCCACTGCCTGTGGTTTTGGGGTACCGAGTTGCCAACTGGTGTACTTGTTAGGTCTAAATGTACCAGAGCCAGAACTATCACTGACAGCCTCTGCACTGGCACCAGTGCTACAAACAGCTATAGTAATACCACGAACACCTACACAAACCGTAGCATCAACGTTGCCAGCACTGATACCTGGACCAGTATCAGAGACTGCGCTAGTAACAGCTCTAGACCCACCAAACTACCAGTACCAGTTTCGGTCCTGGGTGCCATGATGCGTTCGCTCTCATTAACATATTGCTCATGGGTTGCTCCGGTTGTGCCATTCGTGTTTTCTCCATTTGATCTATACCAGGTTGATCTTGGGCTTCGTGACATGTCCTCGGACAAACCAACACACTTTACATGTATCCTAGTTCCTCATATCCGACACCATACATACCACACGTAGTCGGTGTGATGCCACACCGTGAACAACTATCCACAGTTCTTTTAGCTTTAGTGAGGTTGATGGTAGGTGCTGGGGAAGGAGGGGGCAGGAGTATAGGCAACAAGTGTGTACAGTATAGAGGTGGGCTGGTGGCGGTGAGGCAATTTGGAGGTGTGGCAGGCGCTTTGGTGAATATGGAATATGATTCTTCACCAACTCAAAGGCTGAGGGACAGATTACCTTGTCTTTTGTATATAGTTCTACAGTTTTCCCATTGTGTTCTTGAATTTGTATTGATAAAGCCACTGGTTGGTGAAACGTCTACAAAAAAAAAAGATACCCAGATGTTTCACACGTATCTAATTTTTCAAGTTAAATGCTGATGTAGTGAATTCTGATTAAAAAAAAAAGCATTCAACAAATGCGACCACAGTATGATGGCGAACAAAAAGAATAACTGTAAAGATGGATATTTAACTTCTTAATAAATAGAACCCAGAGTATTAGTAGTAGTAAACAGAGCGAAGCTGGAAGCTATCATGTGAAAAAACAGTTTCTCAAGACAGTACACACCCCATTCCTGTTTCTCATTTTTATATCCGACATTGACAAAGACAGAAATTACAGCACAGGAACATCCTTTGCAGATGACACTAGAATCTCTATGAGAGTGGCATTCGTAGAAGACAGCAAATCTTCATTTCTAGTGATATTTAACGAGGAAGAATGGATGAAATGAAGGTGTTAACGGAGTAAACGACAAACTCAAACCACTCAAAAGAGCGAAAGTTCCAAATGCCTATCTTGGGAGTAATGATGTCAGAAGATCTCACATTCAAGTATCGCAACAGTGTTACCATTGCTACAACAAGGAAAGTGATAGGCTGTATAACTAGAACTCTCAAGAGAGAGATGCTGAGCCAATGATGATACTCTTCAAATCACATTGTCTCCAGGTTGGAATACTACTGTATACTGACTGCCGCCTTCAAGATCACTGAGCTATAAAACGTACAGAGAACTTTCGCTGCCTGTATACATTCAATCAAGCATCTAAACTACTAGGAATGCTTCAAGTCCCTTCAACCGTATTCCCTGGAATGTTGGCAAAAAAGATACATAATTTCAACCTGCATAATCCTGGAGGGATTGGTCCTAAACCCGAACACTGAGATTAACCTATTTGACAAGAGACAGACAGTGCAGAATAACTCCACTGAAAAGCAGGTGCTCGATGATTACACAAAGAGAACTTGAGTGTCAGGGGTCCCCAACTCTTCAACGCCCTCCCTCCGTGCATAAGGGAAAATATCAACAAATATTTGGCTGTCTTCATGAAGGAACTGGACAAGTTCCTGGGATTAGATCCTGACCAGCCGGGCTGTGGTCTGTGCGGCCAGCAGTGACAGCCTGGTTGATAAGACCTTGATCCACCAGGAGAAATGGTCTGTGATCGGGCCGCGGGAGCGTTACCCAGCGGAAGTATCCCTCAGGTATCGCAGGTGTCGGCAAATTTAGACGAAAAGTATCCAAATAATTCATATATGCAGAAAGATGCTGGGTTCTTAGGTAAGCATCCTATGGAGAGCAGCACCGTTCCCAGAGAAGAGGCACAACCCACTATTTGAGTTCGAGAAAGACTTGCCTAGTATGGGCCAGTGGTGAAGCTGCAGTGTTCGTCCTTTCATATGTTCTAAGGTGACCCCGGCATAGTGGGAGGAGAGGGGGACTAAGATCAAATCAACGCAGTTGAATTATACTGGCATGAAGGGTATTTATTTAGTCTCAGAGTTGATGAAAAGTAGAATAATTTGGGCGAGTTAGAAGCGGAAGTAGTATAATAAGACCAAGAGGCCAGAAATCAATGACTCCTATCAAAGTAGGCTCAGAGGCAGGGCCAGGAGCAGTGTCTCAACCCATACAACCATATTTTGAAGTGAGCAGATTTAGGTGGGTACACACACGCACACAAACATGCACAAAAACGCGTGCACACGCACACACAATGGGGAGGGGGGTGACCTTACAAGGTAACGCTTTTTTTATACTGTTGACAGGTACATTTTGCGAACAGTTTGGCAGGTAATTAAAAATCTTAACAGCCGTCAATCCCTCCGCATCACTTATGCTGAGTGGTCCGCCATGTATGGCTGACCGAGTCTTTTACTTAGTGTAGTGTCAACCTTATAGTCTTAATGCAGTGTGTTCACTGTTGTGTCTACCTAGTTGTGGTTGCTGAGGTCGCAACACAGCTCCTGACCCCTAGCGTTACCTTCACCAATACCTTCTTTATTCAAGCCTCAACAGCTGTATACCGATAATAATCATTTAGTTATGCTTGTGGGAGTCGACACTCAGCTCCTGGCCCTGCCTCTTGTATTGCTTTGACTTTATATACCGAATCCTAGGCTCCCAGGGTTGAGGGTATGAATGGAACGAGGCTCCACTGCCTTGGATCTTACTCATTCCCTTTGTCTAACACGGTGACAAAACAAAGCTTGTTATTTCTTTAGTTCATCTGTGTGTAGCTTTCACCTGTGTCCCCTTGACCCTGACCTTATATCAGTCTAACCAGGTGTGTGTGTACTCACCTAGTTGTGGTTGCAGGGGTCGATTCATAGCTCCTGGCCCCGTGTGTGTGTGTGTGTGTGTTTGTGTGTGTGTGTGTTTGTGTGTGTGTGTGTGTGTGTGTGTGTGTGTGTGTGTATGTGTGCGCGCGCGCGCGCGCACTGCTGCCGGGGACAATGAACCTGCCTAACACATGTTATCCTCTTACCAATGCAATCTAACACCTCCCTCACCACTGACCTAACACCTCCCTCACCACTGACCTAACACCACCTTCTCTCACCTACGTTCCAGGGAGTACAGATTGACGGACTTCAAATGTTCCTAGTAATTTAGATGCTTGACTAAATTTATATGAGCAGTGATGACTCTCAATTTTCTCCAGGCCTGAAATTTCGTCAGCCTTAGAGGAAACAAGTGACTTGAAGACTATCACTGGTTTGTCATCACTTGTTTTGAAGGTTTTATTTATCCAGCATATACATTTTTCTTGTGGTTGTGACAATGACACTGCTGAGATCCTTGAGAGAGATCTTCTGACAATCTCTCCCAGGTCTCTCACATCAGTCTTATGCTCCACTGAGTGGTTCGGTTTGTTTAATACTTCGTTCCAGTCTTTATTTCCTCAGTTTTTCCATAACAGGTTGACCGAAACTTGTCCTCATTGAAGGTCACATTGTTGTCAGCGGCCCACTGGAAGACTTTGTTTATATCAGCTTGGAGGTTTGTTGTGTTCTCAGTGAATCCCACTCTCATACAGATTCTAGTTTCGTTTGCAAAGGATGATATGGTGCTATGAATTATGTCTATGTCGGATATCATAATGAGAAAGAGAACAGAGGCAAGCTCTGTGCCTTGGGGAACAGAGCTCTTCACTATGGCAGCCCCCAATTTCACTCCGTTCACTATTACACTGTGGGTTTTATTTGTTAGAAAATTAACCATCCATCTGCTCAAGTCATACCAAAGGTGACACCAAGTACATACATCTTGCTAAGTCTTTTGCAGTTTGGAAAAACATGGAGATTTAACCCTTGAAACACTCAACATCTGCAAAGGCATGGTGTATGGAGCTGTACCCAGACCACTTGACCTGAACTGCCCTCAGTGGTATGGTGTATGGAGCTATACCCAGATCACTTGACCAGAACTGCCCTCAGTGGTATGGTGTATGGAGCTGTACCCAGACCACTTGACCAGAACTGCCCTCAGTGGTATGGTGTATGGAGCTGTACCCAGACCACTTGACCAGAACTGCCCTCAGTGGTATGGTGTATGGAGCTATACCCAGATCACTTGACCTGAACTGCCCTCAGTGGTATGGTGTATGGAGCTATACCCAGATCACTTGACCAGAACTGCCCTCAGTGGTATGGTGTATGGAGCTATACCCAGATCACTTGACCTGAACTGCCCTCAGTGGTATGGTGTATGGAGCTATACCCAGATCACTTGACCTGAACTGCCCTCAGTGGTATGGTGTATGGAGCTATACCCAGATCACTTGACCTGAACTGCCCTCGGTGAGGGTTTAAGTCATGGCAAGAACTAGAAAACTATCCTACACGTCACCTTACGAAGGAAGACAAATCAAATATGGCAGTGATTATGGACAAGGTGGGAAAATTAATCTTTTATTAGAGGTTAGAGGAACACAGGTTCCCCTTGATAAGAACCCTCTCGACCAAGTCAACAATAAATTCAATAAACAGCTTAAAACTTAAGAGGTGATGATGAACTGATTAAAAATTGTCAGCTAGATCTGCGACACTCCCTTAAATGTATGGCTTGATTACAACCCATAACCCAGGACTTCCAGAGAGATCCATTATTAGTTACGTTGGGTCTTCGGAATATAACTTGTCTAAATGGTTGGTCAAAGTGCTAACCCCAATGGTATGTAACATCTCAGACGCCCGCATAAAAAAAAATAGAGTAGATCTCATTGATTTCACAATGTTATGTTTTGAGGTAACTGCGTTGTTCACTCGAGACCAAGTACCAGTCTTATTATCCTACTTGCAAGATGAATTGGATGAGTTCTCTATGCCATTCCCCAAGAACATTATCAGTGAATTAATTAAAAATGTGTGTAGTCGACTGCAAATTCGTATTTGAGGGAGAATACTATGCCCCAAAACGTGGGATGGCTATGGGGAATCCATCATTTCCAGTTTTGATTAACTTGTATGTGGAGTTCTTTGAGACTAAATTGCTGGAGAATATCCTTCCTAACCAAGCCAGATAGTTCAGATACGTGGATGATATCCTTTTCTTGTGGCCATCATCTCTGGATCTGGATAGTTTCCTACCCAGATTCAGTTCACTTGCCCTCTCTATTAAATTCACAGGTAAAAAGGAAGTGGATTGCAAACTCCCATTCCTTGATGTATTGATCTACCAATTCGATAGAAATTTTAAGTTCACAGTGTATAGGAAGGCAATCAATGTTTGTTCCTACATCCATTACTACTCTATAGCAATCCACTTCCTTTTTACCTGTGAATTTAATAGACAGGGCAAGTGAACTGAATCTCGTAGGAAACTATCCAGATCCAGATGAAGGAAAGCAAAAATTTGTGTATGCAATAATTTCGCAAAAATCATTTTGAATCTAACGAAAAAAAGATATTTCATTCTGTTTGTTTATTATTAAATTATTGTAAACTTATCTAAAATATATTTAGTTCCATTAGGCTAAATTTAATTGCACTTGTTATAATAAGGTTAGGCAAGTTCTCTTAAAGTTTTTGGTACAAAACTATTAATTTTTACATTAACATAAATGAAAATGAAAAAAAAAGGTCAATTAGCAAGAACTCTTTTAAAATTAAGTCTTTTCCAAGATTTTCTCTTATACGTTTAAAGATATATTTTTTTATTTATATTAATGTAAAAATTAATAATTTTGTACCAAAAGAACCTTTGAAAACTTACCTAACCTTATATAACAAGCGCAGTTTAATTTAGCCGAATCTAACTAAATATATATTAGATAATTTTACAATAATTCAATAAACACAATGAAATATATTTTTTCGTTAGGTTCAGAATGATTTTTGCGAAATTATTGCATACACAAATTTTCGCTTGCGTTGTTCGGCAAGAAGAGCGTTGCTATTAAGCCAAAATCGCAAGCTTTACCTATTCGGCACGACTCACACACACACACAAATATATATATATATATATATATATATATATATATATATATATATATATATATATATATATATATATATATATATATATATATATAATATACAGGAGCGGCCTAATAACCTATGATAACTCGCATGATAAACTACAAGTGTAAGTGATGGAGTGGACCACACACACATTAAGTTATTACATAGAGAGGAATTACACGGCGGAAAGAACACACTTAGCCAGTGGAGTTAGTTGGTAAAGTGGCATCAAGCCTACTTAAAGAAAGCAGTGTTCACCTATTATGGCATTAGTGGTGCAACTGTACACGCTATGTGCCACCTTACACGCTACAGCATTAGTGCTGCTACCATACACGCTACCTGCTATCATACACGCTCCAGCATTAGTGGTGCTATCATACACGCTCCAGCATCAGCGGTGCTACCATACACGCTTCCTGTTATCATACACGCTCCAGCATTAGTGGTGTTACTATATATACTACTCACTAGTGGTACTATCGTACAGGTTACAACAATGGTGGTATTGTACATGCCCCAACATCAGTGGTGCTACCATACACACTACATCAGTAGTGCTACCATACACGCTACATCAGTGCTACCATACACGCTACATCAATAGTGCTACCATACACTACATCAGTAGTGCTACCATACACACTACATCAGTAGTGCTACCATACACGCTACATCAGTGCTACCATACACGCTACATCAGTGCTACCATACACGCTACATCAGTGCTACCATACACGCTACATCAGTGCTACCATACACGCTACATCAGTGCTACCATACACACTACATCAGTAGTGCTACCATACACACTACATCAGTAGTGCTACCGTACACTACATCAGTAGTGCTACCATACACACTACATCAGTAGTGCTACCATACACACTACATCAGTAGTGCTACCGTACACTACATCAGTAGTGCTACCATACACACTACATCAGTAGTGCTACCGTACACTACATCAGTAGTGCTACCGTACACTACATCAGTAGTGCTACCATACACGCTACATCAGTGCTACCATACACGCTACATCAGTGCTACCATACATGCTACATCAGTGCTACCATACACACTACATCAGTAGTGCTACCATACACACTACATCAGTAGTGCTACCGTACACTACATCAGTAGTGCTACCATACACACTACATCAGTAGTGCTACCAAACACAACACATCAGTAGTGCTACCGTACACTACATCAGTAGTGCTACCATACACACTACATCAGTAGTGCTACCGTACACTACATCAGTAGTGCTACCGTACACTACATCAGTAGTGCTACCGTACACTACATCAGTAGTGCTACCGTACACTACATCAGTAGTGCTACCGTACACTACATCAGTAGTGCTACCGTACACTATATCAGTAGTGCTACCATACACTACATCAGTAGTGCTACCGTACACTACATCAGTAGTGCTACCGTACACTACATCAGTAGTGCTACCGTACACTACATCAGTAGTGCTACCGTACACTACATCAGTAGTGCTACCGTACACTACATCAGTAGTGCTACCGTACACTACATCAGTAGTGCTACCGTACACTACATCAGTAGTGCTACCGTACACTATATCAGTAGTGCTACCATACACTACATCAGTAGTGCTACCGTACACTACATCAGTAGTGCTACCGTACACTACATCAGTAGTGCTACCATACACTACATCAGTAGTGCTACCGTACACTACATCAGTACTGCTACCGTACACTACATCAGTAGTGCTACCATACACTACATCAGTAGTGCTACCGTACACAACATCAGTAGTGCTACCGTACACTACATCAGTAGTGCTACCGTACACTACATCAGTAGTGCTACCGTACACTACATCAGTAGTGCTACCGTACACAACATCAGTAGTGCTACCGTACACTACATCAGTAGTGCTACCGTACACTACATCAGTAGTGCTACCATACATTCTCTTCGTTTACACCGGCCTCACCCACGAGCTCAGCCATGACCAGATAAATGCCACACAACTCACTGCTATATATACTCTCGCGTATATAAATACAAGTAGTGTGTGTGTGTATGATGTACACAGACAATAATAACAAGTTTCCTTGCTCAATACACAGTCTTCAGCTGCTCTCCTATGCATTATTTGTTTGTATGTTTATGATCTTTTCTACCCCTCTCCCCCATACCTTTATTTTGTGTGTGGAGGGGAGAGGAAATAAAGATGTGGGGGAAGTGGAGTGGGAGGACGAAGCTGTAGGTAACCTTGACAGGTTTAATATAAACACTCATTTCTCAAGCTGTGTGTGTGTGTGTGTGTATTATAAGCTGAAGCTGTGATTTTATAACCTGTTACATACATGATAAAACACTTTTGTTATTGTTGTTGTTTGTTGTTGACTGTTGTTTATCGTTGGTTTGTTGGTTGTTTACTGTTGGTTATTTAATAAAGTTGGTTCTTTATTGTTGGTTATTTAATAATGCTTCTTGTTTATTGTTGGTTGCTGTTTATTCCTGGTTCTTTAATTATTGGTTGTTTACTGTTGTTGGTTGTAATTGTTGGTGGTGGTTTTATTGTTGCTGATTGACGTTTACTTTCTTGTTTCCTGTTGGATGTTCACTGTTGTTTATTGTTGCTGGTTGTTTATTGTTGTTGGTTGTTTATTGTTGGTAATCATTTGTTGTTGATGGCGGTTTATTATTGTTGTTTGTTCTTGCAGTTCTTTATTGTTTATGACTGTCATATTAAATAACAAGCACTAAACCTCCAGGGATCCTAGTGCCTGGGTAACGGGAGGTATACCTGGAGAGGGTTTTGGGAGGTCAACGTCCCCGTGGTTCTGGTCTGAGACTAGGCCTCGTAAGCAAGTCTGAGTCAAGACAGTACATTATTATGACATTAAATACCTTTGATATACCTTTGAAGAGTTTCGAGAGTTTATCTACTCTCTGAGCCCGGCCATGGGCCAGGCTCGTCTGGTGCTTGCCTGGTCAACCAGGCTGTTGCTGCTGGAGGCCCGCTGCCCCACATATCCATCACAGCCTGGTTGATCTGGCACCTGGTGAAGATACTTGTCCAGTTTCCTCTTTTTAAAGATTCAAGGGACTCCAAGCAGAATCCAAAAGGCCTCTTTCAGGTATACAAGACTAACATTACTGAGGGAGAAGATAAGTGCACTTAGGAGTAACTCAGGTCACCTTACTGGCCTTGACAAAGAAAATGTTTACAACATTTAACATTTATTTCCTCAGTTTTTTTTACGCAGAAATCAATAATGATATTGAAGAATTAGACACATGTGCAACATCTGGGTATCTTTATTTGTATTCGTTTCACCATACAGTGGCTTTATCAACACAAAATCAAGGACATAATGAGAAGACCGTATACGGTTCTTCAGTCTTCCCATTATGTCCTTGAATTTGTGTTGATAAAGCCATTAGATGGATAAACGTCTACAAATAAAGATACCGCAGATGTTGCACACGTGTCTAATTCTTCATTTTGTCGATATTGTATACCATTCATGTACAATAATTATACGGATCAGGAGAAAATAAGTTATGCACAAAATCACTAGTGACAGTTCTCAGATAGATTAAAAAAAATCACTCAGGTTCTGATGAACTGTTATTAAGAGTTATAAAGGAATATAAGGAGGACCTTAGCAAACCATTTGCTGGTCTTTTCAACAAATCATTATAAACAGGTATCATACCAGCTAAGTGGAAATTGGCAAACGTGATACCCATTTGCAAAGCATGAGCTATGTAATTAGCTTCAAATTATAGACCAATCAGCCTAATTTCCACTGTGGGAAAACTGCAGGAAACAATAATTGCATTAGACTAAAAACTCACAATACCGTGACTGGAACGATACACAAATAACCCGCTCAAGGAGAATCTTATGTCGACGTTTTGGACCATTTACTAGACACTCCCTATGTGACTAATTAATGGTCCAAGTCGGACCGAAACGTCGTCATAATTTAATTCTCCTTGTGCGGGTTATTTGTGAACTGCAGAAGAAATTCGTATAACTCCCTCCCAGTGCGATATTACATGTAGTACAATGACAACCAACAACCGTTATGGGAGGTACTACCTTCCTGTCATACGAGTGTGAAACACACACACCAGGTAGTAGGTTGGTAGGAGGTACTACCTTCCTGTCATACGAGTGTGAAACACACACCAGGTAGTAGGTTGGTAGGAGGTACTACCCTCCTGTCATACGAGTGTGAAACACACACCAGGTAGTAGGTTGGTAGGAGGTACTACCCTCCTGTCATATGAGCGTGAGACATGTAAGAACCTGACCAGAGAGACAAGGGAGGTGTATGCTCAGGAGAGGACAGTGATTCACATATTGGAGACAGTGGCAGAGGGAGCAAGCAGCAGCAAAGCTAAACAACTAGTACTGACAGTTTTACACCACAAGAAGACTGGCTGGGTAAACCCATGGAGGACCAGAAACATGCAGAGAGAAACCCGACAAGTTGAACTCCCTCAGCCTGGAGTCAATGTATTCAGTCCACCAATCTTGAGAAAAGTACTCGACTTCACGCTGAGGGACTGAACACATCGACTTCACGCTGAGGGACTGATTACCTCATACTCCTCCTATTCCACCGGTCTTTGTACTGGACTGAAGAAGCCACTGGCTGGCGAAACCTTTCCTCAATAAAGATTCCCGAATGTTGCACATTACTGTATTTCTGTTGCATTTGTAGTCTTAAGCAGTAAAAACATAATATATCACGACAATAAACTACAATTACATATTCACTTTTATTTTTGTAAGATCTGATGGTCCTAAAAAAGTTGTTTGTCTAACACGGTTTTAACTACCATGGCGTTTTCAGGAACGTAACTACCATGTTAAACGTCGGTCTACTGTATACATATTATTATTTATATTATATTACAGCCTCCCCTCACTTAGCGACATACTCGTTTACTGACGCCTCGGACATACGATGGGCTCTCTGACCAGTATGCATGCCTAAATAATGTATATTAGAGCTGATTTCCTCTATTCTGTTTATTACAATATGCAGTACACTACTGTATAAACATTTAAAAATACGTATACCAGAAATGTTATAAATGGTGAAAAGGTGACATTAAAACAATATCAATGATGGTTGATACAAACCCACTACTAATACAGTATGCTCCTCACTTAGCTACAAATTCGCTTACCGACGTGGTCTTAGGAACGGAACTCCGTCGTTAAGTGAGGAGAGGCTGTATTATATATTATTATTACATTAATTATATACAGTGGTACCTCGAGTTACGATATTTTTTCGTTCGAGAATGCTGTTCAAGTTCCATTACCAAACTAATTTATCCCCATAAGGAATAATGTAAAATAGACTAGTCCTTTTACACCCCCAAAAATATACTTACAAAAGCATTTAAAAAAATAAACTTACATAAAAGGGCGATTTTGGGGACCATCGTAACTCGAGGTACCACTGTATTATTATTATTATATTATTGACCCTTCTGGGTTCAGCACTTAGTTATGGTTATAATAATAACAATTACATTATACAGTGGACCCTCGACTTTCGAACATTCTTCATTCCAGAATGCTGTTCAAGTGCTGTAACCAAACAAATTTATTCCCATAAGGAATGATGTAAATTAGATTAGTCCATTTCAGACCCCAAAAATACAATAATAAACTTACATAAAAGGGAGAGTTTGGAGTGTTTGAATAGCGAGGGTCCACTGTCTTATTGCATCTTTACATATGTTTACATTTCTCTCAACTGCGAATGGAACATGTATGATCTGTAATAATAGTAATTATTATTACTATTATTACTGTGATTATATTATTATATTACTAACTCTTGTGGGTTTAGCACTTAGTTATGATTATGCTAATAATAACTATTACAGGTCGGCCATAACTAATCCAGCAATCAGTAATCCAGTTCCATCAGTAATCCAACACTAATTTCAGCTAGCCTAATTTCAAATTTCCAGAGTTGCCACACCAACCTGCCGCTACTGTTTAGTGGCGCTACCTGCTGCATAAGTCATTCCAATTTGTTTTTCTCCATTTATTGCTATAACCTGCTCACTTTTAGCCCTAGCCATGGTTCCAACAAATAAAACAAATGCTTCTCATTGTGTAAAGCACATACACCGTACATTGTCCATAAAAGATAAGGTGGCTTTGAAGCCACTGTCGGTCACCACGAGCTCAGCTCACTCAGATAAGCTGTGACCGGTAAATTTGGGCCTACATATGAGAGAATAGGTCTGTGCGGTAAGTGTGCACTATATAAAAAAATCCCGCAACATTCAGTGCATAACGAGAAAAAAAACTGAGACTGTTTTTGGTGTAAAACAGCAACATTGTGGTGTATTTTTGTACGGTTGTATTCTCGTTTTTTTTGGTCTCATTTGCTAAAATGGAAGATATATTACAGAAAGATATGATTTTGATTGGTTTTAGGACAGAAAGTACCTTGAAATTGAGCTCAAAGTAGTGGAAATGTTAGATTTTTGCTGATGTTAAAGAGTAAACAAATGACGTTACCGTCCAATACGTGTCCAACTGACTGGTCTAATACGTGGTCATGAATGGGTTGACATTATTATTTTTTTTTTTTTTCAACAAGTCGGCCGTCTCCCACCGAGGCAGGGTGACCCAAAAAGAAAGAAAATCCCCAAAAAGAAAGAAAATCCCCAAAAAGAAAATACTTTCATCATTATTCAACACTTTCACCACACTCATACATAATCACTGTCTTTGCAGAGGAGCTGAGATACGACAGCTGAGAATTGTCCCTCCCAGCCGTCACTATCCCAGACCCCTCCTTTAAAGTGCAGGCATTGTACTTCCCATTTCCAGGACTCAAGTCCAACTAAATCAATTAACTGGTTTCCCTAAATCCCTTCACAAAATGTTACCCTGCTCACACTCCAACAGATCGTCATGTCCCAAAAACCATTCGTCTCCATTCACTCCTATCTAACACGCTCACACATGCTTGCTGGAAGTCCAAGCCCCTCGCCCACAATACCTCCTTTACCCCTTCCCTCCAACCTTTTCTAGGACGACCCCTACCCCGCCTTCCTTCCCCAACAGATTTATACGCTCTCCAAGTCATTCTACTTTGATCCATTCTCTCTAAATGACCAAACCACCTCAACAACCCCTCTTCAGCCCTCTGACAAATACTTTTAGTAACTCCACACCTTCTCCTAATTTCCACATTCCGAATTTTCTGCATATTTACACCACACATTGCCCTTAGACAGGACATCTCCACTGCCTCCAGCCTCCTCCTCGCTGCAGCATTTGCAACCCATGCTTCACACCCATACAAGAGTGTTGGTACCACTATACTTTCGTACATTCCCTTTTTTGCCTCCATGGATAACGTTTTTTTGTCTCACAGATACCTCAACGCACCACTCACCTTTTTTCCTTCATCAATTCTATGGTTAACCTCATCCTTCATAAACCCATCCGCTGACACGTCAACTCCCAAATATCTGAAAACATTTACTTCTTCCATAATCCCTCTCTCTAATGTGATATCCAATTTTTCTTTATTTAAATCGTTTGATACCCTCATCACCTTACTCTTATCTATGTTCACTATTAACTTTCTACCTTTACACACTCTCCCAAACTCGTCCACTAACCTTTGCAACTTTTCTTTAGAATCTCCCATAAGCACAGTATCATCAGCAAAAAGTAACTGTGTCAACTCCCATTTTGCATTTAATTCTCCATAATTTAATCCCACCCCTCTCCCCAACACCCTAGCATTTACTTCTTTTACAACCCCATCTATAAATATATTAAACAACCATGGTGACATTACACATCCCTGTCTAAGACCTACTTTTACCGGGAAGTAATCTCCCTCTCTCCTACACACCCTAACCTGAGCCTCACTATCCTCATAAAAACTCTTTACAGCCTTCAGTAACTTACTACCTATTCCATACACTTGCAACATTTGCCACATTGCTCCCCTATCCACTCTATCATATGCCTTTTCTAAATCTATAAATGCAATAAAAACTTCTCTACCTCTATCTAAATACAGTGGACCCCCGAGTTTCGTAAAAACTTCACTCCTGAAGTCTGCTCAAGTGCCATTACCGAACGAATTTACTCCCTTAAGGAAAAATTTCACGTAGGTTAGTCTATTTCAGACCCCCAAAAATACACTTCCACAAGAACTTACAAAATTATACTTACATAATTGCACGATTTCCGGGGTATTCGTTAACCGAGGGTCCACTGTACTGTTCACATATATGCTTCACTGTAAACACTTGATCTACACATCCCCTACCCACTCTAAAGCCTCCTTGCTCATCTGCAATCCTACTCTCTGTCTTACCTCTAATTCTTTCAATAATAACCCTGCCATACACTTTACCTGGTATACTCAGTAAACTTATTCCCCTATAATTTTTACACTCTCTTTTATCCCCCTTCCCTTTATATAAAGGAACTATACATGCTCTCTGCCAATCCCTAGGTACCTTCCCCTCTTTCATACATTTATTAAACAAAAATACCAACCACTCCAGCACTATATCCCCCCCTGCTTTTAACATTTCTGTCATGATTCCGTCAATTCCAGCTGCTTTACCCACTTTCATTCTACGTAATGCCTCACGCACCTCCCCCACACTCACATCCTGCTCTTCTTCACTCCTAAACGATGTTGTACCTCCCTGGCCAGTACATGAAATTACCGCCTCCCTTTTTCATCGACATTTAAAAGTTCCTCAAAATATTCCCGCCATCTACCCAATACCTCCAGCTCCCCATCTACTTACTCCCCTACTCTGTTTTTAACTGACAAATCCATTCGTTCCCTAGGCTTTCTTACCTTGTTTATCTTGTTTTCAGCAAAATTTCTTGACAGAGCCTCTCCCATTCTTTCATCTGCTCTTCTTTTGCACTCTCTCACCACTCTCTTCACCTTTCTTTTACTCTCCATATACTCTGCTCTTCTATTAACACTTCTGTTTTGTAAAAACCTCTCATAAGCTACCTTTTTCTCTTTTATCACACCCTTTACTTCTTCATTCCAACACTCACTCCTCTTTCCTCCTGCACCCACCCTCCTATAGCCACAAACTTCTGCCCCACATTCTAATACTGCATTTTTAAAACTATCCCAACTCTCTTCAACCCCCCCACTACTCATACTTGCACTAGCCCACCTTCCTGCCAATAGTTGCTTATATCTCACCCTAACTTCCTCCTCCCTTAGTCTATACACTTTTACCTCTCTCTTACTTGCTGTTGCCATTTTCTTTTTGTCCCATCTACCTTTTACTCTAACTGTAGATACAACCAAATAATGATCTGATATATCCGTTGCCCCTCTATAAACATGTACATCCTGAAGCCTACCCATCAACCTTTTATCCACCAATACATAATCCAACAAACTATGTACTTTCCTGACGTGCTATATCATACCTTGTATATTTATTTATCCTCTTTTTCATAAAATATGTATTACTTATTACCAAACCTCTTTCTACACATAGCTCAATTAATGGTTCCCCATTTACATTTACCCCTGGCACCCCAAATTTACCTACTACTCCCTCCACAACATTTTTACCCACTTTAGCATTAAGATCCCCAACCACAATTACTCTCTCACTTGGTTCAAAACTCCCCACACACTCACTCAACATTTCCCAAAATCTCTCTCTCTCCTCTACACTTCTCTCTTCTCCAGGTGCATAAACACTTACTATAACCTACTTTTCACATCCAACCTTCATTTTACTCCACATAATCCTTGAATTTATACATTTATATTTCTTCTTTACCTGCCATAACTGATTATTCAACATTATTGCC
This sequence comes from Cherax destructor, assembly GCA_009830355.1. Taxonomy (NCBI): domain Eukaryota; kingdom Metazoa; phylum Arthropoda; class Malacostraca; order Decapoda; family Parastacidae; genus Cherax; species Cherax destructor. Next base: position 38,076 of record WNWK01001496.1, on the reverse strand, counting down.
ACTCCTTCTTTAGCTCTAACTCTATTTGAAACCCCTGATCTAATCCCATTTATTTCTCCCCACTGAAACTCTCCTACCCCCTTCAGCTTTGTCTCACTTAAAGCCAGGACATCCAGCTTCTTTTCATTCATAACATCTACAATCATCTCTTTCTTATCATTCGCACAACATTATTTATACAATTATTAAAAAATGCAGTAGTTTGCATAACAGTAAATCTTCTATTTTTTGTGTGAATAAAAATTCAAAATGGAAAGCAAGCGTAATATAAGAGGGGCTTGGAGACGTGACTAATGAACAGAGGAAATGTTATTTTAGTGCCAGGAATGTCTGCATTGTTTATTCCAGACCCTATTTTGAAATTAGCATTTCTTGAAATTTGTGTGAAATTGGCCAAATTACTGATTTCTGACCATTTTATTGTGTAGTTGAAATAGGTAAATGGGTGGTTTCTTGTACTCAATCGACAGAATAGAAGGAATACTAGCGAAATAGTTATGAGTTTGGTAGACTGGAACAATGGAATGTGCCAAAAATAGGGTGTAAAGTGGGCGAAATCACCTAACCACTCTGTAATCCGGCAAAATCACTAATCCGGCACCCTACAGGTCCCGATGATGCCAGATTAGTGATGGTCAACCTGTATTACTATTATACTACATTATTGCATCTTTATGTTTGTTTACATTTCTTTCAACTACAAATGGAATATGTACAATCTGTAATTTTTTGTGTGCGTAAGGTTTGATCAATTTTAAATTTTTATAAGTAGATTTGTGTATATTTCATGGTAGTAAGTGATAAAATAGACTAGTATCTACATAAATTTTATGCATTCATGACATACCTAACTTCTTAAAATTTTCGGTCGCAAATCTCAAAAAAACTTCCAAAATATTTATTGAAAAAATATCCATGTATAAGTGGACCAGTGCAGTTCAAACTCTTGTTGTTCAAGGGTCAACTGTATTTTCAAAGCTAGAAATTTTTGTAATGGGGCTATAAGCCATTTTAAAAATGCATCAGGTGGCCACCTGTATTTTTAAGAGATAACACAATATGTAATACATAGTAAAAAAGTCAAATAAGAGTACAAAATACCAAATAGTATTTCCCACAACTGCAGTACAGTGGACCCCCGGTGTTCGTCCTGCTCAAAACTCGCCCTTTTATGTATGTAATACATAGTAAAAAAGTCAAATAAGAGTACAAAATACCAAATAGTATTTCCCACAACTGCAGTACAGTGGACCCCCAGTGTTCGTCCTGCTCGAAACTCGCCCTTTTATGTAAGTGTATTTTTTTTAAATGCACATTTTTATTTAAGTGTGTGTAAAAAGTACTACAGAATGAGACCAGCTCAGAACCAAGACAAGGTCTGTACAATACAGTATGTCTTAAAGTAATTAAATGTATCCATAGAAAGGGACTTGGATAACAACGCACAAAGCCCTATTATTATTTTTTTTTTTAAGACAATGTAAGGACTTCCTTCACAATAACTGAAGTATAGCCCTGGCTGGTTTGAGTTTTATGAGGCATAATAAACCTTGAAACAAAGTTCTGTGGTGAAAGTGCATCAGCTGATCACATAATTTCAAAAAGCTACCCCTACCATACTGACTTTGCAAAAATTATTGCTGATACTGTTTACAGTTTTGATCAGGTGCCCAAAGTGGATACAAGACCAACTATCAACAGTACTGAAGAAAAGAGAACTTTTATGTGACTGTGTAGAGCTTCATCACATCAAGTGACTTGATAAAGATCTATAGTGTGTGTTTCAGTGTCACACTTAACACTTACCTTTCACCTATCTCTTCTGCTACAAGTCATGGGAATCTACTAAACTTCCTCTTCCCCATCCTTTCCCTTAAATATTTACTGCAAGTAATTAGTTTTATATTTACAACATAGCACATATGTTAATAATGGAAATGTACTTTAAACATTTTATTAATGCTGGTGGGGCAATGGAATGGCTCATAAATTTTTAACATGGCTGTCTGCCTCCCAACATAAGAGCATAAGAAAGAGGGAACACCAACACAGTAGCTCACCTGCAAACTCCAACTTGAAGCATTTCATGTATCGCTGTCACTTCCAAAAGTAACCTCACCTCAAACGTCCTCTCCAACCTCCACAGATCACCTACACCACTCCAGTTGTGTCACGTCTTATGCCACTCTTCAACATATCATGCAAAACTGCTGTTAAGATTGAATAACAACTACTTGTTTGCTTATGTATAGATCCTTTTTTCCTTCATCTCAACTGTGGCTAGCACAGAGTGGTGTCTGTCTGCCAGATTCCTTCCCCTTCATCTGTGCTGACCTAACACTCATTTCGGTTTCCTCTTCCCCCTATAGCCCATCTTCCTCCTTTTCTCTGTGCTGACCCTCCCTCACCTCTCTTGACCCTCATCAGTGCTGAACCCCCTTGTCAGTTTTCATCCACCCCCTTCCCAGTCTTATTCATGTTGACCACACAATGAATAATTACATTTTCCAGTTTTAGGGGGTTAGTAAAAAAAAAAAAGAGAGAAATAAGACATGATATAACACAGTACACATACTGTACCAGACTTTTTTTCAAATAAGCCCAAGTTTAAGATTTTCATAAAATACATACAATGATCTCTCATATCCAAACTATATGGGTCGAGACCAGTGTGGAAACACAGAGTTTCCGGATACGTGAGGGAGAAAAAAATGCTCATCTGAACCGTCATATCGCCATCAGCGACAGCGTTGTAGGTTTAAAAAACGAGTCCAATGTTGTCTGGCGGTGGGACCAGACACTCTGGGCTTGAATAACAGTCTCCCAGATTTCACGGATCCTAGGACCATAACTTTTCAAATGGGCTGTGGACAGTGGATGCTCCAAATACAGTGGTACCCAGAGTTTCGAACAGCTCCCAACTCGACCTATTATGTAAGTTAATTATTGTAAGTGCTTTTGTAAGTGTATTTTTGGGGGTCTGAAATGGACTAATCTATTTTACATTATTCCTTATGGGAACAAATTCGTTCGGTAACAGCACTTGAACAGCTTTCTGGAACGAAGAATGTTCGAAACTCAGGGTACCACTGTACTCCAAATGTGTTTCGACACCTGCCCTTGCTGCTGAAGTTTTTGGTCTTGGAGGCATTGGGTCATCGTCATCACTTTTGGAATGTTCCGGGTGCAACACTGATTCTGCAATTTCTGCATCTGTCAGAGACTGCACACCAGGGTCATCGTCACACACTAGCCAGTCCTGTATGTCGTCTTCTGTAGTTTTTCCCCAGCCTTGAGTAACTGGTGATGGAAATCTTTTCACTCGAATCCATCGAAATCAATAACTGGATTGATCCCGTGAAGGAGCCGATTCTAGCCACTGGCGAGGGTTGATGGTGGGACATCATTCCAGGCCCAGGTGAGGTTATGAATGATGGTGTGCAGGTTGTACTTTTTAAGGTTGTCCATGGTCAAGGCTCCCACATCTCGGCCTTTTTCGTCAATTACCACCATCACGTCCTCCAAGAATCTTCGGCAATATAGCCTCTTAAAGGCCACAATCACACCCTGATCCATGGGTTGGATGAGTGATGTGGTATTCGGTGGCATTTGAATGGCTGTTCGGATGTTTCGGTAATAATTTTAGAATTTTGCCCTTTCCCAGGGCCTGTTTGGATATTGGCGAGGTTCAGATAATGGTAGGCCGGATATGCAAGGTATCACTGTAGTATATGAATTATTTTTAAAGTCTCTTAATTCCATTAAAAACAAAATTATCAACGAATTTACAAATCATAACCCCCATAAAAAATACAAAGACATTATTACTAGCTGTGATAGGTTAAAGACAAGATAAATGAAAAGTAATGCAAGTACTTACCACTAAGGTGACACAGTTGGGTGATGCCTTGATAAGCTCAATAATTTCATCCCTTATTTTATTTTCTACACTAATTCCATTCACTTGCAAGAGCCGATCACCGGGGAGCAGCCCAGTTACATTGGCGCGGCCTACAGCTCCTGGCTCAGCAAACACAATAGTACGCCGTGTTTCGGTGTTATCAGGACTACGTTCAACAACCTGCGCTCTTCTTAGAGAAAATCCAAAGTCCCCAGCTGGTGATCGATCGATAGTAAGGGTGCGTGGTGCTGGTGGCTGAGCAGGTACTAAGGCAGGAAGTCTCAGGTCAGCAGCAAATGTTTTGGTATGATGATGACCAACACTCTCACCCACAGGTATAGGACTGGTGGGAGTGGCTGGAGGGCTTTTAGGATGCTCAAACCCATCTACAGGACTACGCTCCACCACCACTTTTGGATGAGGTTGTCGCAAAGGACTCATTAGCTGCTGAGGGGGACTGCGAGGACTTATAGGACCAGACCCATTGGACACTCGTCTTGCACTTGTTAAGGATGTAACAGACGATCTCTGAGCTTCTACCAGCTCTCGTTCTTGACGGAGATTTTCATACATAATAAGTTCATTTTGCATTGTATTTTCTAAGAGGTTACCTTCATCATCTATGTCTCCTTTAACACCATGGTATTCTGTATTCTCTAAATCCATTTTCCCTTTCAAGATTCCACGTTTCGGAGGTCTAGGTGGCAGTCCAATGCCTGAACGAAGTGAAATTCCATCACTACTAGAATCACTGTGGAGGCTTGAAGCTGATGCCATAGCTTCATATCGCTCTCGAAGCTCTTTAAAAGTACCAGCAGAAGTTAAATCTACTTCTGACTGATCATTACCTAGCCCTGATCTGAACTGTTCCATGTAATCAGCAGTGATGCCGCTAGGTAATTTGTCATCTTTCTTTTTACGTCCCTTGCCTATGAGGCTGCGTCTCGCCTCATCCAACCTCTTGAGCTCATCTAGAGTAAGTGTGGCCCGATCTTTGGAACGTTTTGATTCTTTCCTGTCTTTTTTATCTTTTTTCTTCTTCTTCTCATCCTCCTTGTCCTTATCTTTTTTCATAAACCCAAACATCTTGTCAAGTCACTATGCACAAATTTCTGAAAGCAAGAAAAAAGAATTTTTTTAATGACATTTTCTTTATATTAGATAATTGATCTAAATTAAGAAATGAGAATACAGATTATGCACAGATATAGATCCCCAATTAGGTAAGTTTACCAGAAAGATGACTTACACACACAGATTGCAAAGTAGTAAACTGTTTTGCAAGAAGTATTTTTAAATATTAGTTACACAGTCATTACATAGTGTACCATGTATCTTGGCACTGTCTTAATTTTCTAAGTATGTTGGACTAGGTTGATCTACAGCTCTTGACCTTTCTGAGGGTGTTAATATACCGGCAAAGACTGAGCTTAAGTTCTAAGGCCTCTTGAAGGTGTTGGTTTCCAGCTCCTAAGCCTCTTGGAAGAGTTGAACTATACCTCCTAGGTCTCTTAGGGAAAATTAAGCTGCAGCTTCTCTAACTCTTAAGGGTTTTGAAGTAAAACTATTACACTTTTTGCATGCAATGAGGTACAGAAAGCTGGGGCTCTGGGACATGGAGGATAACTTGCTCAGATTGTGCAGCAACCAAAACACATGTTACCATTCATCTTAAAAACACTAAATGGTACTGAGAAAATGAAAGCTACCCACTTGAAGATACTGTATATAGAGCTAAGCTAATGTTGCATTGTTTTCAGAATTTAGTCTAGAGGTTATAGTATATATTACCTCTTTTTGTAGCCCATTCTGTTGATCTACCACATTGTGATATGGTCTGGTGTGGTGAATAAGTTCACAGGTTTTTACCTCAGTAGAAAGTCAGGTTCAGGAAATTGTTGATCTGGCAAGGAGGGTGCACTAGCTTTGAGGAGATGAAGCCAGATGTGAGGACACTAGCTTTGAGGAGATGCAGCCAGATGTGAATGAACTTTTAAATGATGGTGATGGTGAACAAACACTTGAGAAATTGTTGGAGGACCTGAATTGCCAGATAGAAGAGAGAGAAAACAGAAGAGAATGAGGAAAGTGAACTGGAAATGAAACAGTTGACAATCTAGGACCTACATGAGTGGCCATATACCAGTAAACTTACAAAATTTTTCACTGAATAAGACCCTGACTAATGCATTGTGAAGTAGGCTATGGAACAGGCAATGATGCCTTATCATCAGATGTGTAAAGTAAGGCTGGGAAAAACAGAGCACAAAAGCTTAACAGAATTCCTAGGACTCCAGCATGTTGGAACTTTGCATCAACCTCAGCCCATTACCCACAGCCATCCACCTTGTTGCATTACCCACAGTCATCCACCTTGTTGCATTACCCACAGTCATCCACCTTGTTGCATGACCCACAGCCATCCGCCGTGTTGCATGACCCACAGCCATCCACCTTGTTGCATGACCCACAGCCATCTGCCATGTTGCATGACCCACAGCCATCTGCCTTGTTGAATGACCCACAACCATCTGCCTTGTTGCATGACCCACAGCCATCTGCCTTGTTGCATGACCCACAGCCATCTGCCTTGTTGCATGACCCACAGCCATCTACCCTGTTACATGACCCACAGTCATCCACCTCATCAAACAACCTACAGCCATCCACCTTGTCACACAATCCACAGCCATCCACCTCAACACACAATCCACAGCCATCCAACCTCATCACAACCCACGCCATCCACCTTGGTGGTGGTGTTAGGTCAAAAAGCAATAGCACATACAATAGGGCCCTACTTATACGGCAGGTTAGGTTCCAGGTTACTGCCAGAAAGCGGACATCGCCTGAAAGCAGAACGACATTTTTTCCACTTATAAATGCATATAAATGCCAGACAACAAGTTTACACTAACTTATATTAAGTTAGTAATATAATTATGCATTATAAAGCACAATAAAAAGTAAAGTACATACACAGTACATTCATTACTTACCTTAAAATATGTGTAGTCTTAATGTAGGATGAGAGGTGAGTAGTATTTATTTGTAGGAAGTCAGGTGTAGGTAGCTGGTAGATGTAGCCTGCCTAGGCTACACCTACCTACACAGCTATATGATATTTAATGTGGCCCAGAGCCATATTATTACCATCAACATATCTTGTTCACTGAGTTTAATAGTTTCTAACAACTACCTTTAGATGCCATCATAAACGAAGGGAGAAGTAATGAATAATTCATGCTGAGAATTGTAAACAAAAGCGGAGTGTTAAGGGGAATGACTGGGCCAAACGCAGATTCATACACGTTTTCTCTGGTGCTGGACCAGAGAAAACGTAATTTTCCCACTACCCGGCTATCACACACCTCCATAGCATATAAACATAGCATGTTTATATGCTATGTAATGTGTTTCTTATATAATTTTGAAGAAAATATCATAGATGGATTAATGAAAATGTCTATATTAAAGTAAAATAAGACAATTAATATGCCTAAGAGTGATTATTATTACGTACTATTATTATTACGATGGCATTAAGACTAGAGGGACACTCTTAGTGATTTTAACCCTTTGAGGGTCCGTCCCGTAGATCTACGGCTTTGAAGCCAGGGTCCAAGTCGTAGATCTACGCCATGAGCTCAGCTCACTCAGATAACCTGCGAGTGGTAAATTTGGGCCTAGATATGAAAGAACACTTCTATGTGGTAAGTGTGCACCACATAAAACAAATCCTGCAGCACACAATGCATAACGCGAGAAAAAAACTGCAACCGTAATTTTGGATTAAATCAGTGACTTTGCGGTGTTTTTTTGTATGTTTTTTTACAGTTGTATTCGCGATTTCTTGGTCTCATTTGATAGAATGGAAGATATATTACAGAAATAGAGATGATTTTGATTGGTTTTAGTACTGAAAATGGCCTGAAACTGAGTTTAAAGTAGGGGAAATGTTCAATTTTTGCCGATGTTCAAGAGCAAACAAATGTCGTCACGAGTCTAATATGCATCAGCTGGTGGGTCTAATATACGTATACGTTCATGAATGTGCTGATATTATTTATACAATTATTACAACATTGCATAACAGTAAATCTTCTATTTTTTTATGTGAATAAAAATTCATTATGTGAATAAAAAATAAAAATGGAATTCATTTGTAATGCCTGAAAATGTAACTAATTAACAGAAGAAATGTTAGTTTAGTGACAGGAATGCCTGCATTGTTCATTCTGAACCCTATTTTGAAATTGGAATATTTTGAACGTTGTGTTAAATTGGCCAAATTACCAATTTCCGATCACTTTATAGGGTAGTTGAAACAGCTGACTGGGCAATTTCTTGTGCTCAATCGATAAAATAAAAGTAATACAGTGGAACCCCGAGTTTCGGCCATAATTCGATCCAGGAGGCTCTTCAAGTGTCATCACTGAACGAATTTGTTCCCATAAGGAATAATGTAAATTAGATTAGTCCGTTTCAGACCCCCAAAAATACACTTACAAAAGCACTTACTTATATAATTGTTCAAGTTGGGAGGTGGCTGAAACTCGAGGTACCACTGTACAGTGGACCCCCGAGTTTCGTAAAAACTTCACTCCTGAAGTCTGCTCAAGCGCCATTACCGAACGAATTTACTCCCTTAAGGAAAAATGTCACATAGGTTAGTCTATTTCAAACCCCCAAAAATACACTTCCACAAGCACTGACAATATTATACTTACATAATTGTACGATTTCCGGGGTTTACGAAACTAGGGGGTCCACTGTACTAGCAAAATAGCTAAGAATTTGGTCGACTGGAATAATGTAATTAACCTAAAATGGGAGTCAAAGTCGGCAAAATTGCTGATGTGTAAATATCGCTGACACATCAAAATTCGTGAGAGTGTAACTTCTTCAATTTTTCATCAAATTTCATACTTTTTGTTATATTACCTCCAGAAAAAGATTCTCTACCATTTCATAAGAAAAAATAACAAAAAATATTTTTTTAAGTTTTTGGACCCTGGCCGTCACTCTGAAATTTGGCCAGCACAGTGTGTAAGTACAGTGGACCCCCGGTTTTCATTATTTTTTCGTTCCAGAATGCTGTTCAAGTGCCATTACCAAACGAATTTATTCCCATAAGAAATAATGTAAAGTAGACTAGTCCTTTTAGACCCCCAAAAATACACTTACAAAAGCATTTAAAAAAATACACTTACATAAAAGGTCGAGTTTGGAGCAGGACGAACACCGGGGGTCCACTGTATATTTAGGTACAGGTACACAAGTACTATCAGAGTACATATCAAATATGCAATAACTTTAAAACACTTGAAATTTTGGAAAGTTTCCAGACATAATAGAGATGTGCTCATGGAGAATGTAAGCAAAGCGGGTGGGGCACGCCATATTAGAAAGACAGGGAGCCATATAGCGAGTTTTGGTCATAATTTGAAATCGCCATATTAGCGGAAAGCCGTAAAGCGGGGCCCTACTGTACAATGTATTTTGAAAAAAATTTAATTATTTTTTACACACAAAAAAAAAAAAATTGTCTTATTTTTTCAGGCATCATGAACCTAACCCTATTATTTCCATATATTATTCATATCACATTGCATAAAACTATATAAAGTGATAATTTCAGGAATGTAATTGCTGCATTAACCCTTTCACTGTCAGTGACATATAGGTATGGCTTACAAGCCAGTGTTGGTGATGTATTAATACTCCAAAATTTTAGCGAGAGAAAGCTGGTAGACCTACATGTGAGAGAATGAGTATGTGATCAGTGTGCACAGTATAAAAAAATTACTGCAGCACGCAGTGCATGAGAAAAAAAAAACTCTGACCGTGTTTTTGGTTTAAAACGCCGACTTCGAAGTGTATTTTCGTATGGTATTTATGGCTGTATTCTCGTTTTCCTGGTCTCATTTGATAGAATGGAAGATATATTACAGAAATAGAGATGATTTTGATTGGTTTCAAGAAGAAAAGTACAGTGGACCCCCGGTTAACGGCCATAATTCGTTCCAGAATGCTGTTCAAGTGCTGTTACCGAATGAATTTATTAACTTAAGGAATAATGTAAATTAGAGTAGTCTTTCTGGACCCCCAAACATACACTTACAAAAGCACTTAAGAAAATACACTTACATAAATGTTAGTGTTTGGAGCCGGCCGTTAACCGGGGGTCCACTGTACCTTGAAATTGAGCTTAAAGTTTTGCCGATGTTCAAGAGTAAACAAATGACGTCACCGTCCAATACATGTCCAACTGGCCAGTCTAATATGCAATCACGAATGGTTTGACATTATTTATACAATTACAGTGGACCCCAGTTTTCGTGATTTTTTCGTTCCAGAATGCTTTTCAAGTGCCATTACCAAATGAATTTATTCCCATAAGGAATAATGTAAATTAGACTAGTCCTTTTAGACCCCCAAAAATACACTTACAAAAGCACTACAAATACGTACACTTACATAATTATTCGAGTTTGGAGCATCACGAACACCGGGGTCCACTGTATTACAATAATGCAGTAGTCTGCACAACTGAGCTCTAAAACTCTTTTTTTGGGAGGAGAGGTGCATAATATTTTATATTTTTTTGCATTAACACATTGGCTGGTTCCCACCAAGGCAGGGTGACCCGAAAAAGAAGAAACATTTTCATCATCACTCACTCCATCACTGTCTTGCCAGAGGAGTGCCAATACTACAGTTCAAAAACTGCAACATAACTCCACCCATCTGCCAACTGTATCAAAGCTATTATTAAAAAACACCTCCTTACCTTAATGTAATTCAAACACATCTTGAATCCTACTGTACTTATATTTTTCTAGTCCCATATACAGTGGACCCCCGAGTAACGAGCAAAATTCATTCCAGAAAGCCTGCTCAAGTGCCATTACTGAACGAATTTACTCCCTTAAGAAATAATGTCAAGTAGGTTAGTCCATTTCAGACCCCCAAAAATACACTTACAAAAGCACTTACAATATTATACTTACATAATTGTACGATTTCCAGGGTGCTCGTTACTCGGGGTCCACAGTATATATTGTAGCATACATATGTTACAATCCCCTCTATTCTGACATAACTATTGTAAATTCTCATTGTCACTGTATTCTCATCCCTTCACTTTAACCTTTTCACTGTCACAACCCACGAAAGTAAAAGTCCCATCAGCGTCATATTTTTTAAAATATTTTTTTCATAAAAGGGTAGAATTTTTTTTCTAAAGGTAATGACACCAAAAATGCAAAATTTGCTGGAAAATTTACAAAATTATGCAGGAGCAAAGTTAGAGGTCGGGAAACACTATGTAAATGCAATTTCATCCAACAGAATTTCTAGCTGTTTCACTAGTATGCCTTCCATTCTATTGACTTAGTACAAGAAACTGTAAATTCAACTATCAGAACTACCCTATACAGTGGACCCTCGGTTAACGAATACCCCGGAAATCGTGCAATTATGTAAGTATAATTTTGTAAGTTCTTGTGGAAGTGTAGTTTTGGGGGTCTGAAATAGACTAACCTACATGACATTATTTCTTAAGGACGTAAATTCGTTCAGTAATGGCACTTGAGCAGGCTTCTGCAATGAATTTTTTTCGTTAACCGAGGGTCCACTGTACAGTGCCCAAAATTAAAATTAAGTCAAATTATACAAAGGTCAACAAATTCCAATTTAAAAACAGTTCAAAATAAAGTAACCTTTCTTCTGTTCATTAATCATGCTCCAAGACTGCTTCCATATAACATCTGCCCTCCATTTAGAATCCGTCATCACACTAATAATTGAAGTTTTACCTTATTACTTTGCTAGTAAAATATAACCAAGAATAGCTGGTCATGGTTTATGCTGTCCAAATAATTAAAGCAGATCCAGTAAAAACCTATAAAACAGACTGGGGCAGTAGGGGTAGATCCTACCCTTCCTCGCGAAAAACTGCCAAAAATCGTATATTTCTGCTACTTTAAGGTCTATTTCAGGCCACTTCCAGTATGAAACCAAGCAAAATCATCTTTATTTTACAAGTCTTTTGGCCTGTCAACTGATACCAAAAAACAATCAATAAAACGAAGCAAACCACACTAGAAAACGCCTCAACAAAGTTAGAGGTTAGATGTTCCCATCATGCACTACAGGCAGGAATTTTTTTATACTGTGCTAAAATTTACTGCTCACAGCATATTTGAGAGTGCTAAGACTAAGATGTAGATCTATGTATGCGACAATGTCCTCAATGACAGATCGAAGTAAAGAGATGACCATATTGTTAACATTGCTCTTTAGGTGTCCCGTAGCTCGATTGCTAGCTCACTCAACTCACACACTGAGGTCCGGGGATCAATCCCCGGTACAGCTGGAAAACATTAAGATGTATTTCCATAAGACACCTGCCATCCCTGTTCACCTATCAGTAAAATAAGTACCTTGGTGTTAGTTGACTGGTGTGGGTCGCATCCTGGGACAAAACTGACCTAATTTGCCCGAAATGCTCTGCATAACAAGTGGCTTTCTATACAGTAATATGTCATTGATGTCAGCTAGGCCTGTATACCTTGTACATGTACAGTGGACCCCGGTGTTCGTGATGCTCCAAACTCGCCCTTTTATGTAAGTGTATTTTTGTAAATGCTTTTGTAAGTGTATTTTTGGGGGTCTAAAACTACTAGTCTACTTTACATTATTCCTTATGGGAATAAATTCGTTTGGTAATGGCACTTGAACAGCATTCTGGAATGAAAAAATCACGAAAACCGGGGGTCCACTGTTCTTGTAGAAACAAAGATACAGTGGTATCTCGGTATACGTTCTTAATCTGTTCCAGGACCTTGGACTTATACCAAACAAGACGTATACCAAACAAATTTTCCCATAAGAAATACTATAGGGAAAATGATTAATCTGTTCCCATGAAAAAAAAAATTATATTGTTATTGGCATATTATACATTGGTGGTGTTGTATAAAATAATTTAAACACTGCTTAATTCCAAAATATGTAATTTAAACACTGCTTAATACCAAAATATGTAATTTAAACACTGCTTAATACTAAAATACATACATAAATACAAAAGAATTAGTTAAAATAAATGCAAATTTAACCTTACTTTACTTTGGTAATAAGAGTGGAGTGCCTACTAGGATAGTGCTGAGAAGGGAGGAGTAGGAAATGTTATTGTTTGGAAGGGGAGTCCCCTTCTCTTTTCCCTATTTGGACATGGTTGAAGCTCACTAGGTTTGACTCTTACTAAAAATCTGTCCAAAGAACTTTGCTTCTGCCTTCTCCTCAGGATGTGACATTGTCTGGTCATACCAGCCAATGCTATTACAGCTTGTTTGGGCTTTGTTGGGGTGGTATATATCTGCAAAGTTTTTGACATCCATCCATTTGGCAAAGATTTCCTTGATTAATGAAGTAGGAGCTTCCTCTATCTCCTCTTCTGAGCCTGAAGAGAGAGCATCCATCTTAGTCTTGTGCTCCTCCTTCTCAAGTTCCTGCAGTTCCTCAGTGGTCAGCTCTTCCCGGTGCCCCTCCACTAACTCCTCCACATCGAGAGAGAGGTAAACAAAGGTAGCGCGTGGTGTTGTGACTCATTTTGGTGATCAAATTGATGCTAACAAATACATTCCAATATCTAATCTTCCAATACTATAAAAAATATAGTAATTGAATTTTTTTTCACTCATACAGCCTCTCCTCACTTAGCGACGTACTCGTTTACCAACGCCTCGGACTTACGACGGGCTCTCTGACCAGTATTTATACCTAAATAATGAATATTAAAGCTGATTTCCTCAATTCTGTTTATTACAATATACAGTACACTGCTGAATAAACATTTAAAAATATACCAGAAATGTTATAAATAGTGCAAAAGTGACGTTAAAACAATATCAAAGATGGTAGACACAAATCCACTACCACTTGGCAATTTGGTTTCAAATCTTAAAAACAACACTAATGAAGCTGTTATAAAAATGACTGACAGTTAATGAAGCACTAGAAATAAACAAATATCCTACTAGATTTTTTAGTAATATGCCCAAGGGTTTTAACCCTTAAACTGTCCAAAGGTAGAGCTACGTTCACGTGCGTAATGCGTGATCTACGTTCGATTGTACATGCTTTCTTATGTAAAAAAAAAGTAGATCTACGTTCGCAGCGCTACGCACGAGAACGCAGATCTACATTTGGACAGTTTAAGGTTAATTAAAATACAGTTGACCACAATACAGTGAAACCTCGACTTACAAGTGTCCCAACATACGAGTTTTTCAAGATACGAGCAGTCGCTCAGTTAATTTTTCGCTCTGAGTTATGAGCCAACATCCGAGTTATGAGCGAGCTTCCTCCGCTTCTCCCTCAACCCACAACCTGCACACCTCTCTTGTTTATTTATGATTTCATGCTTTAATTCCATGGAAATCATCCTCTTTGTCTTCTCAGCACTGTCCTTTGCACTTACATACTACTTTCTTAGGACCCATGGTTAGAAAAAAGAAATTTGGCCAATACAAATACAAATCTGCTTTGTATTGGACTGAAGAAGCCACTATGTGGCGAAACGTTTCCTTAATAAAGATTCCCATATGTTGCATAAGTGTCTCAATCTTCAACTTGTCGGTTTTCAAACCATTTATCACATACTCACAGACTACTTAAGAGCTAGACATAGGTTACTGAGTATTTTTTTTAATGTACAAAAGTGAGGTAGTTAAGTAAACAATAGTACAATTTTAAGTATACATTAATACAAAAAAAAGAGGAAGCTAAATGAAAATACAGTGGACCCCCGGATTACGTACTGCTCCAAACTCGAACAATTATGTAAGTGTATTTTTGTAAGTGCTTTTGTAAGTGTATTTTTGGGGGTCTAAAAGGACTAATCTAATTTACATTATTCCTTATGGGAACAAATTCGTTCGGTAACGGCACTTGAACAGCATTCTGGAACAAAATAATGACGTAATCCAGGGGTCCACTGTAGTATAATTTCAGTGATCTTAAGTTAATTGGGATTTCATAACCAGTTTCAAACTGGCTTTATGTCTTCAGTCAAGAGGAAACTGGACAAGTATCTTCATCGGGTGCCAGATCAACCAGGCTGTGATGGATATGTGGGGCAGCGGGCCTCCAGCAGCAACAGCCTGGTTGACCAGGCAAGCACCAGGCAAGCCTGGCCCATGGCCGGGCTCAGAGAGTAGATACTCTCGAAACTCTTCAAAGGTAAAGGTATATAAGAGATGGTGAAGAAACAGGAAGTTAATTAGGTTTCAGTAGAATTATAATGCAGCTCAGCATCTCGTAACTCTTTGAACATAAGAATGAATTAACACTGCAGTAGGCCTATTGGACCATACTAGGCAGGTTCTTCTCAAACCCAAACTTATTTAACAAAAACATTTGCCCAACCCACTTTCAATGCCACCCAAGGAACAGGCTTTGATAACCTTACCAATTACTGTGCAAGTCCCCCCCCTCTTACTCATGTATTTATCTAACCTAAATTTGAAGTTACCCAAGGTTTTAGCTTCATTGACCCTACTGGGCAGACTGTTCCACTCATTGACTAATCTATTTCCCAACCAATACTTTTCTATATCCTTTCTAAATCTAAACTTATCCAATTTGTTGATGACACAACCTTTATCTCATCCTCTAACCTCCTCTGACTTTAAACAATCATACTTAACCCTTTACCAGGCCAGGTGTGCCTCATATTTGATTCTGCCATAGAGGGTACGTATTTAAGAGGCGCCTAAAATAAATAAACTTGACAAATGAACAAAAATAAATATGTCTTAGAATTGCTTATATTATCAGAATATAGGTTGCAAATGTTGCAGTGTCTCAAATTTGATGCGTGGGTTATGCTTTACAGCGCTTTGTTTTACGGTGTTTCACTAATGCAGCGGTTTTCAAATATACCCATTCCTCATTTATCCAAACTTCCTACAATAAATATTCACCACTCACTATAAGCTAAGGATGAAAATATTTTAAGGAAAGTAATTTTTTTTTTTTTTTATTAACACATCGGCCGATTCCCACCAAGGCAGGGTGGCCCGAAAAAGAAAAACTTTCATCATCATTCACTCCATCACTGTCTTGCCAGAAGGGTGCTTTACACTACAGTTATAAAACTGCAACATTAACACCCCTCCTTCAGAGTGCCGGCACTGTACTTCCCATCTCCAGAACTCAAGTCCGGCCTGCCGGTTTCCCTGAATCCCTTCATAAATGTTACTTTGCTCACACTCCAACAGCACGTCAAGTATCAAAAACCATATGCCTCCATTCACTCCTATCAAATACGCTCACACATGCTTGCTGGAAGTCCAAGCCCCTCGCGCAAATATATTGTAGGGAAATATAATAATAGCATTTACTTAGCCTAACAATACTGCTTCCTTAACCTATTGAACCATGAACAATCATAAAAATGCATGAAATCATAAAATATTGTATATACATGTTATGGTTTAATAACAAATAATGAACTGGGCATTCGTGAATGTTCGAAGCTCGTGAAACTGGAACTCGCGAAAGTTGAGGGCTAGCTGCATTTTAATTTCATGTAAAATACCATATACTGTATGTTTAAAGGCTTTCGAGAGTTTTCCTACTCTCGCAGATATTTACCCTCTGTAGCTGCAAGGCTGAGCCTACAAGCTTTCAGGTATATTTAAAAAAAAAGCTGTCATCTAAAACTTATATCAGCAAGCAAGCAACTGCAACTGGAGAGTTAATAATGCTTAGATCCTCCACCAGGATGCAACCCATAGGTCAACTAGATCCCAGATACCTACTACAGGTCGACCATCACTAATCCGGCAATCAGTTATCGGTTCTATCGGTAAGCCGGCACTAATTTTGGTTAGCATAATTTCAAATTTCATCATTACACTGACTCAGAAATTGTGCAGATGGTTGTAAATCCACAGCAGCAAGCCAGTGGAGGAGAAAGCAGTGATGAAAATGAGGAAGATGTAGCAGAAAGTCTCTACTGATAGGTTAATTAAGTGTACATTCTAAACTAACCACTCTGTAATCCGGCAAATTCACTAATCCAGCACACTACAAGTCCCAATGATGCTGGATTAGTGATGGCCGACCTGTATTTACTGCTAGGTAAACAGGGGAAACAAATGTTAGGTGACTTGCCCATATACCTCACCCCCACCCAGGACTGAACCTAAGGCCTTAAGATGTCATTCAAATGCTCTACCACAAGACTTTGTGACTGAGAAGATAATCCCCGGGAAAGTAAACTAAATTTTGATAAGAGATATGAAAGGAAGTCACACTCTATGACTTTGTTGGGTACCCTAAATTTCAAATTCAAAAATATTTTTTACAACACTGTCTGTCTCCCATTGAGGCTGGGTGACTTTGCTCCCCCCCCCCAAAAAAAAAAAGAGGAAACACATTCACCATCATTCATGACTATTTAAAAAAATTACAGGCACACTAAACCCATAGGGCTCATAGAGAACATGGGAAATGAAAGACAATCGAGTTTGATCCAAAGAATAGGAGGACAGCTCTAATTCCCTGTATCAAGAACTCATCAGCATCAAGGAACCCCATTAAAACAATTATGGGTGTGTTTAAATAGCAACATTACGTTCAGAATTTTGGATATTATTATTATTATAATCAAAGGAAGCGCTAAACCACAGGGGTCATACAGCAGAATTTTGGATAAGATTTCAGTTAACAGCAAATTAATTTAAAGTGTTCAAAGGTATATAATGCAAAATTAATTCATTTAATGGGAAAAATAAAAATTAACATAAGAATGCAAAATAATACAAGGTACATAAATGCATCATAATTTCTGAAAATTAATCATTACCTTAAAGACAAGGATCAAAGAATAATAACTGCTATATTGTACCTGGTAATATATGAGGGTTATGAAAAAAAAAAGATAAAGTTAAGATTACAGGGCTAAGTCTGAAAGTTGAATCTACATAATTCACCACCAATGTATAACTATAACAATTAAATGCTTATTTGGAGCCATTGTCTTGGAATCATACTGTCTAAAAAATCATATGAATGAAGTTTATCTTAGCTCTATCATTATTACATTCATTCATGGAGGAGTGCTAAACCCATGGGGGGTCATGCAGTGCCTAGGAGGAATGGGAGGCATTTAGGTTCGACTCAAGAAAGGGAAGCACAGGTTCAATTCCTTGGATAAAAAAGCTGTCGATGGCTTCAAGGAACCTCCCTTGAAGGGTATGTCGAGAGAAATGGTGGATAGATTGAATTATATCTAATACTTTGAGATACTGAATGACTGAACACCTGTACTCCTTGGAATGAAGGTGAGAAAGATACATCATAACACTGAAAATCCATGAGGGACTTGTCCCAAATCTGCACATGGAAACCACTCCCTTTGAAAGCAAAAGACTTGGCAGGCAGCGCAACATCCTCCCAATGAAGAACAAGGGTGCCATGAGTACACTAAGAGATAACACTAAGTGTCAGGGACCAAAGACTGTTCAACTGCCTCCCAGCATACATAAGGGGGATTACCAATAGACCCCTGACTGTCTTCAAGAGGGAGCTGGACAGACACCTGAAGTCAGTACCTGACCAATCGGGCTGTGGTTCATATGACGGTTTGTGTGCAGCCAGCAGTAACAGTTTGGTTGATCAGGCCCTGATCCACTGTTTTGGGGGTGTTGACTCCCGAATACACTCCTGGTATGTATAAATACCTTGTACAGTCGTAGGTTGTTAAACAGCAACTATTTGGGAGGTATTACCTTCCTGTCATATGAGCGTGAAACACACACACACACACACACACACAACCACAACCCCTGCAACCACAAATAGGTGAGTACACACACACACACACCAAGTACTGGTAGGTTGGTAGATAGCAATCACATAGGGATGTACTACCCTACTATCATATGAGTGAAAAACAGACACACACACATACACAACCACATACAAGCACGTCAGGAAATTAGAGAAAGTGCAGAGGTTTGCAACAAGACTAGTCCCAGAGCTAAGGGGATTGTCCTACGAAGAAAGGTTAAGGGAAATCGGCCTGACGACACTAGAGGACAGGAGGGTTAGGGGAGACATGATAATGACATATAAAATACTGCGAGGAATAGATAAGGTGGACAGAGACAAGTTGTTGCAGAAAGGGGACACAGAAACAAGGGGTCACAGTTGGAAGTTGAAGACTCCTATGAGTCAAAGGGATGTTAGGAAGTATTTCTTCAGTCATAGAGTTGTCAGGAAGTGGAATAGCCTAGAAAGTGACGTAGTGGAGGCAGGAACCATATATAGTTTTAAGACGAGGTTTGATAAAGCTCATGGAGCAGGGAGAGAGATGACCTAGTAGCAATCAGTGAAGAGGCGGGGCTAGGAGCTATGAATCGACCCCTGCAACCACAAATAGGCGAGTACAAATAGGTGAGTACAAGGCCAGGAGCTATGACTCGACCTCTGCAACCACAACTAGGTGAGTACACACACATGAATCGACCCCTGCAACCACAATTAGGTAAGTACACACAAATGAAAGCCTGGTGTGGAATCAAGCTATGGGGCAACGATCCTTGCAACCAGTAAGATATATAACAATATTCAGGCAGCATTCTAGGATATTTCTGCTTAAGATCTTATCTTATCACTCTTATCACACAGTTTTGTTTTATTCTTTAGGTATGTTGTTTCATATACATTTTTTTTACCTAACATTATCATGAGTCTTCTGCTTGAGTCATACACAAGGTGTATGAGTCTTCTGCTTGAGTCATACACAAGGTGTATGAGTCTTTTGCTTGAATCACACACAATGTTTATGAGCAAGTGGTGTTTTGCTTGAATCATACACAAGGTTTATGAGCAAGTGTTTTGCTTGAATCATACACAAGGTTTATGAGCAAGTGTTTTGCTTGAATCATACACAAGGTTTATGAGCAAGTGTTTTGCTTGAATCACACACAAGGTTTATGAGCAAGTGGTGTTTTGCTTGAATCATACACAAGGTTTATGAGCAAGTGTTTTGCTTGAATCATACACAAGGTTTATGAGCAAGTGTTTTGCTTGAATCACACACAAGGTTTATGAGCAAGTGGTGTTTTGCTTGAATCATACACAAGGTTTATGAGCAAGTGTTTTGCTTGAATCATACACAAGGTTTATGAGCAAGTGTTTTGCTTGAATCATACACAAGGTTTATGAGGGAGTCTTTTGCTTGAATCATACACAGGGTTTATGAGTCATACACAAGATTTATAAGTGCTCTACCTGAATCATACACAAGGTATATCACAGGGGTATTAGTGACTAACATACACACACCTTGCAAGATTATAAACAATGAACTATCACTAAAGTGTTATGCTGCTATACAAACATACACTAACTCATACAACTTTAAAAAAGACAACTTACTAAAAACAACACTGACTGGATTAAAACACTGTACCCCCTACTGAAACACTTTACTTCCAGCCAAGTGTTGAGTGAGAGAAAGTGTTAAAAAGCAGAGTTAAAAAAAAGTGTTGTAGTGGGCGTGACACTTCAAGTTGCTGTCTTAAGTTAGACAGTCGACAGCAACACCGTGAAATACAACTGTCGTCCAGTTTTATCCTCGGTGAAGTCTCCAGGTCTACCTGAACACCCTCCACACAACACAAATCTATCAGTAACACTACAATATAAGTGTTGTAGTGGGCGTGACACTAACTTCAAGTTGCTGTCTAAGTTAGACAGTCGACAGCAACACTGTGAAATACAACTGTCGTCCAGTTTTACCCTCGGTGGAGCCTCCAGGTCTACCTGAACACCCTCCACACAACACAAATCTACCGGCAACACTACAATACAAGAGGTAGAGGCTACTACACTATATTACCACCAGGTACAAGTAACGGCACACTGGTAATCACTGTATTACATTGCACTGCACAACCTCACACCTCATTAACACTCATCAGGGGCAGTAATGATCATTAACAGTGCCGTTGCTTACCAATAGAGCGAGTTTAGAGGTTATTTAGAGTAGTTTCATTGAGATTACGAGAGAGAGAGAGTGCAGACACGAGTGTAAACACAGAGCAATATGGCGACTGACTGACAGTGAGAGAGACACAGTCAGCACTCACTCGTCTACCTCAACCCCAGCGTCTCAACACTGACTGACAGTGAGAGAGTCAGCACACACTCGTCTACCTCAACCCCAGCGTCTCAGCACTGACAGTGAGAGAGACACAGTCAGCACTCACTCGTCTACCTCAACCCCAGCGTCTCAACACTGACTGACAGTGAGAGAGACACAGTCAGCACTCACTCGTCTACCTCAACCCCAGCGTCTCAGCACTGACTGACAGTGAGACACACACACAGTCAGCACTCACTCGTCTACCTCAACCCCAGCGTTGAGCTCAATACTGACAGTGAGAGAGACACAGTCAGCACTCACTCGTCTACCTTAACCCCAGCGTCTCAACACTGACAGTGAGACAGTCAGCACTCACTCGTCTACCTCAACCCCAGCGTCTTAACACTGACACAGTCAGCACTCACTCGTCTACCTCAACCCCAGCGTCTCAACACTGACTGACAGTGAGAGAGATACAGTCAGCACTCGCTCGTCTACCTCAACCCCAGCGTCTCAACACTGACACAGTCAGCACTCACTCGTCTACCTCAACCCCAGCGTCTCAACACTGACACAGTCAGCACTCACTCGTCTACCTCAACCCCAGCGTCTCAACACTGACAGTGAGAGAGACACAGTCAGCACTCACTCGTCTACCTCAACCCCAGCATCTCAACACTAAACACAGTGAATAGAAGGAACACCTTATGGGGAGATTTTGAGGTGTTCTTAATAGGTTCAAATATCAACTCACTTGACGAAGTTATCCTTTGACCAGTAAATCTGATCCAGACTCCCACCAAACCAAGCTATTTAGTGCTAGGGATTCCTTCAGTGTACCCCAGACTCTCCACAATATGTACAATTGTAGTTCCAGGAGACTTCCAAGAAAACCTAAGCTAATAGTAGATAAAAAAAATAGTGATTGCTCTAGGCTATGCCTAAATCTGCCACAAGTAACTTTTCGAGGGGACTAGTCATGGGGAACTGACACCCACTAATTAAATAAATAAATGATACATATGAATTCTATTATTATTATTATAATAATCAAAAGGAAGCCCTAAACCTATATGATCTCTAAAAAGAACAAAAAGGCATAGTACCGTGACTGGAACAATACACAAATAACCCGCACATAGAAGCTTATGACGTTTGGGTCATTTTGGACCATTAACTAATTTCTTTGTCCTATGTGCGGGGTATTTGTGCATACGAACGGGGCACCGTGGCGTGGTGGCTAAAGCTCTCGCTTCACACGGTGAGGGTCCAGGTTCGATTCCCGGCGAGGGTAGAAACATTTGGGCGTGTTTCTTTACACCGGTTGTCTATGTTCCGCTTGGACAAAACTGACCTAATTTGCCCGAAATGGTCTGCATAACAAGCTACTTTCTATATAGTAGTATGTCATTGATGTCAGCTAGGCTTGTATAAATAAAGATATTGGAAACGCGGATTTTCCTACCTGGAGTGTTCCGGGGATCAACGTTCTCCCTTGCTCTGGTCCCAGACCAGGCCTCCTGGTGGATGTCCGATGAACCATTCTATTGGTTCACGAAGTTTTAGGACTCACTTGGCATGGGTTCAATCCCCTACCGTTCGAGAGACTATCCCCTACCGTTCCAGAGACTATTTGCCAGCCACTTCAAAGTTACTGTTAAAAAATACCTCCTTTCCCTAATGTGATCCTAACAACAATTTATTATACTGAGCAATTCCTTCAACCAATATTGTTCCTGTCCTTATCAACCATTGCTTCAACTCATGTTATTAGCTTCATCCTCAATATACATATCACTAATTATATCTTTTATTGACTTACTAAATATACCTCCAATAAAAACAATGTATTTTTTTATTCTCATATACTAGTAACCATGATTTAGTTTTAAGGCTGCCCGAAATGCCTTGGCCTGGAGGCTAAAGCTCTCGCTTCACACGGCGAGGGTTCGGGTTCGATTCCCGGCGAGGGTTGAAACAATGGGCGTTTACTTACACCGGTAGTCTATGTTCCCCATCAGTAAAATGGGTACGTGGGTGTTAGTCCACTGGTGTGGGTCGCATCCCGGGACAAAACTGACTTAATTTGTCTGAAATGCTCTGCATAACAAGGGGCTTTCTATATAGTAGTATGTCATTGATGTCAGCTATGGTCTGTACATGTACTTGTAGAATTAAAGATATATTATTATTATTATTATTATTATTATTATTATTATTATTATTATAAGGGGCTTTCTATGAGGTAATTTATATGTCAATCACCCTAAGTGTATAATATACTGTACTCCATGTTATAGAAATAAAGTTTGTTTTCCTGTTGGTGCTAGCAGCACCGCACACAACCTGGTTAGGTAGGCTTGTCAGGAAACAGGAATTTTTTTTCCTGACGTGGGTCTTAGTCATATGATGACCCGCAGTTGGAGCTTTTGGTCATCTGACTGAGGCCTTCCGCTGGCTTACCGGTCCACCCCTTTAAACAATATGGTTATAACCTCTCACAGCCCGGTTGATCAGGAAGAGAGTTGAAGAGCACTTTGGGAAATTATGTGGATACTGACAAATCACTAACATACGTAACATTAATGTCTCGTTGATCCAGGGGTTGATTTACAGGTTGACTTGATCAATGACACCAACCTTCTCTGATGTAATAATGGTAAAATTACTGACAAAATGTTGGGTAAAAGGACACAGATGCAACTAATGTGACTAAACTCAAATATAAACCCTCCACTCAAACTTCTCCTTAACAGGACGCACGACCATAACACAAGACACAGATCACTCTTTGATGTCCCCCGGGTCCATCTCACACTATGTAAAAACTCAATGCACATAAAAGGCCCAAAAATTTGGAATTCATTACCTGTGAATACCAACGAAACCCTGTCTGTACATCAATTCAAGACTCCTCTTATTATTATTATTATTATAATCAAAAGAAGCGCTAAACCACAAGAGTTACACAGCAAGACTCCTCTTAAAAACCACCTACTCACCCAAAACTAAATACACAGTATTTAACTTTACCTACAAAGTTAACAAGTCATTTTCCACTGCCTCAAAATATCATTACTCACTGTATTACTCCCCTAGCCTCAGAACCCCATAAATAAATGCTCAAAGAACAATAACTTCGCTTACTTAACTTATATTTCATATATGTATAACCCAGTTGAATAATTAGTTCACCCTTATCAAACTATGTTATAATAGCATTACCTAATAGAATAATCCATTCTCTTGTACTCATTGTAACTTGTCTAATGACCATATGAACTGATATTGCACTACAAATCATTGATTTGATCTGAATTGTACATAGTATAGTAAATTGATTATTTTGTTCTATTATAAAACTGTAATGCTTCAAAACTGTAATGTTCAAATTTCATTGTTTAAATACTTAATTGTACCTCATATTGTAAATTGTTTACTAAAGTTTTTTACCATCTAATCTGTTATAACCTAATTAATCATAAGTCAATTTTAAAGTTTGCCCATAATGCTCTTAATACAAGGGGCTTTTGGCATGTACACCCCACTGCTATAATTCCTTGTACAACTATGTATCATGTCTAAATAAACTATTATTATTCATATGAGAGAAAATTTAAACGTATGTCACCGACTTACAACCATATAGTATCCATGCCATTCTTTATGATTACAGGAGGTTTTTCGTAGTTATGCCTTGTAAGTTAATATAGGTATACAGGTACACATAAGTACAATTATCATACCTAGTAACTTATGTGTAAATTACATAGGATGATCCCACAAAATAGGACAAAGTGACTTATTTCGACTGGGGTCCTTGTAATGCCTCGCACATCTGGGAACATTTTCCTTGGCCTGCACACTTTAATATTAACGTTGACTGCTATGTGTTTACCTGGTGGAGTTTGTGGGGGACGTAAACACACAAGGCGACATCTATGGTGGTTGATAACTTGGTACATGGTGGTGGCTGCTACAGTATTCCTGAAGGCCTAGCTGCCTCTTCCACAGCTGTATTCCCACTCTGTAGCATAACTTGTTACTTACGTCCATGCGAGAATATGGAAGTTAAATTAATGATTGCATTATACCACCTCCACTCTCTCTGGACTCTGGACGGGGACTGACGCGCCCTGGCGCCAACATGTGGGTGACCTAACATATTAGTGTATGGGTCGGCAAACAGTTTCTATGATGATCTGTGGATTTCTTAGTGTTCTTGGCTTGCTAGGTTATCGTTTCGTCATTATGAGACAGCCAGTAATAATTAATTATGAAATTTGAAAAGATGAATAATAATGGAGCTACCATGGTTATATCCTAGTAAAAGGCAAATAGGACATCTTAAACTAAAAAAAAAAATAATTTCATTACTTGGATATCTGCATCACCCTATCAGTAACAGACACAATCCTAATAAAATATAGTTGAAAAGACAGATGTTTTTCACTCATTAAGTTGGATTACCAACAGAAGCAGCCTCAGCCAGGGGGAGTTGTTAGTAATTTACCTTATGTATGAAGAGTGTTTTGAAAAATTCTTGTTCTCTTCACGGTTAATGAGTTATGTCTTAGTGTAAAAAGGACCCCAATGGAAATAAGTCACTCTGACTTTCTTGGGTTATCCTGGGGTCTTTACACATATGCTGCTATGTATGATAATCTATGTAACTGTATTTGTGTATACCTGAATAAACTTACTTATTCTTAAGGAAAAAATAGATGTATTTCAGTTGCTGAGCGATTGGAACGATGCAATGCAGTATAAGTTGATAATGCGATTCAGTATTAGTTTTGAACACTTGAAGGGAATCAGAAGAGGCATTCACAAGTCATCATATGGAAACTAATATCCAAATTTTTCAATAAAAATGGTAAATAATGATATACCACAGAAAAAAAACATATTCCTTATAAATTCCTTATATAAAGTAATAAGTTAATTCAGTTGAATTATTGTAGTATTGAAAGAATTATTATTCTGATATGAAAAATGTATTACACACCAAGAAATATAACTAAATTTGAATAAATATATGTGTACAAGACAGCTAAGAACATAAGAACAAGAATACAAGATCAGGACAGCTGAGAACATAAGAGTGGTTAGGATGGAAGTAAGACGAACCAGCTGGTTTGTGAATGCTGCTCTAATTTTGTAGTGTCCGTTAGTAATATTATCGGATAATTCAATGCTACAATATAAGTGAAGTGGATAGATATTTGTAAATGTCAAACTAGAGAAGTTTGACATTTACAGAAAATGCGACGCGGAAACTGTAAATTAGACGCCAAATTGTCTACTACCGTGTGTACTCTTCAGTATACACGGAAGTAGGTTCGCTTCCCAGTTTCTATTACAAACCACACAACAGGTAAAGTTACTTGATATTGGCTAATTTTCTATGTAATTTTCTTGTGGGAGGCGTTAGGATATACCACCAATGTAATAAATTGGAAAGTGTAATAATTTATGTCTTTATTATGAAATAATGTGATTAATGACTCACGAAATCGTAATGACACGATTGCAAACAAACCATACCAGTTTTAAGACTCTCTGACCGCGGGTTCGAACCCCACCCGTGGTATGGTTTAATGTGATTAATAATTGTAACCTATACCTAGAGAGGGTTTTGGGGGTCAAAATGTGAAGAATAGAGGTGTCTGTGGGTGATCCATGTCCAGTCATGTGTGGAATCCAGACTAGGGACCTACCACCTCATTCCTAGTTACTTGAATTAATTTACATGCCTCTATCACACATGGACAGTGTGTTGACAGTTGCACTCTAGTTCTCTGGTGGAGGTAATTGGCTAGACCTTTACACATGGTCCTAAGGTACAAAATTCTTGAGTTACTTACGTGGAGTTGGGGGTCGCTGAGGGCCTTGTCACCTGAGATACCTGTAGGAGTCACGTGTAACTGCCTAGTACACTAGCGAGATATCCTTAATCATGGTGAAATGTCTCTAATTAGGGTCGTAATGTGTTATCAAATAGTACTTCACACCAAGGATGGTAGGGAAGGTTGCCCTGTTCTCACTGTGGATTTTGTGAGACTGTGTAGGAGCAGCCCTGCATGCCCTGTGGGCACTCAAACTGGCTGCAGTGTGCCTACTCCCATAATTGTGTAGGCTGTGAGAAGTAGTGTAGTCACTAAGCTAAATTAATCTGTCTAACTCTTAGCTTAAATATGTATAAGTAGTAGTGTATAGTATATCAGCCTGTGGAAGCTCAATTACTAGATTAAGTTTTACAAATTAAAAATGCATGAAGACTATGGCACCACCTATAGACATGGGTGGGTCTGCTCGTCCCCCCTACTTTACCCCAACTTAAAAAGTTTTAACGGTCTGGAAAATCTGAAGTTGCGAGATTTTCCACACTCGGGTTGGGGGGGGGGGTGTTTGATCTGATCAAACAGGGTCATAGTTTATGGCGCCCTTGATACGCTGCTGAGCCACCTTGGCAGCTGTGTGGTGTCGTGCTGTGTGGGGCAATAAACTGTCAGTGGTCCTGGCACAAACGGTGCCAGTGGCTTTCGTAACACAGCAACGTTTCCCGCATGATGTAGGGTTGTGTGTATGGAGTGCTTCAAAGGAGCCGGCATACCTCTCGTGTCTGAATGAATGAGCCTCGGAGTCAGGGTTATGCCAAGGATGTCTTCAAGAATGCTGATGTGGCAAACGCCTTAATTGGGTGCTGACAATTTGGGCACCCTTCGCTATCCAGTATTTGGTGTAAAATATCACACACTGCCCCGTGTGTTATTCGTAGGTGGGCTTGGTCAATTATCAGCTTCGTCAACCAATGGCTTTTGGGTATTAAGATACGAGGTACTGTGTTTTCTGGTTGTGAGAAATTCTGTATTTCTCGGCACCTCAGTATATTTTCTGAGTCCAGGTAAAGCCCCGGAGTCCGGGTTGAGTCTGGTTTCTTTACTGACTGACTCCCGTTCCTCAGGAAATCATAGTCAGCTGAGAACCTTTCTCTCTGTACTCGGTTCACGCAATATTTCATGGGTTCAAAGAACTCATCCTTTTCCTGTACTTGTAGGGATGTGTAGACACGAGAGGTGATTGTCAAGAGTTTGTCTAGCGAGGAATACAGTGGAAACTCGGTTGTCGAACTTAATTCGTTCCAGATGTCGGTTCGACAGCTAAAATGGACGACAGCCAAAGCAATTTTTCCCATAAAGAATAATGTAAATAGAATTAATCTGTTTCAGATCCCAAATGACTATAATAATTTATTAATAATAATGTACTAACTACTACATAAAACAAAATATAAAAATACAAAGCACAGGGAAAACTAAAACTGAATACTAAATGAAAATTTAACTGAAATACTGTACAGTAAGTGAAAATTTAACTGCCTCTTACCTGTCAGAGTGTCGTGTGGGGTTCTTGAATGGATTTGGTAATAACACAATCGCAGATTGGTTGGTAACTTATATATTGGTGATAATAATGGGAGAACACTCGGAGCCTGTGCCTGTCTACTCTCTGCTATCCTGACTTGAACTGAGGCCCAGTGAGCGAGGGACGCTCACAGCATTCAAAGGGTGACCTCTGACATGGCTTGGTCAGCAGAAAGACTAGTAACGGACAGTGATCACGTGAAAGGCTTGTGACTCTCTAACGGTTGGTAAGATTACTACTGCTGACAAGAGGAGAGCTAATAGCAAAATTCTAGCGCCTTCAAATCTTATGGGAGAAAACTGGTAGGCCTACATGTGAGAGAATGGGTCTGCATGGTCAGTGTGCGCAGTATAAAAAAATATCCTGCAGCACGCAGTGCATGAGAAAAAAACTGCGACTGTCTGTTTGGTTAAAACAGCGACTTTGCGGTGTATTTTCGTGTAGTATTTATGGTTGTATTCTCGTTTTCTTGGTATATTTTGATAGAATGAAAATATATTATAGAAATGGACATAATTTTGAATGGTTTACTAAATAAAAGTAGCTTAAAATTGAGCTAAAGTTAACGGAAAAATTCTATTTTTGCCGTTGTCCAAGAGTAAATAAATCACATCACGCGTCCAATTCACGTCAACTGGTGGGTCTAATATGCATTCACGAATGCGCCGATATTATTTATATAATTATTACAATTATGCACTAGTCTGAATAACAGTGAATCCTCTATTTTTTGTGTGATTAAAAATTCAAAATGAAAAGCAAGTGTAATTTAAGAGGTGTCTGGAGACGTGAATAATGAACAAAGAAAATGTTATTTTAGTGCCAGGAATGTCTGCATTGTTTATTCTGGACCCTATTTTGAAATTGGCCTTTCTTGAATTTTGTGTGAAACTGGCCAAATTAGTAGTTTCAGATCACTTTAGTGGGTAGTTTAAATGGGTAAATTGGCAGTTTATTGTACTCAATCGATAGAATGAAAGGAGTTCTAGCGCAATAGCTATGAGACTGGTCGACTGTAATAATGAAATTGGCCCAAAATAGGGCTCAAATCGGGCGAAATCGCCGATGCGTAAATATCGCCGAGATTGCTAACTTCGAGGTACGTAATTCCGTAAGTTTTTCATCAAGTTTTGTACTTTTGGTTTCATTACCTTCGGAAAAAGATTCTCTATCATTTCATAAGAATTTTTTCAAATTCTTCGACCTTGGGAGCGTTGTCGGTCGACAACCAAGAGCTGTGGTCAAGCAGACTGTGTCTGCTGGTGGTCGGTTGCCCTTAGGCGGTAACGCGACACCGTACTGACCAGATGGGCACATGGTAGTGGCAGGACAGTGACAGCCAATAATTCCCACCACTAGAACACTTTTGACGGTGTTCCTGTCTTCGCGGTCACTTCCCTCACGCTTGGGAAGTGGGCCAGATATCAAATGGCCACCAGCCGTGTTCAGCAGGGAGAAGTCATTCACTGTTGTCATTCCCTGCACAAATTTGCTGTAGTGGTCACTGCTAATTATTAGGTCTACTGGTCCGACTTGAAATTAAGGTTAGCAAGTCCTACATTGCCTTCCTTTAATGTAGTAACAGCCACCTGCAAGCCTCTCATTTGTATACTCTCCGGAAGTTTTTCTGCTACTAGTGATCGTGTGTAGCTGGCTAGGTTACACAACTTTCCGCCAGGGGCTGGGAAAAATTCTGAGAGATCTAAAGACACGTCAAACGGTATCACGCCCAGTTTACGTAATGGCAGACAAACAACTGCTGTGATCCCTGATCAAAAAACACAATCACTTCTGTCCCCAGAAGCTTATTCAGTAGCAGAAGTCGTGTTTTTCAGTGGCAGGAAACGAAGAAAGAAAATGGAAAGAAATAACCAGAATAGTTCACCCCCTTGGAGCCTTGCTGGACTGGAGGCACAGCCTCCTAAGTAGGATACAACACTGTTGAAATTTTGAAGATGATCAGAGGAGACTGTCTCCACCATCACACGCAAAAAAATGGGAATGACCTGTATATAGCATTGAGCATATGTCACCCAGACATGTAAATAGCCCCAAGAATCTTGCCCAAGACACATTATACAAGCTATGAATATTCGTAGCTGATCAGACAAGGCGTTCTTAAGTAATAAAAAAAATTTGTGAGAATGTAAACGAAAATATTGCTGAGAATATTTCGAGAAATAGGAAAGTTTCTCATCGTTAAACATAAAAACAACATTAGTATTATTATAATCATAACTAAGTGCTAAACCCATAAGGGTCATACAGCTCTGAAGAAACTCATAAATCAGTTTATTTTTATTTTTTTCTTAATTCGATTTAAAATTATCTTCAATCCTGTAAGGAAAATATTTTATTTTGATTTTTTTTAAATTAATTCAATTTAATAACATTGGCAAAATTTGGAAAACTGGCACCCATACAACCCAAAATTAATACAAAAATACTTCCTATTAAGATACATAAGTATTTAGGGTTTGGAGCTGATCAGAAGAGGAATTCCTTAGTTATTACATGGGAAAAAATTTGTTTCATAAAACTGGCGAATGGAAATTTACACTGCTCAAAGAGAGTGACAAGCCGTTTTAATAAGGCCCACCAATGGTAAAAGTTTGAAGCCCATCAAAAACAAAAAAATCTCCAGTAATTTATCTGATTCCAACGATTCTGTGGAGGATTTTCACGAGAACACAATCTGGAATTAACCTTCCACTCACACTCTGGACACAACTCTTGACACAACAAAGTGTAACTTACTGGTGTTGATGTACCAGGTTCTCTACACATATGCTGCTATGTATGATAATCTATGTAACTGTGTTTGTATATACCTGAATATATATGTATCTTGGAGACTTCTGGGACTTTAGGGACACTGGGGTGGCAAACAATGTTCCTCCTTTAATGCCCATCGTCTCAGCTCTCCAACTAGCTCCGGGACCCTGGATTAGAAACATATGGTTGCTCCTTTATATTTATAATAAAAATTTACACCAGTAAAACTATCAAAGT
This sequence comes from Cherax destructor, assembly GCA_009830355.1. NCBI lineage: Eukaryota > Metazoa > Arthropoda > Malacostraca > Decapoda > Parastacidae > Cherax > Cherax destructor. Next base: position 6,565 of record WNWK01001496.1, on the reverse strand, counting down.
GGCTGCATAATTATAAAGAATTTAAGTGGACTTGGCCGATTTAAGTATTTTGTTTTGTCTACTAGATTACAATTATTAATCACATTATTTCACAGACAAATTATTACACTTATCAATTTATTACACTGATGGTACAATGGAAATAAGTCTGTCTGACTTTTTTTTTTGGTTATCCTGGGTTCTCTACACATATGCTGCTATGTATGATAATCTATGTAACTGTGTTTGTGTATACCTGAATAAACTTACTTACTTAACGTCTCCCACAGGAAGATTACATGATAACTGGTCAATATCAAGTAACTTTACCTATTGTGTGGTTTGTAATACACACTGGGAGGCGAACCTAAATGCTCTGCATAACAAGCGGCTTTCTATATACTAGTAGTATGTTACTGATGTCAGCTAGGACCTTGTACATGTACTTGTAGTAAATAAAGATATTTCATATATTTTTATTATATTAAATTACTTAAGAGTGTACACAGTAGTAGACAATATGACATCTTATTCAACTTCCGCGTCGCATTTTCTGTTGTCCAGTCGCAAGATTCTTCCTTTTTTTTTTTCTCTAGCTGGACATTCACAGACATCTGTCCTCTTCACTTACATTGTAACGTTTAATTGTCCGCTAATATTACTAACGGACATTATTATTTCCAGAAACATTCGCCAACTCGCCTGTTAGTCTACCATTTTCGCTTCTCTCCTATTTTGTACACATATTTATTCAAATTTAGTGATATTTTTGGGTTTTGTAATTCATTTTCCTTACCAGAGCTGTATAACCCCTGTGGTTTAGCGCTTCTATTTGATTATAATAATAATAATCCTTACCAGAATATTAATTACTACAATAATTCCACTTTACTTAACTTATAGTATAAGGAAATTATAGGGAATATGTTGGTTTCTGTGACATCACTTATTAAAAGTCACATTAACATTAAACACCTGCAATATTATATAAACATTTTTACCCCTACCAATTATTACATTTAAATCATACGAAAATTATCAAAATTTTCCACAGATTCCAAGTTTTTTAACTATTTCAATAAAATTTCAAATTTGCATCTACTCGGCCAGGAAAAAAAAGACCCCCCCCCCATACCACCAACACGATGACATTCATCTTCGCAAATATAGAGGGTCTAAAGTCCAGGCAGTGCCTGACCTGTCCAGGCAGCGCCTGACCTGTCCAGGCAGCGCCTGACCTGTCTAGGCAGCGCCTGACCTGTCCAGGCAGCGTCTGACCTGTCCAGGCAGCGCCTGACCTGTCCAGGCAGCGCCTGACCTGCCCAGGCAGCACCTGACCTCTCCAGGCAGCGCCTGACCTGTTAGGTTGAGGGAATGACCATCTCAGAACTTAGATTTCAAGGGTAATAGACTGATTTCATCGGTGTTTACATCACTGCTTCTGCTGCATCCTCTGTATTCGACTGAAGAAGTCTACTTTGTGGTCGAAACGTTTCAGAATAAAGATACCTAACTGTTGCACATGTGTATTACTTATCAACTTCTCGGTACTGTGTATCATTATCAACTTCTCGGTACTGTGTACCATTATCAACTTCTCGGTACTGTGTACCATTATCAACTTCTCGGTACTGTGTACCATTATCAACTTCGTGCTGCGTTTGTCTCTGGAATATTAATGATGCTTGAAGTAATTGTATCTTTAAATATTTTTTTAAGGCACCATTCAGTAATACATATAAACATTTTGTAGGTTAAGTAAGATGGGTCAGGACAAGTGTTTCCTGAAACAGGTTTTAGTTGCATGATGACCCGCCACTGGAGCGTTTGGTCATCTGACTGAGGCCTTCCGCTGGCTTACTAGCTCACCCCTTTAAAAAATAAAATTATTCATTTTGTAGGTGTCCAGAGGTATTAAAGTAAGCATGTTACTGTTGACATAAGTGACATGAGTGAAAAGAAACTAAGAATTCACATAATTCTGTTAGCTACGACTAAATGATCCTGGTTTTGTATTTTGGTATATATTGTTTGTAGTCAGTTTCTTATTTTAAGATACGTAGTTAAAATATTGATATGTCTGTGCTAGTTGAGTTACTGCTGGTCACATCAGTGTCAGCACCTGTTGCTGCTGGTCACATCAGTGTCAGCACCTGTTGCTGCTGGTCACATCAGTGTCAGCTCCTGTTGCTGCTGGTCACATCAGTGTCAGCACCTGTTGCTGCTGGTCACATCAGTGTCAGCACCTGTTGCTGCTGGTCACATCAGTGTCAGCTCCTGTTGCTGCTGGTCACATCAGTGTCAGCACCTGTTGCTGCTGGTCACATCAGTGTCAGCACCTGTTGCTGCTGGTCACATCAGTGTCAGCACCTGTTGCTGCTGGTCACATCAGTGTCAGCACCTGTTGCTGCTGGTCACATCAGTGTCAGCACCTGTTGCTGCTGGTCACATCAGCGTCAGCACCTGTTGATGCTGGTCACATCAGTGTCAGCACCTGTTGCTGCTGGTCACATCAGTGTCAACACCTGTTGCTGCTGGTCACATCAGTGTCAGCACCTGTTGCTGCTGGTCACATCAGTGTCAGCACCTGTTGCTGCTGGTCACATCAGTGTCAGCACCTGTTGCTGCTGGTCACATCAGTGTCAACACCTGTTGCTGCTGGTCACATCAGTGTCAGCACCTGTTGCTGCTGGTCACATCAGTGTCAACACCTGTTGCTGCTGGTCACATCAGTGTCAGCACCTGTTGCTGCTGGTCACATCAGTGTCAGCACCTGTTGCTGCTGGTCACATCAGTGTCAGCACCTGTTGCTGCTGGTCACATTAGTGTCAGCACCTGTTGCTGCTGGTCACATCAGTGTCAGCACCTGTTGCTGCTGGTCACATTAGTGTCAGCACCTGTTGCTGCTGATCACATCAGTGTCAGCACCTGTTACTGCTGGTCACATCAGTGTCAGCATCTGTTGCTGCTGGTCACATCAGTGTCAGCACCTGTTGCTGCTGGTCACATCAGTGTCAGCACCTGTTGCTGCTGGTCACATCAGTGTCAACACCTGTTGCTGCTGGTCACATCAGTGTCAGCACATGTTGCTGCTGGTCACATCAGTGTCAACACCTGTTGCTGCTGGTCACATTAGTGTCAACACCTGTTGCTGCTGGTCACATCAGTGTCAGCACCTGTTGCTGCTGGTCACATCAGTGTCAGCACCTGTTGCTGCTGGTCACATCAGTGTCAACACTTGCTGCTGGTCACATCAGTGTCAGCACATGTTGCTGCTGGTCACATCAGTGTCAACACCTGTTGCTGCTGGTCACATCAGTGTCAGCACCTGTTGCTGCTGGTCACATTAGTGTCAGCACCTGTTGCTGCTGGTCACATCAGTGTCAGCATTTGTAATGTTACTGCTGGTCACATCAGTGTCAGCATTTGTAATGTTACTGCTGGTCACATCAGGGTATACCTGGAGAGGGTTTCGAGAGTCAACGCTCCCGCGGCCCGGTCTGTGACCAGGCCTCCTGGTGGATCAGGTTCTGATCAACCAGGCTGTTACTGCTGGCCGCACGTAAACCGACGTACGAACCACAGCCCATCTGATCAGGTACTGACTTTAGATGCCTGTCCAGCACCTTCTTGAAGACAGCCAATGATCTATTGGTAATCCCCCATGAATGCTGGGAGGCAGTTGAACAGTCTTGGGCCCCTGACACTTATTGTGTTCTCTCTTATCGTGCTAATGGCGCCCCTGCTTTTCATTGGGGGAATGTTGCATCTTCTGCAGAGTCTTTTGCTTACGTAGGGAGTGATTTTCGTGTTCAAGTTTGGTACTAATCCCTCTAGGATTCTCCAAGTGTATATTATCATGCATCGTTATCGCCTGCGTTCCAGGGAATACAAATCAAGGGACTTCCACAGTTCCCAGTAGTTTAGGTGGTTTATCGTACTTATATGTGCCGTGAAAGTTCTCTGTATATTATCCAGGTCTGCAATTTCGCCTGTCTTGAAAGGGGCCGTTAGTGTACAGCAATATTCCAGCCTAGAGAGAACAAGCAATTTGAAGAGAACCATCATGGGCTTGGCATCCCTATTTTGAAGGTTCTCATTATCCATCCTATCATTTTCTTAGCAGATGTGATAGAAACATTGTTGTGATCTTTGAAAGTGAGATCCTCTAACATTATCACTCCCAGGTCTTTCACATTAGTTTATCGCTCTATTGTGTGGTTGGAATTTGTTTTATACTTCGATACAATTTTAATTTCCTAGACTTTTCCATATCGGAGTAATTGAAAATTCTCTTTATTGAACTTCATGTTGTTTTCCGCGTCCTATTTAAAGATTTGGTTGATGTCTGCTTGGAATCTTGCAGTGTCTTCAATGGAGGACACCGTCATGCAAATTCGGGTGTCATCCGCAAAGGAAGACACAGTGCTATGGCTTACATCTCTGTCTATGTCCAATGAAGATAAGGAACAGGATGGAGGCGAGTAGTGCCTTGTGGAACCAAGCTACAACTACTCTGCTGCTACTATGCTGCTGCTACTACTATGATGCTACTGTGATGCTGCTACTACTATGGTTTGGGGGCCTATAAATCACACCCAAAATTAATTTTTCACAACCTTCGAGAAACTGTAGCCAAACAGATTCTATGTCCGATGTTTCTAATCTTATATCTTGTCTAACAACAATTTAAATTATCTCTGACATACATCGCCACTCCACCACCCTTCCTGTTGACCCTATCAGTGTGGAATAGTTTATAACACTGTATGTTGCATTCAGAAGGCATTTCTCTATCTTTCAAGTTGAACCGGGTCTCTGTTATAGCAATAATATCTATATTACCTGCACTTGCAAGTAATTTTAGCTCATCCATCTTATTTCTTAGACTCCTTCTTTTTGTATAGTAAACCTTAAGGGAGCTAGTCACTCGTTGCCCTCTACTATCTCTCTTTGTTTGTTGAACAATTGCTTTGCCTTTACTTGCAACTCTATTTTGAATATTGCCTTTTAAAATATCCCTGGAGTATTCTGGTAATATTTGCTGTTTTCAACCCTAGTACTACAGCCTGATTGTTTCTCACAAACACTCATACCTCTATAATCTATCAGTTTAAAGTCCTAGACAAGTCATCAATGACCCCCTCAGTCGAATTGGCTAATGCAACCACTCCAACCCCAGAGAGATGAACCCCATCCCTTGCATACATATCACGTTTGGCATAGAATTTGTCCCAGTTATCAATGAATGGGATTGCAAGTTCCTTGCAGTACCTGCCTAGCCAGCAATTTATACCAATTGCCCTAGACATCCATTCATTGCCCACTCCCTTTCTAGGCAAAATGCTACATATGATTGGGATCCCTCCCTTAGACCTGACTACTTCTATGGCTGACCTGTACTTATCCAGCATCTCCATTACCTGACATATTATTATCCAACCTGCTGACTATGTCACCAACACCAACTCCTGGAAGGCACACCCTCTGTCTGACCTTCCTATCTCTGTTACAAAAAGCACAGTCCATATATCTTACCTGAGAATCTCCTACAATCAGAATATTCTTACCTTGATTAGCAGGGAAGTCAGTGGTACCTTTAACCTCACTAACCACTGAAGTACACTGTTCCTGGAGAACAGAGAATCGATTTCCTACCTTCACATCTTCTCTGTTTACCTTCCTTCTTCCTGAATTGTGAACCACTTGCCACTTAAAGTGGATGCCACTCTCCAAATCACTACTGGTAGCCTTTTTGTCCTCCCCACCTTCAGCCTCCTTGCAGTGAGTGACAGACTGCACCTCACTGCTGGTAGCCTCATTCCCCTCAACCACTCCAGCCACCTGGTCCAAATAATAATAATAATAATAAGCCCCAATGCCTGGTTTTCTTGGCTAATCCTCTGGGTTATTACCTCAGGATAATTATTATTATTATAATCAAAAGAAGCGCTAAACCACAGGGGTTATACAGCGCGGCTGGTCAGGACAGGATGCAAGGAGAATGGATTGTAAGAGGGAGGTGGATGATTAGTAGGGTATGGAGTGCAGCAGGACAGTGGATAGTGCAGGGGTAGAGGGTAGCAAGAGATTGAGGTAGAAGGGACTGAGGGAGGTGCTAGAGGTATAATCTTCAGAGTTTGTGTAGTAAGTCAGTTTCTGTCAAAAAGTCAATGAGAGAGTCAGGATTAAAGGAGGGTCCATCAGCAAGAAGGGAAGGTAAAGAAAGGGCTGCAGAGCGAAGACGTCGTTGGAGGTAAATTCTGCGTGCTCGTTGATAGAGTGGACAGTCCAACAGAATGTCGAACAGACACTGGAACCTGACAATGCTCACAGAGAGGGGCAGGGAGCCTCTTCATGAGATACCCGTAAGACGAGTGTGGCCGATGTGAAGATGGGAGAGTGTAGTCTCCCAACCTCGACATTGGTGACAAGAAGAAGGCCAGAAACCTATACTCGGTTTAATAGAATGAAGTTTGTTATTCAGCAGGTCAGACCAGCGTTGTTGCCAACGGGTGCGAAGGTGGGTAGCAATGACCACAAAATAGTCCGTGAAAGGAACACCTCTATATGAAACTGGAAGGTC